>BPTQ01000003.1:247190542-247695295 GCA_019973895.1 Chrysanthemum seticuspe | reverse complement strand
GTTATAATATAACTGTTATGTAACTGTCTTTAACTGCTGAGTTGACTTTTCTCTTGGGTTGACTTTCGTTGACCGGGTCTTATTGGTTGTGATGGGTGGGTCGATGGTGATTACCCAAAAATATATTGGTGTTAGTCTGTAATATGAAATGGGCTCAAGCCCAAGCCCAACCTCTAGAATATTCTGTGAATGCTGTATTAATATGTACCATGTATTTGTGAAAGACAATCAATAAAATACAATCATTCTATATTCATTCTATTGTATAATCTTACATGGTATCAGGCCATTAAGATTCATAAACCCTAATTCTTCCGCCGCCGCCTCCGGCCGCCGGCTACACGCCGGAGGTTCGGAGGCTCCCTTTTAACCTTTTCTTTTCTATATCATCATCAACGAGAAAGCTATCGAGCTCATCAGCAGCATCAATCTTAGCAGCAGCTTCACTCACCGTCACTTTCACCTTCTTCACTTTCTTCACCTTCTTAATCTTCTTCTTAACCTCTTCCACATCATCATCCTTCACTTTCACCTCATCCTCATCATCACTATAATCATTCCAATTCCTACTCTTACTCTTCACCTTACTCATTTCCCGTCATCTCAATTCATCTCCGATAAATCTGAAAAACCAAAAAAAAAAAAAAAAAAAAAAAAAAAAAAAAAAAAAAAAAAAAAAAAAAAGTCAAAACCCACATGTCTTTTACTTCTCTTAGCAGTCTTACTCATCACCCACATGATCTCAACAACCACTGCTTCAGAAAACTGGATCTCCGACACCACCAACTGGATCCCATCAACCACAGCCACAATCGGTGATCTAGATGGACTCAGAGTCAGCCAGGCGCATTTTAGCAACCAGCAGGAGACGTGGAGCGTCGTACTACAATTGTCGGTCTGGTGGTCAGGCGAACCCGTACTCGCGTGGGTGTATAGTTTGATCTAACGTAGGTTGGTAACAAAGAAACGATTTTAGATGCAGATTTCTGGTAGTAGATTGGAAGCTTTTTGAGAGAGATGGATAAAGGAGCCTATTGATTTTTTTTAAGAGAGAGGTCTATGACCTCTTAGCTGTATTGATTATTTAAATCATAGACCTCTTAGATGTATTGATTATTTAATTGTTTGTTTGTTTGCTGTCGAATCCAGGGTATCAATTCCCGAGACGACTTTTGTTGGTGTCGAATCCAGGGTAAAAATTCCCGAGACGACTTTTATTGGTGTCGAATCTAGGGTATCAATTCCCGAGACGACTTTTGTTGGTGTCGAATCCAGGGTATCAATTCCCGAGACGACTTTTGTTGGTGTCGAATCCAGGGTATCAATTCCTGAGACGATATTTGTTGGTGTCGAATCCAGGGTATCAATTCCCGAGCCCAACCTCTAGAATATTCTGTGAATGCTGTATTAATATGTACCATGTATTTGTTAAAGACAATCAATAAAACACAATCATTCTATATTCATTCTATTGTATAATCTTACAGCTGGGAGATCTGATAACTATCTGGGAAACAGAAGAAACAAGCACTGATGCAATCTGGAGCAACCAAGAAAATTGGGAGATTACTAGCTGGAGATTCTTTGAAGAATCAGGAGTGCATGTTTTAGAGTTAGAAGATGGGACCATGATTCACATGCTAGCAGAAAGAAGATATCCACTGACAAGAGATCTTATGAGAAGAATGCTAGATCATGGTATGGAATTTGAAGAGGAGAATGAAACTGCTCTTATGGTCATCGAATTGTTTATCAAATGGACAGTTATGGCTGATGATGATGCATAAATACTGGTATGATTTTTAATTATATAAATTTTTGAAAGATCAGTACTTCATTCAAAGTACTGCTGGACAAACAGTACTTTATCCAAAGTACTGCTTGCAGCACAAAACCAGTAAGACTTTTTAATAGAAAATAAGCAAACTTTTGTTAAAGTGCAAAATATTTTGAAACAAAAGTTAACAGCAACAAATGGTTTTTGAGATGGTTACAACAAAAGGTTATCAGTCCACCATGTCTAACAAAAGGACTGACTAATCCTTGAGCAAACGGCTCTGGTAAAGATATCTCAAATCCGTTGATGGTTGACAACTTGTCAATAAGTTGTATGGTAATCAACTCACCATATCTGCAATAGTGAAGAGTTGGCTAACCCACAAGAAAAATGGCTTGTGGTAAAGGCTGTGGCAAAACCATTTATATGGTAATTAGTTCACCATGGTTGCAAGAACTAACTAGTCCAAAAGGGTACGGCTTTTGGTAAAGACTTAACAAATCCGTTGATAGCTGATGATTTGCTAAATATCATATGGTTATTAATGTACCATGGTTTTACACACCTAAACATTGGCTACTCCAGAGTTAATGGCTTTGGTAAAGAGACATCAAAATCCATTAAATTTTCAATGATTCACCTCTCACTGGAGTTTACACACCTGGAAGTGATGAGAATAGACTGAAACTTTATGATCTGATGTACAATTTTCCATATGTTGGTGAGTAGCTAAAAAGATGAAGATTGCTGATAGTTGCTGAAAAGCATTGCTTATAAAGACTACTTTGATGATGATAATACAAGGACAGAGAGTACAAAATAAATCTGAAGATAAAGACACAATCTTTCCTTGAAGACACAAGATGTTAAAGATACAGATACAAAGGAACTTGAAATCAAGCAAATAGAATTCAAGTTAGGGGAGGATTGTTGGGATATAAAAGACAAAGTACTGAAGAAAGTCAAAGTACTGCTTAATGAAAGTCAAAGTACTGCTCTCGCATCAAAGTACTGCAAAGCTAAAAGAACTGCTATATCGTTTATGGAAAGCTTTGTAATTCTAGAATATTCTTAGTTTAGTTTAATATTACTTGTCGTACAAGGATTATAATTGTTAACCGACTAGGGTATTCCTTATGCCTATAAAAGGACCCCTAGATTGGCATTAGAAATACGACTATTAGAAACGATTTTTAGAGATACGAATGCATACGCAATATTAGAGAATATTAGAGTTTATCAAGTTCGATATTAGTGTTGTTAGGGTTGTTAGTGAATCTGTGTATCAAGTAGGTTCAAAGTATTAATAAAATCGTTGAAGTTAAAGTTATTCTTCTTAGCTTTATTGAAGTAGTTTCCACATACTTAATAGAGTAAATTCAGTGTTTCATTGTTAGTAACTTAGGATTTATCCGAGGTTGCTAAGCCCATACAAGCTACATAGTTAGTTTGGTCAGAGTATATCGATCCAACAAAAGATATATCAGAAATTACCAGTTCCGTGAATTGAAGTCCGAGCCTTGCAGCTTCAATATCAGCATATCTAACCACGTTGACTGATGTTAACTACAGCAAACTGAACTTTTTTAGGGTAAGATAGGGTAGCAATTAAGAACACGTGGGTGCGCCCGCCATGGCTGCAAGCCTAACAGGCTGCCATGCCAAGATTACAGCCAATATGACTTTTAACACGACCCTTTTAAACTCATCACATGTTCAAGATATTATGCAGTATACATTTACATGTATGCACATCCAAAGGACACACAAACCTATTGAATAAACAGCCGTCATGGCTTTGAGTACCACATCATGGCTGCAAAGACCACTGTCGTGGTGATGCCACGCCAAGATAGAGGCACCTTTGAACATTCAGAGGTGGCGTGGAGTAACGTCCAGAGAAGATCTGTTTTCTCTCTGTAGTGTAACTCCACAGAGGGACCATTGGCTGAGTAAGTTCTCTGGTGCATTCTCCAGCAGCCGGATGCCCGAAAATGGCATCAAACATGCCTAAACATTATGTTTCATAGGCAACACAACCCCAACCTACAATCTCCTGTTCCGTAGTTGATCCCTTCACTCCCTTATGGTCCCGCGCCTGTAAATTCATAAAAGAAACAACAATAAATGATATTGCAACATGACACATACTACAATTCCAAACCCAAAGGAAACACACATAAGTATACTCAAAATTAATCTAAAAAAATTCTTCTACTCTGATTGACCTACCTCAAATACAATATGCAGAAATCAATTCCATTGAGTTAATAATAACATTATTATCCAACATCAAGTACCTATATACATACACAATTGATTGTCTAACATTAAACCAACTCAAATACCAAATAAGTACAAATAAACATGAACTACAAACATCCAACAAAAATTATATAAGAGAATTGCTTATTTGCTGTCACAGTTATCAACAACTAAATTTTATAGGTACGAATATTGAAAAAGAGGAATCTAACATTCATCATGGCATAAGAATGACACTTTGAGTGTAGAAAAACCAAATTCTTAAAAAAAGATAGATAACAATTACTGCCCCTCAAGGCGCATTTTATTCGTTTTTTTCCCTCCTGTTGAAATGACTTCCAGGGTTAATCGAATTGATTTATGAGGAACGTCTTTTTTATTCCATGGATTTCCTAGTAGGTGCGTTGAGTTTACAGAAATGGAGAAGAAAGGGTGAAATAAAGGCGGTGGAAACTCGAAGTGGGGAGAGGAGATTTTTTTTAGCGAAGGTATCTGGATTTTTCTATGTTGGAGAAGGCGGTGGGTGCTGGTGTTTTTACTCCAAGAGGTGGGAAGCATTTATTGCCACACCAATGATATAAAGACATGTGTCCCAAACACTGTTTGTGTAAAAAACACCTCCTGATCTTTAGTATATATGATAATATATGAATTCACAAAATCAAAACCCCATAATAACCCATATCTGAAATTCAATATTAAACCAAACCCACAATCCAATTTTATCAATAATCACATAATAAAATAATAAAATCAGCAATCTTTTTATTAAAATTATATAAAGCAAACATACCTGTGTTTTCAAATCGTCTAGCCAATGGTCTACGTCTCGGTGATTAGTTTCAGAGGTTTAGATCAAATCAAAGATGGATTTGATCTGATCAGGTGGTTTTTTATCTCGTTGAAGAGATAAAGAAGTTTCAAGAAGGAGAGGATTTGAGAAAATGACAAGAAGATTCTCGCAGATATTACATATGAACACAGTAATCGTTAGTATATTAACGGGAATCAATTGTGATTTTGCAGTTGGTTCGTGAAGTTTCTGGGATTTGTGATATTTAGGTTTAGTATAATAAGAGTGAGGTGGTGATGTAAGCCGGGTTGTGTTTACCCGAAACGACAAATTTCAACTTTTTGTATAACTTGAAACGACAAAAAAAGGGAATAAGTACTGTAGCTTCCACTCACATTCTGTCGGGTTGAAAGCGGGTCGACCACTGTAGCAGACGACGTCGTTTTCGACGAAAATTATAAAAATTTATAATAAATGAATTTAGTTTATTTTGAATTGTGAAAAAAATATATAAAGTTGTAAGTGGTGGGACTCAAATGAGTAAGTTGAGGTTAGTTGTGATAAGAGGGGTTGTATGAGGAGGTTTGTTAAAGTGATGTAGCACCCCGTGAGCCTCAAATGAGAAGGTTTACCTCTTCACCACACCTAATGCTCTAATAACGTAAGTTATACAAGGTATGATGTTTTTTTAGTTGGAACATGACACAAGCTGACGTAATGGGGTGAATAATAACACACCCATAACTCGTCGTCCTGCAGTACTTAACTCTCATAGACTCTTATTTATACATATGATGTGAATGTAATCGTGTTTGACATTTTCTTTGCATTTAACAAGGGGAGACTTATGTGTTTTTGTATAATACTAGGCAGGTTCTTAGCACGGCCCATTAGAGTAAATAATTGTCCCTTTAAAGATCTAAAGATTTGAATATGCTTACGATATATGCCAATTTTCTATCTTATTTCTAATATAAAGTGAACTGAAATCCCTACATGTACTTATGAGTATTTAGTTGTTGGTTTATTACTCTTTATGTTTTAAAATTATTGTCAGAAGACAAGATTCACACAATTTATTAAAAGTGGGGCCATTTTAATTTTCAACTATTCAAAAGAAATATTCTTTCACTAAATTTTTTTTACTATAAAGGGAAGCGGACAATTATTTTGAAACATCTAAAAATGGAAATGTAAACTATTATTTTGAGACGGATGGACTATTTTCATTTCCCTTACTATGAATTCTTTATGCATTAATAATACAACAGTATATTATTTTAGCAAATGGTAAAGAATTGTTTTTATTCAAGTAATTGATAAAATCTTCCGTACAACAGTGGCATTCTAGTGAGCAAAGAAAATTGGGTATGGATATAGGACAAATGGAGAAGGAAAAAGTCATCACCCACCCAAATTGTCATCACCCATTCCTACCATTCTCCTTTTTCCTTTTTCTATCCTTCTTCACTATTGAGTACTCTTTTAAGCATTTATATCCTCTACCTATTCAAACAACTCTCCGCACTTTTTTTTTTTTTTTTTTTTACAGTGAATGCTTATTTGTTTTCTAGCTCCTTTTTATCTAGTAAAAAACATTCATTAACAACTATTTTCATATATGTACTTTCACAGCAAAAGAGTGAGATAATAACATTTTAAAAATGGATGTTTAACTTTATCTAAAAATTGATATATTGAATCTTTATCCAAGTCGATATCATGTTCATACCCGTTGTCTCGCTGAGTGACTCTGTAGCTTGACCCTACAAATCATCAACACCTCCGCAAACCTAACTAAAGGGCGGTGTTTCATTTTTCCATAAATTAAAACCCTAGTGAAATACACGCCTTTGTTTCTCTTTGAATTTTAGCTTTTGACTTGTATCTATCATTATGAATCAACAACTACATACTCTAGTATACCATTTTTTTAATGAAAACACTAAAAACCTTAGTTCAATTTTACATTCTAAAGAAGATAACACTAAAATATTTCTGCACAAAACATATATTTATTAATAACAATAATTTTGAATCTCAACCTAATAACTTACAAATATAAGTACATATAAAAATTAAATTCCATGGACATCATAATATGTATTTGCAAGGCTACTATGACATACCCCTTACATATTTCCATCTCACTTATTTACCAAAGGCCTCTTACTTGTTCATCACTTTTTTTTTTTGAACGGCAAATTTATAGAACTAGAAAGAAACTAGAAAAACAATTACAAGGAAATTAAATGAGGGTTTTTTAACCAATCTACCCAAGAAAAGAAAAGAAAAATTTTCTACGAGAATGACTAATACACCAATTAAAAGAAAAAAGAACAATATCATCAAAAACCTCGGAGCGTTTGGGAGGACTCTCTTCAAAAATAGTGCGATTTCGAAACTTCCAAATAAACCACCAAGAAACACAAAAGACTGCCTCTAATAATAGCTTGACCGTGGAAGAAAGACGAACCGAAGTAAACCAGGCATTCCACTCCTGGAACGAAGACCAATCATGGACACCCAAATCCCACCACGTACAAATGCGACGTAAGATAAGCCGGGCAAAATCGCAGCAAAAGAAAAGATGATGCACATCTTCCTCATTGGAATTACTTGTTCATCACTACCCCTTGCTCGCCAACATAAGCTCCATATAACACCTTTTGAGCCCCTGAAAAACAAAACAAAATACGAACCAAGGTTAAATTTTAAAGAGATAAGATAATAATGGTAAAAGATAGCAATGAAGAATCACAAAATAAAAATGGTAAAAGATGTTAGCTAGCAAAGTTGATATATGCAAATGGAGGATATAGATCAATTTTGAGGGAGAAGAAAAAAAAAGAAGAAGAGAAGGGCATGTAATGTGTGCAAAAAGTGGGCATATCTCATCACCAATAAGAGATACGAGTGATATCTAATTTCAAAAATGAAACAGTGTGAAACTATTCAGTAGATGAGGTGTCAACATTTAGAGTAGAAATGTCTTTTTATTTAAGGGTCTTACTACCTGAACACCCCATATAGGGAGTGTTTGGGTTTTATCTCTCCACTGATTTCACATGGGTCCCTCGTTCCCACTGATATTATATTTGAAGGTACTAATCAATTTGGCTTGTTGCTGCTAATAGTATCACGTGGGCATGAATATTTATTTCATCTTTTGTATTTATTCGATACATGTTGCTTTGATTGATGGTATTGTTTTAATGTTGGTCCCTACTTTCCATATACAATTATGGCATTAAATATTAAGATTGATTGGTGGTATTTATTTATGGGATACATTTACCAAATTAAAATTAACCGATTAAAACACCACTTACTAAAAAGTACAATAAAAGTTTCATGTTTTAATGTTTAACGTGTTGAAATTTTTTTATACATTTTTTTACGATCTTTTTTTAAATCGGAAAAAAGTTTTTAAAAATCAGATTAAAAAAACGTAATTTTTTTTAAATCAGAAAAAACTTTTTAAAAAATCAGATTTTAAAAAAAATAAATTGAAAAAACTTTTTCAAAAATCAGATTAAAAAAACGCAATTTTTTTAAATCGGAAAAAACTTTTTTTAAATAAACGCAATATATATTTTAAGTAGAAAAATGCACAAATATATTTTAACAAAGGTACTTTGGTCAAGGCTCTTCTTCAACGCAGTGCTCAAACTGCGAAACTAAAGATAAAACGATCAACATGCTATTGGCTCAAACTGCGAAACTAAAATTATAAAAAAAGTTTATAAAAAATTTATAAAAAAAGTTTATAAAAAGCTTATAAAAAAAGTTTACAAAAAGTTTATAAAAAAAAGTTTATAAAGAAAGTTTATAAAAAATTTAAAAGAAATTTATAAAAAATTTATAAAAAAGGATTATAAAAATTTATAAAAAAAGTTTATAAAAAATTTATAAAAAAAGTTTATAAAAAGTTTATAAAAAAAGTTTATAAAAAGTTTATAAAAAAAGTTTATAAAAAAAGTTTATAAAAAACGACAAAAAAACATATCGAGATTTTACATTTTTTCAATATCACATGCAAATTTTTTAAAAAACGACAAAAAGACCTATCGAGATTTTTAATAGGCTCAGATTATTATCCTAAAAAACACTACACAAATAAATATACTCTACATATAAAAACACTACACAAATTAATACACTCTTACATATAAAATACTACACAAATAAATACACACTATATATATTAAAACACTACACTACACAAATAAATATTAAAAATACATAAAACAAAAAAAACTTAAAAAAAAAATAAAAAAAAATGATTGATTGGCCCAATGATTAGGCGTGGCCCCCACCGTGTATGGGAAGGAATTATTGGGGTGTTGTGCTAGATCCTCCCTTATTTTAATATTAAGATTTGTAGCAGCAAATGGCCACATCATGCTTATTTGTTGATTTTTCTTAAAATGCGTTCATAATCTGATAGATATTTTTGGTCCACTATCAATGAATGAGTTTTTTTTTTACAATGAAGTATATATGGTTCTCCATTTTCTTTTCAGACCTCTTTTAAATTTGAAAACCAGAGAAAACAACCTTGATATTTTTAGGTGTCATATAAAATCTTCGCCGTTTTGGGTTCAAACCTCATGGATTAGTCGGCCAAAAGGTCAAAAACCATGGTTAACCAAAAAAATAAATATTCGTCGTTTGTTAAACATATGCATATCAAAAAATGGTTTAGATTTTTGAGGTTGCTATAATTTATCCAAGACCACTTGCCCCTTTAGAATTGTTGAGGTTGTTTATAATTTATAGCTTTGCCTTTTGAGTTTTGCACTATGCGTAAAGTTAAAATAAAAAGACAAATATCCGTAAAAAAGATAAAAATATATATTTTTTTAAAAAAATCTCGAAAAATTCCACAACATCCGATATATTGGTGCATAAAACTTTTGTGAAAACCTTTTTTATAATTTTGAGTTTTGATACGTTTTTTTTATGCACAAAAAACGAATTTTGATGCGCAAAAAAATTTTGATGCACAAAATTTTTAACTTGTTTTAGTTAGATGTGTAATGTTATTTTGATGAAAAAAATCCAAAGAAGTTGGGTGCAAAAACCAATTTTTGATGCACAAAAAAGCGATTTAATGCACAATCGTATTTTTTCATAAAATTTTTTTAGAAAAAGTATCTACTTTTAGAAAAAATTCATTCACAACTTTTTCATGCACCAACATACCCGATCTTGTGAATTTTTTTTGAAATTTTTCAAGAAATTAAAAAAAAAAAAAAAAAAAAAAAAAAAAAAAAAAAAAAAATCTTTTTATATTTTTACGGATATTTGTCTTTTTATTTGATCTTTACCCTTGCACTATATGTCTATATATACGAGCAATATTTGAAATCATCATTAGCTTAAAATATTTGAGTTATATCTAACACCAAATCCACATGGTCAAAACTACTTTATAACTTTAATCCATATATCTAACATACATCTCAATGTGTAAAATATGTGTTTGTCTATGCGATGAATATGCATGTATCAATCAACAACTAGATGAGGTGATAGCACAAATACAGTTATTATCAATGTCTTGAATATTCTTTTAATCAAATTGTCAAAAAGACGTTTCATGAAGTTTTGAGTTGCGACTTATATAAGGTACAATCTTTTCAACAATGACCAAGAAATAATGACAATGATTTACTGGCATTTCTTTGATTCACGCAGAGTAATATATTGAATTATTGATATTAGCTTAAATCAACAATATAGACTATTACTAACCATAATGTGTACTTGTGTAGTACACTTATTAAAATGTCTTATTTATTTGATTATGCAGCTAGGTTTGTTATGACTTTGCATCCTCTTCTTGGCAACCAAGTTAAACCGCACCATGTCACCGTATACGTTTTTTTTATACTTAAAAGTATGTTGTCAAATAGCTTATTTGCTTTTAAAATAATCCAACAAGCATTTAAATATATAACCTTTATTTGTAACATTTTCAAAACTTACAAGTAACTTCAATCGAAGACATGTAACTTGTAACGAAATTCTCACACTAATGTGCTCTATCTATCACAAGAATGGTTTTGAACATATTTCATCAAGCCCATTGCTAAGAAAACACCAGATCGCTAGGGTCGTTGAAGTTGTTTTGAGGTCGTTAAGATAGGGTTCAAGTTTAGGGCCGTTTGATATGGGGTCGTAATTGTTTAGGGCCGGTCATCGTAATTGAAACAAATGTTATAATATCTAGCAACTTACCACTTTTAATAATATAAATGCCTTAAAAAATCACAATTTATATCAATTCCAGTCTGGGTTGGTTACCTTAACAAATTTGGCGACTTCCTCAAAATTTAAATTACTAACAAAAATTTGACAAGCTAGGAAGAGAAATTAAGCTATTTTATTTGTAAAACATTACAGTAAAAGGGAATAAATGCCTAATAAATGTACATGTCAATACATTAAAAAGTTTTGACTACCCTCGATCGCAATCTAATATTATTATTATTATTTTTTCAACTTGATCGAAATGTAAACAGCCTTTAAATAACAATATAATGTATTGATTGACCTTGATCTTTCTAGCACCGAGCAGACAATTCAAATTTTGAATTGTAGAAAATCTACATGGGGTCCAAATTTCAGGTCCACAATCGTGTTCAAGAGGTAACAAATTTCATTAAATAGCCTTTTTTTTTTTTTTTTTTTTTGCTTACTTTATTGTAATATGGAGTTACGTGAACGCAAGTATGATGCTAGTTCAACTTTGCTTTTGCTGCAAGAACAACAACAGACAAAAAACCAGTCAAGAAACTTAACTATAAATAGCCTTTGAACCGGGTATGAGATTCGAACATATATGTTGCGTGAGCTGCCGGATGAATCAAACATGTCGTCTAATACTCTTACAACAACCAGCGATTATAGTAAGTCTTTTCTCTCTGAAATTTCCTGTTACTAATTTCTTCAAACGATCGGAGTATATATTTGTTCTCTAGTTGAGTTTCCCTTGAGTAATTTTAGCTTGAGCTCATCCAAGTAGAATTTGTGTTCAATTTTGAGATATAATACATAAATGATCTATCAGTCCAATGGTTGGAGCACTTGTGCTTGAGTCAATTGACCCAAGTTCAAGTCTCATCCTTGGCATTTGCTTCATATAGGTACCCACCTTCGCAAAACCTATGGGTACACTGGAGAGACTTTGTGGAATAAGAGCTCAGGGGTCCGTGTTTTGGCTCGTGCTCACTCCAGTTGGTGCCCCACTAGGCCAGGAGAGTTGCCGGAGCTATTCCTTATGGGATGGACAATGGCTTGTGCCAAAAGGTGAAACCTAAATTCTGTTGATCACCTGGAAATGTTCTATCAGTTGATCACCTGGAAATGTTGTCCATATTAGTCTAGAAAGATTTTAGCGGTGTTAATGAGTATCGGGTTGTTCAGTTTATTCGGTTTGGTTAGTTCGATTAAATTTACCGAAAACAGAATCGAACTAAATTCAAATTCGATTAAGACGAACCAAAAACCCAAAAACCAAACCAAATAATCCGAATGACTTAATTTTAATTATTTATTTATTTAGTTATATAAATTTTTAGCGCAAAAAAAATTCAAGCTTAAAACAAGTTATATTTAAGCTATTAAATAGCCACGTACTTTCTCAAATGTCCCGATATGGTACGTGTACTAAATTTCGTTTCATAAATAGTCATGTACTTTTAATTTCGTGCTAATATGGTACATGAGTGACTGGCTACCGGTAAAACCGGTTACCAAACTGTGAAATGTTATTTTTTTTAGCAAAAATGGTCCCTTGTTGTCTTTTTTTTTTGCAAAATCGGTCCTTTTGCATTTTTTTCAAAATAAGTCCTTGTACATTTTTTTTGCACCATTAGTCCTTCCGTTAATAATTTTTGCACCGTTAGTCCTATTTTTTCAAATAATAGTTTTCGCTAGTTAGTCTCTCCATTAATAATAGTTTTCGCCCTTTTTTACGTTTTTGTCCGTTTTCTTTCGTTTTTTATCCGTTTCCCCACATTTTTTTACGTTTTTCGTCCGTTTTTTATCCGTTTCCCCACGTTTTTTTACGTTTTTGTCCGTTTTGTCTGTTTTTTATGCATTTTCGACACTTTTTTTTACATTTTTATCCGTTTTCATTCGTTTTTTATCCGTTTTGCCTAATTTTTACGTTTTTTGTACGTTTTCATTCCACGTTTTTATATGTTTCGTCCGTTTTTATGTTATTTGTCTGTTTTTTATCCGTTTTCGTCCGTTTTTTACGTTTTTTTAAAAATTTACGTTTTTTTTAAAAAAACTTTACGTTTTTTTTAAACTTTAAGTGTTTTTTTTAAAACTTTGTTAAAAATTTAAGTTTTTTTTAAAAAAAAAAACTTTCGTTCGTTTTTTAAAAAAATTTACGTTTTTAAAAATAAAACTTTTTTAAAAACTTAAAAAAAAAAACTTTACGTTATTAAAAAAAAAAAAAAAAAAAAACTTTCTTTAAAATTTACGTTTTTTTTTTAACTTTTTTAAAAATTTACGTTTTTTTTTAAAGAAAAAACTTTCGTTCGTTTTTTAAAAAAATTTACTTTTTTTTTTAAAAAAAACTTTACGTTAAAAAAAAACTTTCTTTAAAATTTGCGCTTTTTTTAAAAATTTACGTTTTTTTTTAAGAAAAACTTTCGTTCGTTTTTTAAAAAAATTTACGTTTTTTTAAAAAAAAAACTTTTTTTTAAAAAATCTTTAGTTCGTTTTTTAAAAAAACTTTAGTTCGTTTAAAAATTTACGTTTTTTAAAATTTAGGTTTTATTTAAACTTTTTTTAAAAATTTACGTTTTTTTTTTATAAAAACTTTACGTTAAAAAAAAAAAAAAAAAAAAAAAAAAAAAAAAAAAAAAAAACTTTCTTTAAAATTTACGTTTTTTTTTTACTTTTTAAAAAATTTACGTTTTAAAAAAAAAAATCTTTCGTTCGTTTTTTTAAAAAATTACGTTTTTTTTTTAAAAAAAACTTTTTTAAAAACTTTTTTAAAAAACTTTCTTTATTTAACGAAATTTAGTACACGTACCATATTAGCAGGTCAACCGGTCACTCATGTACCATATTAGCCCGAAATTAAAAGTACATGACTATTTATGAAACGAAATTTAGTACACGTACCATATCGGGACATTTGAGAAAGTACGTGGCTATTTAATAGCTTAAACCCATATTTATTTCGGTTCGGTATAGTTTTGGCAAATTCGGTTCGGTTGCAAATTTAGTTTGGTTTTTTGCAGTTTGGTTCGGTTTCGGTTTTTGATTTTTATAGGTGAAACCTGAATTCTGCACAACTCTATAAGATTTATGCGTCGAATTATTACATTTTTGGGGGTAGCCCGGCTTAGAGTTGTATATATAAGGTGTCTTGGTTAATATTAATATTTAAGTTTAAGGGGAATTAACTTAATCTAATATGGTAATGGGTTCATGATTTGTATTGGGAAAATGACTAATAAAAGAAAAATATAAAGCAAAAGAATGTAAATAAATTGGGATTCTTTCGAATTATCGGTGAGTAGTCGATGATCGGAGAATAGCTATTTTGTCATAGATTGAATGTAAAGGTCTGATATCATGTAAAATAGCAAAGATATTTACTATAATTGTATTTTTTGTGTTTACATAATAAGGACCGCATATGTATAAATACATAGCTTAGCTTATTGAAAAAGCATATCAAACCTTAAACTTGATAGACCCAAACCTACAATTAGCTAGTTATGGGCCAAATAACCTAGTCAACTAACATTCCATATATCATACTTTTCTATTGTCTACGTGTCACGTCAGCAATAATAAGTTAGGTGCAAAAGGTTAATAATCAGTAACTCGAACCTGCCCATAATCGGGTGCTTTTCCATAATGTGGGGGTATACATGACTCACTCAACGGTTGTGGTTATAGAATGCCAAGGATTGAACCCTTAAACTTATTCTTGTTAGCTAGCTTGTTAGGTACAAAGATGTCCCACTCATTATTAACTTGATCGAAAAATAAGGAAATAGAAAGAAGAGACCAAGAAAAAGAATAAGTATCTAAACAAAAAATTGAACATTATAGCATAAGGAAACGAAAAATAGTACACATATGAAAATAGAACTTTCGAGAAGAATTTACTGTTGCATGGCTTAAACATACATGTTTCTATCATTTTACAATATAATTGCGCGAATGACGTTTGCAAACTTGAATTTTGATGCAGTTGCTGAAGAAAAAAGAGTTTCTGCTAAACGAAGGAGAAAGCCTAAGATGGAATCTGTAACAATGGAGGACATCCAACAAAATATTGGAAAGCCGATAGGAGAAGCTTCCAAAAGACTTGGCGGTAAGCTTTTAAAATAAAAGGAATGTCTAACCAATGCCCTAAGGGCATTGGTTAAGATTTGTCTTGTTGTGGTTTTTTATTACATAAATGATCCTTATAGTTGACATAAAATTGCATATTTGGACGGGGACCCATATAAATAGTTATTAAAAACCATACAAAAACAAATCTTAACCAATACCCTTAGGGCATTGGTTAGACATTCCCTAAAATTAAATTACAAAAAATCTTCGCTAAGTATTTGAAATAATCAATGATTATCCAAAGTCAAAACACACGTATTATACATATATAATGATCTTGCCTTTTGCAAGTGCTTATATATGAAATTGACAGGAGTTTTGTTAACTTTGTGAATATTATATTGTCACCACACGTTTAATCCATTCCCATTTTCTGTCGGTAGCCCACAATATGTTTGAACACCCAGCCCGCTTTTATATTTTTAGCTTAACTCAATTTCATTTTTGTCATCAAACTTAGTACTATAAAATTTCTTATTTGGTGATTCTAAAATCCTAAAACACAAGTAGTACTATTTGACAGAGTTGGTAAAATCTTTGGCAGATAAATAAAGAGAGGTTTTACAGTTGGTGTTTTTATTGGCGCATAGCCGCATATATATACATTTAATTCTCTTTTTTTTATAGTTAGCCGCTCTACACTTAAGCGCATCTGCCGTAAGCTAAATATACCCAGTTGGCCAAAGCCTAGTCGTAACATGAAATATAAGCATCTGAGCATACATGTTGTTGTGTTGCTACTCGTAAAGGTTAAGCGATGGAGTTGTTCAAGTAATAGGCATGGCTTTGAAGCTAGGTGGTGGATTTGTGGCAAGCATAGCACTTTTCCATATCTAACAATTGAAGCACTTGGCTCCTCAATGATTGCAAGCTCATCAAAAGAATCAGATGACTCCATAGAGACCTTGCATCCCATTCCCAAGCGTGACCTGTAACTCAGCACGCAAATCATTAAATTGCTCCTGAAAACCCGCAGCTTGTTTTTGTGCAAGCTGTTGAGCTGCGTCGGCCTGCTCTTTAAGCAACAACCGAACAGTGTTTTCATCCATGCTCGTGAGAACAATGAAAGCACCAATTGATACGACCCGTTAAGGTTGTATCAAGATAGTAGCACCCCTTCAAGCGTGATGCGAGCTCCTTAAGAAGAGAAGAAGAATACCAGATATATTTTCTTTGACAAAGCTTGATTGATTTCATTAAACGAATGGCTTAAATAGCCTACACGACTTGAAGGATAATCCCACACAAGCTAAAAGACGTATCCTAGATTGACAATAACTCACAATGACTCTTATCCTAATATAACTCAATGACATATCCTAATAAAACATAAACATAAGATAATCCTAGTGGAACACAAATTCTTTGTGCCTCACCGGTGCAGTCGACACCCTTGTACTTCGCCTTGGTTCAACAACAGTCCTTGGCGTATCAAAGAGCGTGGCCAAAGTTTCACAGGATATAAGGACGGTGACAGTGAAGGCAACATATAAAGATGATATGATAAAGTTTCAATTTCCGCTTTCTTCAGGGCTGTTGGAACTGAAACAGGAAGTGGCTCGAAGGTTTATGTTAGAAAGCACGAGACTTCATCTAAAGTACTGGGATGAAGATGGCGATCTTATACTTGTGGCTTGTGATGCGGACTTGAGCATTCTTATAATGCCATATTCTGCTACTAGAGTTGGCAATAATACTATAAAGTTAATGGTCGAGATAGCTGATGATTAATATCAGGGGTGAGCAAAACAAACCGAAAAAACCGAAACCGAACCGAAAACCGAAAAACCGACTCGAAAAAACCGACCGAAACTAAAAACCGATGGTTAGGTTTTTAATTTTTCAGAAACCGAAAAATGCGGTTCGGTTTTGGTTTTTTTTCAAAAACAAAACCGCAAAAACCGAACCGGTTTTATTATATAATAATATCTAATTAATATAATATGATTAAATAATTAAATAAATCAAATTTATAAATTCATATTCATTTTGTGAGAGAATTTATAATATATTTATCTTAACGTTTATATTTATATGCGTGTTTATCGTGTCACGTGTTTTGTGTGAATATATTAATAAGTATTTTCGATAATGATTATACTACGTTTATGTTCACTGGTATGTGTATGTCTCATTTATATGTTTGTAATTGTGGAATTATGCAATAAACATTATTATGCTTAGATTGAAATAATAATAATAATTAATTTTGTACGTAAAACAAGTTTGATAGTATAATTGGCCATACCAAAATATTAACGGCTAGAAACCGAAAAAAACTGAAAAACTGAACCGAAACCGATAACAAACAGAAAAAAACCGAACCGTCAAAAATCGAACGGTTTCGGTTTTAGGTTCTACAAAAACCAAACATTGTGGTTCGGTTTCGGTTTTAGCCAAAAACCGACCCAAACCGAACCGTGTACACCCCTAATTAATATATATACACCATACATTAGAGGAGCCATGTATATTCTATGAACGAGGGTGTATAAATGTTCAGTTTTGTCGGTAAAATTTGTTAAATTTATGATTACGCACGAAAACATTTTAAGCATATCTTACTTATTCTTAGACATACGATTACACATATAACCTAGTCATCCAATCATTTTCAATTTCCATGTATTAACAATAATAGCATGTACATAGAAGCGATCGCCACTGCTGAAGATATAATTTGCTACTCTCATCCTTAAATGTGTAAATAAGCCGGCATGTGTTGATTTGACATGTTTTTGCTTAGTATTTACGAAGTATGTATTTGAGATAACCTGTTGCTGACACAAAAATAAGACAAGCTAATTATACTGGCCGGCTTAAGAAATACACAACTAATAAGTACAAGAACAATCATACTTAAATTACAATCCCAACCACACGCATAAAAGAAAAACATACCCTAAATTGGCATGTAGTGATTTGACATGTTTTTGCTTAGTATTTACAGAGTACGTATTTGAGATAACATGTTGCTGACACAAAAATAAGACGCAAGCTAATTATACTGGCATGCTTAAGAAAAACACAACTAATAATTAAAGGCTGATGATTAATCGAAATAAGTACAAGAACAATCAAACTTAGGCTCGTTTGGTTTGTTGCCAGGAATGACAATGGGTATCGGATTTGGAATGAGGTGGAATGATAATGGGTATGAAAAAGTGTATCATTACGATTGTTTATGTTTGGTTGATAAAATATGGTATGAAAAAGTGTATAGATATTTTAATTTTGTAGTGGAAAAAAGAAGGGTCCACGGGAATGGATTTCATAGACACCAAATTGGTGTGTAATGAATCTATGACTATGATATACCCATTTCATTACCGGGCCCACAAAACAAACACCGACTATGACTTTGAAAGTCATAGTCTCATTCCCATTAACGCAAACCAAACGGGCCCTTAAATTACATTCCCAACCACACGCATAAAAGAAAAACATACCCTAAATTAGTGAAAATGAGCTCATGCTCAAAGACGTCGATTCAACTGTTGAAATGGAAAGTGTATTCCCAGAATCACAGAAGTTGCCCTAGTTCAGATTCAAGGCTAGAGTTGTGAAGCAATATTGTAGAGTTTAACTAGAGCAACTTCTGTGATTCTGTGAATACGCTTTCCATTAAGATAATGATCTGATATTGATTACGAGTGACGTAGACTTACCGGTATCAGATCATTATCTTCATCCACATATTAAAGGCTAGAGCTGTGAAGCAACATTGTAGAGTTCAGATCCAATTGCAACATAGACACAATACATTTAACCTTTGAAGAAGGCCTAAGCATTGGAGGTCTGTTGAGCAACCAACTAATGACCTCTTTCAGGGATTGGAAAATATTGGATATCTAACTGATGGAATATTCAGTTTTTGGAAGAGTCATTTTACGCCACAATGGCATTTCCTTGTGCATCATATTTTACATTGTATGAGCTCTAAAAGTGGTGGATGGGATCAATTTGGAAGCAATATTGCTTCTGCATTGGTCTGTCTCTCCACTGGCAGACTCTTCAATTTTTCAAAAATGATTTTTGATGCCATGGTTGCTAATGCCAAGAATAATAAAAAGTTTTTTATGTACCCAAGATTTTTGCAAATGATCTTAAATGTTGAAACATCAAGCAAACATCCTTACATCGCTGTCCCTTTCACTAAAAAGATATTTGGTAATATGAAAAGGGGTTTTGAAGGGGTACACAAGCCACTTTTGTCTGCTATGTTGCCTGCTGTTGCTACTGACCCTGAAGGTACATCTACATCTGTTACATCTCCTACTGCTACATCAGAAGCTCAGGCTCAACCTACATCTGAACCAGAAAAAACAGAGTTTGAACAGAGGACACCAACACCCCCACCACCTTCACCTTCAGTCCATGAGGAAGAACCACCAGTGATTCCTCAACCACAACCTCCAACACCCACTACTACAGCAGAACCCAGTTCCTTATCTATGGAAGATCTACTTCAACTGGTTCCACAACTGATTTCAAGGGTTGATGAGTTGGAGAAAAAATTAAAGAAGACCAAGAAGTCACTGGGGACTACTCGCAAAAGAGTTTGTTAGGAATTAGAAAATTCCAGTATTGAAGAGTCGGTCACCCCAACTATTATCTAGCATAAGTTAGCTCGTAGACTTATCGTTTGTTACGTAGTTATTTAGTAAGTCAGTAGAGTAAAATAGTTTAGTGCAACACCGTGGAGGAAGGACGGGTCTTTACCCACTGTATCCCTGATCCACAGGCCGTCAGGAGGTCGTTTAGTTTGTAACCTATAAATACCCTCTACCTTGCAAGGTAGAGGGTTGGATGTTCTTTGGTAATCTAATATTCCACAAGTTTCTCTCACTAGAATATCCCACTCTTTCTCTCTCTAAAACCATCTATGTGCTCATTGTGTTAATGTTATGATGTGTATGTGAAAAGTTATATCTTACAATTGGTATCAAGAGCCATGGTTAGATCATATCTTGCACATCTTTGGATTTATAGTGGTTTTTAGGTGGTTTTTGAGTTTGAAAAAGTTTAGTGGTTTTTGCATCATTTGGTTGATTTCTTGTGTTAAAGTTTGAATTTTGTTGGTACTTTTATGTTTAGAATCATCACAAGTGTTTAGGTTTTCATTTGGTAAGCTTGAATCATCTTGGTTGGGTTGTTTTTGGATTGAAAAGTGATGTGTATATGGTTTTTCAAGCTAGCGACTTAGTTCACGGATAATTTTTCTTCGTAGCGACTTGCTTCACAAAATTGTAGTGAGTTACAGTGTTAAATCTAGCGAGTTAGATCTAGCGAGTTAAAGTACAAGTAGTGGACTCTCCACTACGGGTAGCGACTTGGTCTGTAGCGAGTTGCTCTTTAGCGACTTGCATCGTTAGCGACTTGAGTAGCGAATTGCTGCCGAAATTTTGCTAGCGACTTGAGTGTTAGCGAGTTACTACTTAGCGACTTACATCTGGCTAGCGACTTGGAACTCTAGCGACTTGGCGTGGTAGCGAATTAAGTGTTGGCGACTTGGTGTAATATCTTCTAGCGACTTGGGATTAGTGCTATTTTGTTGGTAGCGAGTTGATTCTAATTCTCTAGAGACTTGGGGAGTAATTCATAATAACACAATGTCAGTCATCACGGATCCTTTAATCACCAAAGTACTTGCTCTCTATGACACAGCACAGAATAGTGAAACAGAATGCCTATCTGAAAGCCACACACTTAATGATTCAGTATCGATCAATCAGAACAACTCAAATAAGTCACTCTTAATGTCTTCAGATGATGCTAAGAATGTGGAATGCACCAGTGAGCCGTTTCAACATCTCAGTCAGCTTCTCAAATTACTCTTATCCACAACCATGGATCGAACAAGTTGTGCCATCCTTCGTTAGGATTTTCCCACTTTAACAAGAACTGTTTTGCTTAACCTAGAACGACTGAGGTTTCAAATTACCAAAGAAAAGCTCTCAACTGATGATTCTCATGCTGCTCTCCAAACCATCTTCAACCAATTTCATCCACTTACCCGGGAAGAATACTCCTCAGATTTTGATAATATCATGACTGGAATGTCTTTCAAGAAGCACACGGGAATGGAAATTCATGAGTTCAGAAACTCATTTATTCAACTTATGAGTAATATGGAAACATACATCGAGGAAGCTGCAAAAGAGAATAACAAGCTGAAGGAATTGAATGAGTGTCAAGAGTGTCCATGGAACAATGATGACGTGTCATGCTTCATTCCAGTTGAACCAGCAGAAGATACTGTTTGCAGAATCTCAGTTGTGATGGAAAAGGATGAAGAGAACATCACTGATCTCAAATTCTCAGAGTCAGAAAAGGTATCAATCAGCAAGGAACACTTATCTGATCACACAAACTATCACAAAAAGGTACATGACTCTTATCCTGAACATACCAATGTGGAATCAATCTTTGTTTTGTCTGAATCTAATGCAAGTAACATGATTGAAAAAAGGGTATATGATGAGCTTTCAAACAAATTTTCAATTCTTGAAAAACACTGTATCTCTTTGCAAATTGAAATACAACATAAGGATGAAATGTTTTATGCAAAAAAACAGTGTAGTAATCTGGAACTTCCAGAATTTAGAGAATTTTTTGAAATTAATCAGTTAAAATCCCAGATTCAGGACAAAGATTCGACCATAAGTAATCTGAAATCGCTTCTTTCAGAAGCCCAGATATATGACTGTCATGAGATGAGTGATACACTAGAATCTAGAAATTCTGAACTAGCTCTATGTGTGTCCAACCTTCTAAGAGAAAATGAGCATTTAAGAAAGAACCTTGAGGAAACAAACTCTAAGTTAGTCAATCAATCTAACCTCTTGATAAAATATATTGATGATCTCAAAGCTCAAATTCAGGAAAAGAGGTTCAATATTGTTGCCCTAAAAAATGAGCTCAGGAAGTATGTTGGAAATAGGATGAACACTAAGTTTGCAAAACCTTCAACTTTGGGAAAGTCAACTGTTCAGAACCACTTGAAACGAACAGTTATTAAACAACCTAATGCCTTTAGGTCTGAAAGAGCTAAACCATTGAAATCTAAGCTTACATCCCAAGTTGATAATAAGTCTGTTTTGTCAAAACCAGTCACTTCATTGCCTAGTTCAGATATGATGAATCCCAAGCATAGGACTAATGAACATCACCCACAAATCAGAAATGCTAGAAACTTAACTAGGTCTCATGCAAAGCATAGTCTGACAGATCAATCCCCTAAGAAATTCTCTGATCACAAAAAGACAAATAGTCAAAACAAGGGTGTGCACTCATTTAGTTCAACTCACTGTGGCTTCAAATGGATTCCCACTGGTAGATTATTTAAGTTTACAGGACTTAAACGAACTTACATCCCTAGATCATGCCTCAAATGGATTCCTACAGGTAAACTTTTCAAGAATGTAGAGCCTAATAGGATCCCCATTAATGATAAGTCTGTATTATACTGTGATGCATCCAAATGTGAGACTAATCATGTCACTAACTCTTCTATGTACAAATCTACATGTGCTTCCAGTACAATGTGCTCTCAGTCTTTTTCAGGTACAATGCTCAACTCAATCAGGAACTTCATGACTTGGTTCCCATCAGAAATGAACATAGTTCATTCAGGAGCTATAGCGTGCAACAGTTGATGCACTACTTACTTTGACTCCTATTCATCATTGAATCAGGACTCGTTCATCCATATCTTTGTATAAATCAAGTTACTTTAAAAAAAAAAAAAAAAAAAAAAAAAAAAAAAAAAAAAAAAAACTCTTATATCATGTTTAAATTCTTTAAATTTACAATTTTATCACGTTTTTCCTATCTAATAAAGAATATTTTCACTGTTATCGATAACATCTACGGTCCTAGAAATGTCATTCAATAATGGCACGGGATCATAGATGAAGTTCGAACAATTGAAATATTCTTGTTTCCATTGTATCGGGGTAAACTTGTGTCAATCAATGTTCTTTGATGAACTTGATTGAGGGGGAGATTGTGTATATGTTTTCTTGACTACCTATGCCATTGGCTTCTGTGCTGGTTATAATGCTTGCTCGTTAGTAAGTTGAGGTCGTGTCTTGCCTTTGTAACTATCGGGTTATGGTTTTTGTTGGTTGTGGTCGTATCTTGCTCATAGGATTATCATTGTGTACCTTCGTATTAAGTACCTAGTATTAAATGCTTATTGGTCTAAATGATTAATTGATTCATGTTGATCATTATGATAATCTATGCTAGCGACTTAGTCTATATTCTGTGTTAGCATCTTACCACTCCTTCCTCAAAACCATAGGGACCAAACTTGTCTAATATGTGAATGTTGTGTTGCTCTAGCGTTTTACCTCTCATTCTAAAACCACGAGGACCAAATATGTCATAGTGCCAAAGTTAGTTTGAATACCCCTAGCGTATTACCTGATCTCTTCTCAAACAAGTTTCCTTTTTCTCTCTCTCGTTTTTTCTTCTCTTCGTATAATTGCTCTACCTAGCGACTTAGCAAGAGGTTTGTCTCGAATCACTCTTATCTTAGCTCTCTTAAGCGTTTGTGTTGTGTTTCTAACTTGTCACGTTTACCAGATTCGAACGTGCATCTCGTGTACTGTGACTGTTGGATTCCCTCTTAGGTTCGAAGGGTTGATGATTATTATGATTGCATATATTCTAAGTGTTGGTGCATTATTTTGTGATTGTTGTATATGTTACCATGAAAGGATAATGATTGTTTGGTGGATTGGGTGGTTTGCCTGTTGAATTTTTGAGTGTTCTTGGTGGCGAGTTAAATTGTTCTTGGTAGCGACTTAGTCTGAATGTTCTTCATAGCGAGTTAGTGTTCAAGTTAGCGACTACGTTTCTGTAGCGAATTAGTTCACTAAATTCTAGCGACTTGGTTAGCGAGTTAGTAGTTAGCGACTTGCATTTACAAGTTAGCAAATTTGTTACCTAGCGACTTAGTTGACTGTTTTGTAGCGACTTGGTTAGCGAGTTAGCAGTTAGCGACTTGTTTTTACAAGTTAGCGAATTAGTAACCTAGCGACTTAGTTAACGAATTGATAGCGACTTGGGTGTGTTACTGTTCATGGCGACTTGACTTTACATGCTAGCGAATTAGCATAGCGACTTAGAGTGCTAATATTTTAGCGACTTGTCTGTGACTCTAGATGACGACTTGTCTTTACAAGTCTGCAACATTGTTCACTTTCATGTTGAGAATTAGTATTAGGGTCAAGGATTATTAAAATGTTCAAAGGTCTTTGTGCTAAAGATGATCTCACTCTCTCAACACTTAGGATCTCCTTATTCGACTTGTTGAATCAACATACTCTATGTAATCTGTTATGACATCTCTGTTTAGGCAAAAGGTACTTGGCTTATCTCACGACTGCCAAATGTTACTTTTTGCCTCATACATATTTGTTATATCACTTTTACATATGTATCTTGGCTCATGTCATGATCTCTTTGAAATGCACTCTTTTGCCCTTTATATCACTTATATGCTCGTCATGTAATTATTTATCTATATGACTGTTCTTCATTGAAATATCTCAATTATGAATGTTATCATATATTTGAAAGTTGTCATGTATTTGTAATCTATGCCTCTCTATCTTTCTCTGTATGTGTTTTGGGGACTCCTTCTGAGTTACTACTTCTATGCCATAAGGGTGTTCTCAATGTTGTCTCACTTACCATTTATCATCTAACCTGTTCCCATTCATTACTATTGATTGTATGATTACTCAGAATATCAATGGCAAGTTCAATCCCAGAAAAGAGCGTTACCCCTTCGGCATCATCCAGAGTTCTCTCAGACGAAGAAATTCTTCCCAGGAGTCAATGGGCAGTTATTAGAAAAAGCAACTGTTACGTGGACCTACAAAGGCTTCAACAAAATCCGATACTCAAAGTTTCTATTGACATCCTCAAAAACACAAACTTCTTCGGAGCAATTACCAAGCAATGCTCAATTCTGACCATTTACATTCAACAATTCTGGAACACCGTTCAATGGAACAAAATCACAGCACAATACTCTTGCAAACTGGATAATAGGGAGTTCACAATTGATTCTGATATTCTGAGCAAGGCCCTTGGAATCACACCATGTAACCCTGACGTTCGTTCTGAATCTCCACCTGGTGCTGACGATCTGATTGTATTTCTAATTGGGTTGGGCTATCAGAATAGTATTTCAAGAGCATCTGACATCGTCACCGGACACATGTATCAACCCTGGAGAGCTATTACAACCATTCTGAACTTATGCTTATCTGGGAAAACTTCAGGGTTCGATAAAGTGAGAATACCTATCTTGCAAATCCTATGGGGAGTCATTAATAGGGTTGATGTGAATGTCTCAGATCGTATTTGGGAAGAATTCTCGTTATCAATGAACACATTCATATCTGATAGAACCTATTTCCAGAACAATGCTCAAGGCCGAAAGAAACAGAACAAGCTTGTAATTCCCAGCATCAGATTCTCTAAGCTTGTTATCCAGTACTTACAACAAACTCATAAATTCACTCCTAGGTCTGAATCAACTTTACACAAAGCAGAAGATGAATTTGTTTTAGGAAACCTGAAATATGTTCCTAGAGGTACGGATAAAGAAGTATTTGGATTGCCAATTCCTGATTGTCTTCTCACAGAAGATATCAAGAAGAAGGACTACTTCAAGCAATACATGAAAAGAGCAACCAAACTCTCTGCTGATGTCACACCCTCTCCTTTACAACCAAATGCTCCCATGACCAAGTCAGCCTCACAAGCATCCTATGCCTCTCTTCCTAAAAAGAGACTTGAAAGGTCTCAACAGTCTGACACCGCATCCAAGAAGCAGAAAGTAAAGAGGAAGAAAGTGGAAAAGGAGATTGATGAGAAAACTGAGATACCAAGGAATGTTACCAGGCTAACTGATGAAGATGATGCTGATCTGCAACTTGGAATTCAGCAAAGCCTTGAAAGTCAGAATGTGAAAGCTCCACTAGGTGGAATTGTGTTAAGGGAACCCGCTCAACTACCTCAACAAACAACCCCAATTACACTTGACAAGGGTAAAGGAGTTGCAAGTGTTGAAACTGAACAAGCTGCTCACATGCTGTTAACTATCTCATCATCTCCATCAAGCACCACAAATCAATATGAGCTGAAGAGAAGAACAGATTCATCTCATGCTAAAGAACAATCTGGAGTGGTCAAGGTTCCTGAAACGTTTAAGGAATCTCTTACACTTGGAGAGACTCAATCTGGCTTGAAAGTTGACACTCTGTTACAAAAGGACTTGCAGGAGAACCTTGAAACAAGATCTGATGAGACCTTGAAGATGGATGAACCAAATCTGTCCACTAACTCTCTATCCTCACTTAAGAATCTTGATGAAGATTTCTCTTTTGGTGATCAATTCATTAATGACAAAACCTTAGATTCTGCACAATCCATGTATACTGTCAGCATTCAGCAAGATATGTCAACTATTCCTCCAATGACTGCATCTTCACTATCAACTGCACCTCCACCTCCCTTACCTACCCAATCAACTGTACAAACAACACCAACAATGTCACCAAACCCAGAACCCGTCATTACAATTGCAGATGAAGTGACTCCACCAGCTTCCCCTCCACAGATTCTCACCTCTGATCAACTACTAGATAAAGTTATTAAAAGGATAGAAGCTCTGGAAAGGCAACTTCCTAAATCTGTTGATTCTCTGGTGGATCGTGTCTATAGATTGGAGCACCTCAACTTCAATGAAGCGGTTACTGACGCTATTGAAGGAGAAGTCAAGGATGCTGTGGAATGGGCTACGGAGGCTCCACTTCTTAGACGATTCAAGGACCTCCCCATCACCGATATGAGGGCAGCTCTGTGTGAAAGGATGTATGAGGCTGAAGAGGACAAGCATGAGGTTCACAGTAAACTCTATGAGGCACTTGAAGAATCCATTAAGTTCGACAATTATGAGCAGTTCAAGATTGATGTCGGAGAAAAAGATGCTAAAAAGAAAAGGAGAACAATTGTAATGGAAGCATTGACGAAGGATCGCAAAGATCCACCTCCACCACCAACGGGGGGCGCTGGAACTTCTGGATCTGGTAATCCTTCTACAACAACCAACATACCTCCATCACAACCACCATCATCACCGCCAAAATCTTCCAGTCAATCAGATCCTACAAAAGAGCAGAGTACTCAGAAAAAATCTGCTGCTTGGACGACGGTTGATTCAAGGTTCACATCCACGTCCACCTTCATTCCTGATGATCAAATGGTTAACGAAGAATCTCAGGTCATGGCTGACTCAGAACCAGATGAAGATGATGCGTCGACAAAGCATATTCCAAAGCCATCAGAAGATTGGTTTGACACTTACATGGCTGGGAATCGCACTAGCACATCCAGGGTAGCACCTTCTAGAGACACAATTCAAAGCTGCATTGTGGAAGATAGACCTCCGTCTCCAGAACCCACATGGACCATCCCAGAGTCTGACTCTATGATTCCTGACAACAATTGGGCATCAATTATCACGAATAATTATGAAGTTCCAGCTGAAGACTCTCTTCTGCACTACACTGGTGATATGGGAAGTTTTATTAAATGGTTTTGTGAGCGGAAGAGTATCTCATCCATAACTCCAAGAGATCTAGAAGGACAAGCTTACGAAATTGTCAAAGTCTTCCATTCTGATGCAAATCATCTTCAATATCAGATGGAAGAATGCCATAAGATGCTGAATGACCAAGTCAGTGAGCAAGTCAGTCGCTTCAATGTCAACAAATCTCTTCCTCTTGGTGGTGAGCCTGGTCAGATAACCATTCAGGCTGAATTCTTCTTCAATCACGACTTGGACTATCTGTGTGCTCGCTCTGCTGAAAGAAGGCCTGCTCTATCAATATCAAAGATGAAAGCTGCAACCTACTCTGATCAGGGGCTTGAACAGATGGTTCCTGATCAATTCTGGGCTGCTGAAGAACAAAAATATGATATTGCTGCTTCTTATGGTATTTCTCACTGGTGGTTCAAAAAGAAGAAGTTCTACATCGAAAGACATGGTGCTGATAAAAGACGCAAAGATGTCAGATCAAAGCTACAAATCTTAAGTGTTGTTAGTGTAGAGATCTTCCCTATCTATGGATATGAGTACTTGAAGAAGATTGTCCTTAAAAGAGCTGACTTCAAAGTGCATACTATTGAAGAGAACGACTTCAAACATCTTCTGCCAAATGATTTCGAAGATCTCTATCTCTTAAATCTTCAAGGACACCTTGAGCATTTACCTGTCCGAGAGAAAAAGGCCCTCTCTGCTGCTGTCACTCTTTGGATCAGGGGCTTAGTCATTCGAAAACGAGTTGAGGACTTTCAGCTTGGCATTGAAAGCTACCAAACCAGGATCAACCTTACAAGTCCTCAATGGAATGCAACTGGGCATGAATTTCATCGAGAATACAAAGTTCTTGACACCCCTAGAGCCGTCATCTTCACCGACAGATATGGATCTCGTATGCTTATGCGTCTATGTGAACTCTACAAGTTTAGTGATGGTACGCTCAAATTGGTCGAAGAAGAACTTGACACCAGAGTGAAAGAAGCCAAACTTGATATGAAATCTTGGGTTAAAACCATCTTTTGGACTGAGGATGACGTGAAGAGATGTGAACATTTCATTGATGCAATCAGACGAAGACTCAAGACACGAAGGATCTTCCGCAGCCTTGAAAGTTTTGTTGGTGGAAGGCTTCGTGATGGTCACTACAAACTTCTTCAGAGGACTGAATGAAGACTTCTTCGGGATACTATTTATGTTTTTTTTAACTATGTGTAATATGTGGTGTAATAAATATGAACAACTGTAATACATGTAATAGTGCTAGGATGTGTACTATGGTTTCCCCTTGTAAAAAGGGGGAAACACCTGTGTTGTCCATTTTTGATCATATAAAATCGGACACATTTTTCTCCTACAAATATTTTACCTCATACATATTTGAATCACTTGAGATCCAAAATCTCAAAGGATTTAATATTTTTGATCGGGGGAGAAAATGTGATATAAATATGAAGGATGTTAAAAGATAAGATGACCAATTTTTGTGCAAACTTCTCTCTTATATGTGCTAAACAATTTTCGAATCTCGAAGCATATATTAAGGGGGAGAACTCTCTTGGCTAATTAATGTTTTTTTAAGGTACCTTGATCATATGGCTTCTAAGCCTTTGATGATAAAGGGTTCCCTCTAGTATGTGCAAAACTCTTTTCAAACCTCGAGGCACATATTGAGGGGGAGCAAATTTATGGAAACCTCATCCTTCCCGGAAATGCTATATCTACTTGATTAATGTGGGAAGTGATGTTGATATCTTTTAGAAAATGGTAATCAAAGAAGTTAATTCTTTCTCTTGCCTCCGTGTGCTAAACATTTTCAAATACTTGATGCACATGTTGAGGGGGAGTTCTCGTTCTAAAAATATCAAAAACAATTCAGATACAAAATGCTTTGATAATATATCACAAGTATCTGAATTGATTTTCAAATGGTTTTCAATTGGATCCAATGGCAGATGAACAATACCAAATAGACCGACCAACTTTACGTTATGTACGGTGATATAAGGATGATAAGGTTAGGTATTGGTTCCCATGATCCGCCAGAACCAGAGGGATCTACCCAGGGACAATCCACTAGTTAGTGTAGAAGTCCTTAGGTATGATGTTAAAAGGAGAAAAATGAGATATGGGAAGAGTGCGGACTAAGACTGAGCTAGTACTGGAATAAACCCAACAAAGTTCTAGTTATGAAGTCTCGGTAAGCACTGAAGGGGTTGAAGAATTAAAAAGAATTGAATGAGAATAGGGTGAAAACAAATAGCCCTCCATTTATTCAACCTTAGGGCAGAAACCGGGTTCAATTCATATGCTACTGATGGTAACATCGGTATTGAAGACAAGACGTCATGGACCCAGTGACGCACTGCACTTCAACTTTCCAAACCACTCAAGTTCCTCTTAAAAGGACTTGTTTCATTCTCACGGGGAACCGACATTATCTATCGACATTCTCTTAGAGATTGTTGATATTGAAGAAGGAGACCCTCTCCCTAGTCTCCGGCACAGGATCCAAATATGCACAAATTGAGTCTAGAGCCACGAGATCATCAATAAATCTCATTAGGACACTTTCAATGAAGACTCTCTGTTTCACACTATGTGGAAAGAGAGATTATATCTTGAGTCCTACGCATTATCCTTGTGGTATTGCCAGAACATCTGAGTGATGTGTTTACATATTCACAATGAAGATGGAAAGCCTTCTGGAGCCAACATCAAACAAGCTCCTGGTAGGTGGCATGTGAGATCTATTATATAGATCAATCATGTGACAACTGAACAGAAACAATGGGGCGATTCAATTTCTTGAATCAATCCTGGTTCAGGATATGGATTGACGGATACCTTTGAAAAACCGGTCATTGTGCTTACAAACTCTTTTCGTTAGCACATCGACCGTGTACTATTTTTCAAACCAAAAGGTGTTTTTATGATTGATAATTGATTTTCAATAAAACCTTCGTTGTATTGCAAAAACAATTTCTATTGAGCAATACACGATTGTTTTTCAAATCTCTTTTCATCAATCAGTGGACTTAAAATTCGCTGGTTCACTCACTCCGTGTTGTCTTCTTTGAGATGTTTCGGTTTGAGAATAGCTAGAACAGCTGCGAAACCCTGTCAAGGAGATTCTTAGGAATCCTACCTGATCACAGGCAGTACTTGTACTGATCAACGGGGAACCGTGGGCCGTGTACCTCAATTCAACGAAAGTGATCAAAGACACTTTCGTGCGATTTATTGCTAACTGTTGTATGCAGGTACACCCGACGTTTGCAGCTGATCAGAATGAAGCGGTCAATCCATAGCCGCATGCTCACACTACACATTCATCTCAAAAGAAATCATGATAAGTTCATCAATGACTCTGATATTTTCACTCCATGCTCCTGCTACGCTGCTGCCAATATCATGATTCAACAAATGCTTCCGCTACTCTGATGAGAAGATTTCATGATTCAGAATGTGAGCATGTCGGTCCCAAAGTCACAACATCACATAATACCAACACCACAAAGTATGTCTCAGAGATTGATGATAGCGGATGATCTCAAAAGATGGCTCCTATTTATTATCTCATGGATCATTAATGTCCTCCACTTAAAGTACAAATCTGTGCAGACCTTGTTGTTGCACTACTTATGCACAAAGATCACGATGTTGAAGTTGTCTTGTCTACGAGCTCAAGAACAAAGTCTAGTATTGTTTGCTAGGATCTGAAATGTAAAATCTGGGGTGACCTCCTTTAGGGGGAGATTGTTAGGAATTAGAAAATTCCAGTATTGAAGAGTCGGTCACCCCAACTATTATCTAGCATAAGTTAGCTCGTAGACTTATCGTTTGTTACGTAGTTATTTAGTTAGTCAGTAGAGTAAAATAGTTTAGTGCAACACCGTGGAGGAAGGACGGGTCTTTACCCACTGTATCCCTGATCCACAGGCCGTCAGGAGGTCGTTTAGTTTGTAACCTATAAATACCCTCTACCTTGCAAGGTAGAGGGTTGGATGTTCTTTGGTAATCTAATATTCCACAAGTTTCTCTCACTAGAATATCCCACTCTTTCTCTCTCTAAAACCATCTATGTGCTCATTGTGTTAATGTTATGATGTGTATGTGAAAAGTTATATCTTACAGAGTTAAAAAATTGGAGGGGAAATTCAAACAGACGGGGATAGACATTACAGACTCAGAAGGTGAGGAATCCTCTGAGGAAACTCAAATTAGTCATCAAGGATTGGAAGCAGCTGAAATCTTGGTTAAGAATTTCAGTCAGAAGAAATCCTTTAAGAAGAGACTGGATAAAGAAGCTGCAAGTTCTGGTGGAGTGGATAAGTCTGGTGACTTTACTAAAGATAAGTCTGATGGTGCTGAAATTAAATCTGCTTTTGATAAAGATTTTAATACTCGCTTTGATGCTGAAGTTAATACTAGTACTGAACATATTAATCCTGGTAGTGATCCAGGTAGTACTGGTGAGGAGTTTGTGCATAGGGAAGGCAAAGGAATAGTGCAAGAATCTTCTGAGCCTGTGAAGACCATAAAGCAACTCACAGAAGAGGAAGCTAGCTTAGCTGAGATTGCTAGGATTCAAGCAGAGGATGAGGCTGAAGAAGCTAAATGTGCAGAACAAACATTGAATGATGAGGTGATTGCCAAAAATCTGCAAGAGGAACCAGAATTAACTGAAGAACAAATGAAAAGGAAAGATGAAATTCTGGAATCTGCCAAATTCTACATTGATGAAGAATGGGATACTATAAAGGCCAGATTATTAGTAAACAAAGATATCCTTCCTGATATTGGCGGAGAAGACTATGCAAGTCAAATGGTTGAGATGATTAATGAGAAGAAGAGGCTTCTCAGAGAGCAGAGACAAAGAGAAAGGATGCACAGACATAAAAAATCAAGGGAATCCTACCTGGAAGTTGAGCCAGTTAAGGAAATTGAAGGCTGATGATCTAAAAGCATAATTTGAAAAAGTAGTGTACCAAAATAAAAGATTTATTCCAATGGATTCAGAGTTGGAAGCTTCAATGCTTAAAAGGAAGGGTTACAATCTTCAACCAAAGGATGCTAAGAAGCAGAAGATTGTAGAGACTGAAAAGGTTGCTGAAGCTGAAAAACTTGGTGATAAGCCAAAAACTGTAAAGAAAGAGGAGGAAGCTGAGGTTAAGCAACCAGTTGTGAATATGACAAGGAAGAAATCCACTGGAAAGAAATGAGTGAAAAAGGATAAGACAAATGTTAAGAAGGAAGTGGAAGAGTACATGAAGGATAAGGTTGATGAACCGTCATCAGAAGAGTTTACCATGGGCTCCATTCCTACAGGTTCAACACTTCCTGCTAAGATTGCAAAGGTTCAGATCATCAAAAATGGGAAAAAGGTAGTTTACCTGATAGTAAGGGAAAATCACACAGACACTATATATGTGAACTTTCCTGATTTATTGAGTGATTTGTCCCGGGATGATTTGAAGACCATGTACCAGCTGATGATGGAGAAGCATGGTGACAAGAGACCTGAAGAGGAATATGAAAGAGTCCTCTGGGGTGACTTGAAGACCATGTTTGAGACACCAAATGCTGATGATGAAATGTGGAAGCTGGCCTGTCAAGAACAAGTGATCAGATGGAGATATTTCCACACTTGTCAGGTGCACTGTTTCGAATTAGAAACTGCAATTCTTTATATGCTTACAGAAGTGGAGTATCCACTTCCAAACAATATTTGCAGGGTTATGCTTGAGAAGAAGCTGTTAGGTGAAAGAAAGGATGATGCATGCTATCAGCTTTTGAGGTTACTTGAATCAAAAGCTCAACAGCAATAATACTGGCAGTATAACAGTTAAGTCTGGTAGTATTCGTAGTTAGTTCTGTTTATGAAAAACAGAATAGTTTATTAAAGTTTAGGGAAGGGGATATGTACGCGTAGAGATAACTTAGGAAGAGATATCTATATCCTTCTACACGTTTTGTATACTAGGTTTTCCTAAGTGTATAAAGGAACCCTAAAGTATAGTGAAATGAACTTGTACTTAGACGAATAGAAATATTTTTAAAAGAAGTTTATTAGTGAAATAGTATTTGTGTTCTTCTTGCTTGTTGTTAAGATTCCGCATTAACAATCAAGTACTCGTTGTTAATGAGATCTTCATATATATAATTAGTTTGGATTTATCCAAGTTTAGTAGATTGTGGTGTTGCACAAGTGTTAATGTGTGTGTTTGTGTATGCATATCAATGTGACTATAAAAGCCATCACCTACAAACCCACATTTGCATTAACAGCACAATAAATGCAACAAACTTGACCATATTGTGTTTAAAGTGAAGAAACGTGTATTTTGTGTGACTATTGATCATCCAATGGCCACATCAAATTTATGTTTGTGTGGCCTTTTCTAACATTTAGTCACACAAAGAATGTTTGTTTTGGGTATTTAGTCACATGCAATTAATCATAAAGTGGCTAAAAGTGTTAATAAGTGTGACCATATGGTATTTCAAGTGAAGAAACATGTATTTTGTTTGACTATTGATCATCCAATGGCCACTTGAATTTTATGTTTGTGTGGCCTTTTCTAACATTTAGTCACACAAAGCATGTTTGTTTTGGGTATTTAGTCACATACATTTAACCATTAAGTGGCTAAAAGTGTTAATAAGTGTGACCATATGGTGTTTAAAGTGAAGAAACGTGTATTTTGAGTGACTATTGATCATCCAATGGCCACATATTAACTTACGTGACCATATGTACTGGATTTTGGCTACACTTAAATAATATGTGTGACAAAACGTTTAGTGTGACCATATATGGCATTTGGTCACAGTGTTAGTAGTAAATGTGACTTTATAGATTAGCTTTTGGCAAGCTAACACAAACTCAACTTTAAACACACATATTAACTTACGTGAACATATGTGGTTGTAGAGACCAGGGTTCGAATCTTCATAGTGCCATAATTTTACTTTACCCAAAAAACTTACGTGAACATATGTACTGGATTTTGGCTACACTTAACGAATGTGCGACAAAACATTTAGTGTGACCATATATGGCTTTTGGTCACAGTGTTCAAGTGTGTGACATATATTCGTCATTGTTTATATGTTTATCGTGACTAATGCTTCAACCTTACTTTTCATTTGTCACTCGTTCCAATTTCATATGTGGCTAAAGAGTTGGCAAAACATATCAGTCACCATTAAATAATGTGTGACAAAACTTGACTCTATGATTTAGACACACAAAAAATTACTTCATGACTAACGCATCAAGATTACTTGTATTTGTCACGCGTTCCAAATTCATATGTGGCTAAATGATCTTAAACAAAATCACCAGATACCTTTAGCCACACAATGTTCAATTGTGTGGCAATACAGTTCTAATGGTCATACAATCAAAATCATCATGTGTGACTAATTAGTAAATGTTGTCAATTTTTGTACCTTCAGCCACACAAATATGCGAATGTGTGGCCGTTCCATTTCGACCATGTGTGACAAAACCCCATTTTTGTACTAGTGATAACGTTGATTTTGGGAAATATATATTAAGAATTGGTTTACATTAATAGGTTGTGCCGAGTCGATAGTTGCTGAGCCGTGATTAGCTGTTATCTTCTTGCTAGTGTTTATTTGTGCGTTGCTTGCTTGAGGTGAGTTTCATAGCCCCACTTTTATCTATGTTTTAACTAAATTGGTGTGAGAATCATGCTACTATTTTTGGACCTTCAAAACTATTTTGATTTGCTTATGTGCTTGACTGTTTAGATAGATATGTTGTAGCTGTTGCCTTAGTCTAGGGTAGCAATCCTAATTGCTATAACACGCTGCCTAGCTAAGCATAGACTTCTACCTCGACCTAGTCCAGGGTTAGCAATCGTTCTAGATTTTGCTACGACTGTGCTGGCTAGAGTCGCTAGGGGCCCCACTATGACGTCGGATATAACATTGATGATATGGTGATTGTGATATTGGTATGTGATTGATGTGTATCTATCTTAGGTCTCGCATAGCAAATAAACTCTTACAGGTCCACTATTTTAAACTTGAATTTAAACCTATGAACTCACCAGTGTTAGCTGACCTTTTAGCATGTCTTTCTCAGGTATTTAAGTGATGTTTCGAGTGCGTGTTCTGTGGAAGCTTGGCAAGGAGGCATGGTTCAAGGATCATAATTAAACTCTGATAATTTATGGGGACCTATTTTTATAAATCATGTTTGGGCCTATATTTACATTTTGGGATTATTGTTTTGGATAATTAAATTTGGGATTGGTTTTTGAATGATAATATGACTATCTTGTTTGCTATACTTGTGTGAGATACCAATCCAATGTAACACCCTGAAAACTTGATTAAGTCTTCCGTTGTACCGAGATTTGGGGGTGTTACAAAGAGTCTCTCTTGTGTTTAGCTTGTGATTACATAGGCTATTCACCATCCTTAACAGGTAGTAAAGATCTATCTAGAGTGGGATCCATCAAGTGGTATCAAAGCTTGTTTGAGAGTCTCTCATAAGAAGAAGATTTTTAAGATCCTTATAAACATCACAACCAAACTCCTCTCCACACTTTTAAAATGGCAAGATCTGACAATGAAAGTGATGACACAGTTGTTCAACCACAACAAAATATTCAACCTCAGATCATCACCACTGTCTCAAACAACAATGTAAAATTTCCTTATTTGAAAAAGGATGAGTACGAGGTCTGGGCTATGAAGATGGAATACTGGATCATAAACAATGATACAAATATCTGGAAGGTGATTCAAAATGGCAACAGCTTGAAAAGGACTGGAAGAGATCGCGATGGCAATGTCATTATTCTCCCTCCAACAACTGCAGATCAACACATTACTGCTCAGAGGGAATCAAAGGCATGAACTACCTTGCTTCAATCTATTCTTGATGATCATTTAGCAGATTTCCATTATATGGATGATGCAAGGGATATATGGAATGCAGTCAAAGCAAGGGTTGGTGGAAATGCTGAATATAAGAAGATGAGAAAGTCCATGCTGAAGCAAGAATTTTCAGAGTTCAAAATTAGTGAAGCAGAAGGATTACACAAAGGGTATGACAAGATGCAAAAGATACTGAGTCAACTTAATCAACTCAAAGCCAAACCAGAAGATGAAGATATTTATCTCAAGTTTCTAAGAGCTACATCATGGTCTCAGGTAGCTTTAACCTTGAAAACCAAAGGTGGACTAGAACTTCTTTATTTTTATGATTTGTACTACAAGTTAAAGACTCTTGAGGTAGATATCAAAGGATACTCTCCTTATTCCTCAAGTCACTCTGCAAGTTCAAGCAATTCTGCATTTGTTAGTGCCACCAGTACTAGCAAAAAGATGTCACATGCTGATAGTCCAAGCTATTCTTTATCTACTGCTCCTTCAAGCTCTAAGACTAGGTCTTACAGATCTGATAATGTAATTGAAAATGTTCTTCAATCATTTGTTGCTGATACTGAGCTAGAATAACAACTGGCTTATGAAGATTTTGATCAAATAGACAAATTGGATCTAGAGGAGCTGGATTTGAAATGGCAAATGGCTATACTGTCTGTTAGAGTACACAAATTTGAGCAGAAAGCTGGAAGAAAGATTAATTTTGATAAAAAGGAATCTGCTAGGTTCAACAAGAAGACTGTCAGATGTTACAAGTGTCTTCAAAAAAGACACTTTGCCAGAGAATGCAGGGCAAAGGGAGGAAATGACAAGCATAATTATTCCTCATTCAAGATTCAGGAGATTGGAAAGAAGGAAGAAGATTCAAAAGCCTTGGTCTCCTCTGTTGATAAATTGATTGATTGGACAAATCATGATGGTCAGAATGATAGAGTTATTACTTCTAAAGAGTATGGTATGATTGCTGGTTGTGATTCTGAGGATGAAATTGAAGAAGGTGCTGCCAAGATCACTGAGATGATACAAAGGAAGGTTGCACTGCAGGTGATGCTGGAGAATTTGCTCTCATGGGTGTCACTTCTGAGGTACATAACTGCCCTTTGGTTGTGTCAATAAGTATAATGAACTTCAAAAACAGTATAATGAACTTAATGAACAAAATAGTAAAATATTTTATACAAGTTCAAGATTATAAGAAATCACTTAAAACCTTGGAACATCAAAAGAAAGTTCTTCAAAAAAATCAGTTGACACTTGAAGACAAGATTAGGGTGTTGTCTATTGATCTAGAAAATATAATTAATCTGCTGAAGCATTCTGAAAGAATAAATGTTGATGCTGAGACTGCTAAGAAAGCTTTACAAACAAAACTTGATTATCAGTTGGCTATAAGTGAAAAAGGGACAAACTCTTCCAAAAATTTGTTCAGATTAATTGATAGCTCTATGTCTGTTAGAACAAAAGTGGGTTTGGGATTTGCTAACTATATAGGGGAAAATGAGTTGGGATGGGATGACTCTGAATTTAGTGTTTTTACCAATACCTCTGAAGACATGGATGGTAGACCTATATTCAATCGGTTTGCCAAAACTGATAACATGAAGGCTGTGCCTCTACCTCTTTCTGGAGATTACACTCCTCTATCAGATGATAGTGACCTGGATGAATCACAAATGTCTTATGGAGCAAAGTCCTCAACCTCTAGTGACTCTAATTCTGTGTCTAATGACTTTGTCTCTTGTGATAACAGTGACAAATCTTCAAAGGTCAATATCCCTACCTCTAGTGTGTTTAGTGTCAAAACTTCAGAGTTCAATTCACCTGATTCTACCTTCTATGCATCAACTTCCAGTGTTTCTACATCTAAGACTGAAGTTGAGATTGAATCCAAAGTTAGGGCACCTATCCAAGAACCCATTATTGTTTAAGATTTACCTAGTTTTTCTTGTAATAGATCTGATAAGAATGAAAACAATTCTAGGACTTCTTGTGATAAGAATGGCTATTTTAATAAAAAGGCAGGTCATTTTAGGAAGAATACTTCATCTGTTTCTAAGTTGTGTTTTGTATGTGGTAGTAAAACTCACCTGTTTCTAAGTTTGGTTGTGATGTTTATAAGGATCTTAAAAATCTTCTTCTTATGAGAGACTCTCAAACAAGCTCTAATACCACTTGATGGGTCCCACTCTAGATAGATCTTTACTGCCTGTTAAGGATGGTGAATAGCCTATGTAATCACAAGCTAAACACAAGAGAGACTCTTGCTTTGAAGCGTATTTTGTATTCAAGTATTTTTTATATTTAAAATGTATGACACATTAACAGAGAATGACTACACATAGCTCAATACATTAAAAAAATTAAAAATGTGTACTGCTTACCTAACTAGTAGCTCAAGAAACATTATGAGTGAGATACAATCACCCAAAAAATATGTACTATAATAGTATTTTATTAGTTTTGACTTTTTCACAAAAAGATAAAAAAAAAAAAAAAAAAAACAAGTCGCCCCGAGTATAGCAAAACCAAGTCGCCCAATAATAGCTTACACACTAGTATTTGTGTCTTACACAAAAAGTACTAGTGTAGGGACACGTGTCATTTTTTTATGAGAGTCGCCCAAGCTCTCTCGAGACGACCTTGACCCTGGGGCATTTTGAGAAATGAAAATTTTATGAGGTATATGGGGTACATGGTGTTGTACCTGTGGGGTATTCCTAAAAAAATGTGACGTGCCACATGCCTTTTTAGATTATTAACCCTTTTTGTTAAAAATATACATATATAAATATGGTTTAGGATTTTTGAGGTTGGTATAATTTATGCAAGACGACTTGTCCCTTTAGATTATTTTGAGGTTGTTTATAATTTATAGTTTCGCCTTTTAGTTTTGCAATAGATATCGATATGAGCAATATTTGAAATCATCATTAGCTTAGAATATTTGAGTTCTATCTAACACCAAACCCGGTCAAAACTACTTTATAACTTAAAGGGAAGAGATCTAGTGAGAAGAGAAAATAAAATGAGAAGAGTGAGAAATATTCTGAGCCAGACATTTCAAATGAAAAAAAGAATTTTAAGGGGAGATGCATCTACTTTTGTAGGTGCATCTGAAATGTGACGTTGTGGTTTCTTCTCATTCTTCTCATTTCAACTTTATTTCTCATTTGATCCTCATTCACTTAAATCCATACATCTCAATGTGTTAAATATGTGTTTGCCTGTTTGGTATGCTATTAATATGCATGTATCAATCAACCACTAGATGAGGTGATAGATTTGTATTTGGTATATGGTAGGGAATGGTAGGGTTTTAAAATCTTAGCTTCTATGTGCAATTCTTATCTTCATGACACCACTCTATTTTTTAAACGTAAAAATGAAAGGCCCCGCATATATTAAGAATTCGACCAAAAGCTTTAGGGTCATTGTAGTTGATACAATTGCTATAATATCTAGCAACTTACCACTTTTAATAATATAAATGCCTTAAAAAATCACAATTTTTATCAATTCCGGTCTGGGTTGGTTACCTAAACAAATTGTCCAAATTTGAATTACTAACTAAACTTTGACAAGCTAAGAAGATAAAGCTATTTTATTTGCAAACATTACAGTAAAAGCGAATAAATAATGTACATGTCAATACATCAAAAAGTTTTAACTACCCTCGATTGCAAAACCTTGTTAATTATATAACCAGTAGGGTACCCGCGCTTTGCGGCTGCGGGTACCTTGAAATAAAATTTTCCGGTGAATCATATATTTTAGTTTATTATGTTCTTTTTGACAATAAATTTACGGATATCAAGAAGTTCGTTTAGACCGTGCCCGTTGGCCCGTGCCCCTTCGGGCTAGAGCCCATTTGGCCCGTTGCACGTTCGGGCTTGAATATTTGTATAATGTGCTTTATTATTTGTATTAGTGACATTTAATGCAGGAATTGTGTTTAAGTTGGTTGTACAATATGCTTGATAATTTGTATTTCTTATGTAATGGGTGTTTTAATAACTGCATTAATTGTATTTATTGACCAGTTAATTAATTGACTACATCAAATATCTTGACCATATTAATAGTGATTTGTATTTGTACATTAAGCTTTAAGACTTGTAAGTTATGTAGTAGAGAAATCTAAAAAATGTGTTTTAATTAGTATTGCTATTTTAACTTTTAAGTAATGCTGAATTTTAAGTATTTCTATTTTTAAAAAACATTAATGCTTTATAATATAGTAAGATAAGATAGTTTGTTTTTGAAATATTGATCGACGTCTAATCAGTCTTATAATTGACTTACCAAAGACTTTTAGTCTAGTGGTATGTGAGTTGCCCATCAACTAACAGATTGTGTGAGTTCAAACTTCACTAAAAGCATTTGTATAAGGGTACAAGGTGTGGTCTACGGGAAAAGACAAAAGAATCTCTGTCCTTGAGTGGACATGGTACCACTTCTAGCGGCAAAACTCAAAACATTTCTCAAGCAGGAGTTGAGTCTCGAAAAAGAAAAGTGACTATTAGGAGAGAGAAAAGACTTTTTAAAGAGAGAAAAAATATTTTATTTCTTGTCGTGTGGGGTATGTGTGTTTTAAGAGTATTTTTAAATGATAAAAAATATAAAAGAAAATTAATAGAAGAGAGAGAAGGTACTAAAATGATTAAGAAAAAGTTAGAGAAAAAAATAAAGTATGTGTTTTTTGATGATGTAGAGCTGATGTGACGAGAGAAAACCTTCACACACAGTCCACACTAATATATTATGATCGGTGATATGTTTGAAAAAGTTGTTAAATAAATGTATTAAATGACCCGTGGCTTTTTACCTTTTTAGCAAGAGTCATGATTTGCACACTCCACAAAATTATTTGCACACTTTAATTTATAGTGTTTTGACATTTATACTTTTACATCTCTTTTATTCATTTTCACTCCTGCAAAGATATAAAAGTCAAGATATCATAAATTAGAGTGTGCAAATCATCACTAACAATGAACAGACATAGGGTATGTTTGGCGCGATGGGCTGGGGCTGGAGCTGGGGCTGGGGCTTGGGCTGGGGCTGGGGCTAGGGCTTTTATTATAAGCCGAAGTTGAAATTTGTATTTTTGTAGAATTGTTTGGCAAATGGGCTGGGGCTGGGGCTTATTATTGCAAAATTACTAAAAATGATATAATTAAATGAGTTTTATGGTATATGTTAGATATTTTTGTGGGTAAATATGTAATTTATGGTTCATAAGCCCCGGGCTAAAGTTTTTAGCCCCTTTTATAGGGCTAAAGTTTTAAGCCCCTATTAGGGGCTTATGATTTCATAAGCCCGCATGACAAACGAGACTTATTTTATAAGCCGGCTTATTTTAAAAGCCCAAGCCCCATAAGCCCCTCATAAGCCCGCTGCCAAACACAGCCATAGTCAAACTTGAATTTTATAAAGAAATAAAATATGTGGGTCCGTTCATACTCAAACCAAAATCATGTACATGAGGTTCAAAAATAACAATAAATAGCCCTGAAGCGGTTATATTCGAACATAAAGCTTTGCTTAAAACTACACAACTCCCTGTGCATTTTTTTTTTTTTTGGCCTACTTACTTGTTATATGGAGCAACGTGAACGCATATATGATGTTAGCTCAACTTTGCTTCTGCTGCAACAACAACAGACAAAAAACCAGTCAAGAAACTTAGCTATATCATCATCCTCCGCTTTATCATACAGGCATGAGCTGCCGGAGAAATCACATATGTCGTCTAATACTCATACAACAACCACCGATGGTAGTAAGTCTTTTCTCTCTTATATTTTCTGTGAACGATCGGAGTATATATTTGTGCGCTAGTTGAGTTTCCCTTGAGTAATTTAAGCTTGAGCTCATCCAAGTTGAATTTGTGTTCAATTTTGAGATATAATGTTGTCCATATATCATACGAGTACTTATTTATTGACTACGTGTCACGCCGGCAATAATAAATATCTAAACAAATTTGAACATTTATAGCATATAGCTATTGAATCGTAAAATAGTACACATATGAAAATAGAACCTAATCGAGAAGAATAGTTTTACTGTTGCATGGCCTAAACATACATGTTTCTATTGTTTTACAAGTGCGCGAATGACGTCGCAAGCATGAATAAGCATGAATTTTGATGCAGTTGCTGAAGAAAAAAGAATTTCTGCTAAACGAAGGAGAAAGCCTAAAATGGATTCTATTACAATGGAGGACATCCAACAAAATATTGGAAAGCCAATTGGGGAAGCTTCCAAAAGACTTGACGGTAAGCTCTTAATATAAATTACAAAAAATCTTCGCTATGTATTTGAAATAATCAATGATTATCCAAAGTCCAAACACGTGTGTGTAAATATATATATATTTAGAGGAGAGTTATTTTACATACAAAACTTATCTTACATACAAAGGGACTCATCTCTACCATTCATCTAAAAAGAAATCAATAGTTGAGATTAAAAGCATTTTATTATTTCACCTATTTTTTATAATTTAAATATCTCTTAAACTGTTAATCGTTAAGCAAAAATAATTACACTATCGCGACGAGCATTTAATTATCTTTCTCTAGACGGGCACTTTGATATACTTTCGGAAAAATAAAAAAAATCGTTTTTTTTCACGTTTTTTCGTCTTTTTTTTTTCCGTTTTTCTTCGAAACTGAAATTTGCATGAAATATCATATATGATTTAACACTAATTTGAAAATCACATGTGATATTAGTGTTAAATCACATATGATATGTAATATCATATGTGATACTAGTGTTAAATCATATATGATAAATCACATATGATATACATATCATATATGATATAACACTAATATCACATGTGATATTCAAATTAGTGTTAAATCATATATGATATTTTAATGCAAATTTCAATAACGTAAAAACACGAAAAAACTTAAAAGAAAAACGTGAAAAATACAAAAAAAAAAAAAAAAAAAAAAAATCTCGAAAGTTTATCAAAGTGCCTATCTATATAAAGATAATTAAATGCTCGTCGCAATGATATTTTCTTTTTCGCTTAACGATTAACGGTTTGAAAGTTATTAATATTTTAAAAAATAGTATTAAAGTGAGTTTTTTAAATTGTTGATATTAATCATATCCATTAGATCAAACAAAAATGGATGGTGGAGATTGATCCCTTGGTATGTAAATAATCTATTGTCCTCAAATGATCTTAAATCATATATCTATACTACTATATAAAACATTTAAGTTGTGGGCTCCACAAAAAATTAAGATAAGGAGGTCCAATCATTGAGTGACATGTGTCACTTCTCTAACTAAAAAATAACAAAAAGGGAGGAGCTCTAACAAACTAAAATAAGGAGCTCCAATAATGGGGTGACACATGTCGCTTCTTAACTAATTATTCACCTTTATTTTTAAATTTAAATATCTTTTAATTCGTTTAATTTTTTTATGATCTAATTTCACCATATTTTTTAAAATTTTGTGCTCTTTAATTCAACATCCATTTTGATATATTTTATGAGTTTTTAGTTTTTACATTTTTAGTAGGTTTATTTTATTTTGATTTAAATTTTAATAACTTTAACCTTTATTTCAATCAATACAAACTTTATTTATCAAAATCATTTACTTTTAGGAAAGTGTTTGACGGGTAAGAGATTGTGTAGGTTTTTTTATATGCGGGAATAATGATGTCACGGGACAGATACGGAAAACCCAAACAAACACATACAACTAACACATATACATTTGGAGTGTTGTGAAATGAATTCACTAAGCGGGTAGGGAATTGCGAGAAGAGTTAGGTTATCAATTCATTTACTATAGTTATTATATAACTATATTTATCGCCGCCGCTGTGCGCGGGTATCCAACTAGTATATATATATATAGAGGATCAGGTGCGGATTTTTTTAATTCGTGCGGATGTGCGGATAGATCAGGACCGCCCCATTCCAGATCTGATCTTGACTTTTTGTAAAAAAGTCAATATCTGCGCTAACTTCACGGTAGCAATTGACCATTTAAACAATTTTTTTTAATTTTTTTTCTTTTGAGGGATCGTTACTATTATTATCTTCTTTCATTTTTTTATTTTTCCAGACTTTTCTGAGCACTTTTTATTTTTTTGATTATGAGTCCTACCATGATATTAACGATATTATGAGTCCTACTGTGATATTAAGAAACTGTGATATTATAAAACCAACTGTGATATTAAGCTTTTTTACATGTAAAAATAAACCGTGATATTAAGAAACATATGATAGTTACTATGATATTAACAATTTTATTAAAAAAAAATATGATAGTTACGGTGATATTAACAATTATATTAAAAAAAGAAAAAAAGTTTATGTGATATAAAAGTAACCGTGATATTAACATTTTTTTATTAAAAAAGTTACGATAATATTAATAATATTAGTAAAAAAAACAAAAAAGTACTGTAATATATAAAAAAAGTTAGTGTGATATTAACAATTTTTAAAAAAGTTTATGTGATATTAAGATCAAATCTTGACTTTTTTACAAAAGTCAAGATCTGATCTGGACTTTTGTAAAAAAGTCAAAATCGACCTTAATATCACAATACCTTTAATTATGAAAACGATTTTTTTTTGAAAATTTTGTCAGAGATTCTTAATAATTTATCATCCTCTTTATTTTTTTAATTTTTTCATATTTTTTTGATTTTTTTTTAAAAAGCTACTGTGATATTTCCGCACCATCTCTACTTAAAAGCCTAAAACCCACCCGATCCTTTCCCTATATATATATATATATATATATATATATATATATATATATATATATATATATATATATATATATGGTAAAGTTAAATTAAAAAGACAAATATCCGTAAAAATCCGTAAAGTTAAAAGATTTTTTTTTTTTTTTTTTTTTTAAATTCTCCAAAAATTTCAAAAAAATTCACAAGATCGGGTATGTTGGTGTATAAAACTTTTGTGAAAACATTTTTTATAATTTTGAGTTTTGATACGTTTTTTTTTTAATGCTCAAAAAAATATTTTGATGCGCAAAAAAATTTTGATGCACAAAATTGTTAACTTGTTTTAGTTAAATGCACAATGTTATTTTGATGAAAAAAGTCCAAAGAAGTTGGGTGCAAAAACCAATTTTCGATGCACAAAAAAGATTTAATGCCCAAACGTATTTTTTCATAATTTTTTTCGGAAAAAATATCCACTTTTAGAAAAAAGTTTTCACAACTTTTTCATACACCATTATACCCGATCTTGTGAAAGTTTTTGGGAATTTTTCGAGAACTTTTTTTGAAAAAAAAATATTTTTATCTTTTTACGGATATTTGTCTTTTTATTTGATCTTTATCATATATACATATATATATATATATATATATATATATATATATATATATATATATATATATATATATATATATATATATATATACTAGGCGAGTACCCGTGCTTAGCGGCATCAGTTTCTAGCGGCAGACAATTAACGATATGCAATATTGTGGTAAGTGTTTCGTATAACGTTCAAAATATAACGTGAAAAGATCAAAATGTAATTACAAAATGTTGTAACATATGATAATTCAACTCTAGCAAAAATTCTTAACATGTATCAAACGACATATAAAAATATTTAATGAAACTTAACATAATTTTTTCCCGCCAATGAAACTTGTTTTGGGGGTTGTTTATATCAATGTTTTGAAAACCGGGTTTATAATCGACCCGGTCGAGTCACCGGTCACCGGGTCAACCGGTTCGACCGCCGGGTCAACCCGGTTTTCCACTAAAAAACATTTAAAAAAAAATAACCAGGTCAACCGGTTCAACCGCCGGGTCAATCCGCTTTTTATAAAAAAAATTTGAAAAAAACCAAACCCGGTCGGGTTTCGAGAACCGGGTTGACCCGGGTCACTCAAAACCCGGCGGGTCTAACCGGTTTTAGAAACCCGGCTTATTTTGACTCCTTTTTTTGCCAATAAAACCATGAATGGGCTAGCGAATTTGGAAATTGAAAATACATTGAAATCAAATTTTAATAGTTACCATGCAAAGTCACCATTTAAGAAATACATTGAAATGAATTTTGACTTTCCAATAGTATATTAGTAAAATGAATGGGCTGGCGTTTATTTTGACTTGTAAGAAATACATTTATTCTGTTGCAAAACTCTATTTAATGTAATAAAGATACGTGAACATATCTACATATTAGAATGAGCTGTCGTTGATAAGTCAATTTGAATAGTTACAATGCAAAATTAAATTAAATACTTTCCATGTAAAGGTATCATGCAAGAATTTCACTTTTTCATAATTCCACTATTTCACTTTTCCAACATTTGATCAAATGACCATTTTTTTAATGTAGTATATATATATATATATATATATATATATATATATATATATATATATATATATAATATAATGAGATCTTACATTTTGCAAGTGTTGACATATGAATTATACAAGAGATTTGTAACTTTGTGAATACTATATTTTAATTTGGGGAGAGGATTCTCTCAAGTAACTTGACTCAAGTTAGAGCATCCTCGACAATTGGATTAAAATCAAATGTCAAGATGATGTGGTTTCACTTTTAATCTTTATTTTTGATTTTAATCCAATGGTTGAGAATCTTCTAACTTGAGTCAAGTTGTCCCACAAACTTGAGAAGATTCTCTTCCTTTAATTTGTTACCACACGTTTTATCCATCCCATGTTATGTCGGTGCCGACCCCCAGTATAATAGGCTTGAATGTACATAGCCCGTTTTTTATATTCTTAGCTTAACTCAATTTCATTTTTGGCATCAAACTTAGTATAAAATTTCTAATTTGATGATTATAAAATCCTAAAACACTAGTACTATTTGAGAGAGTTGGTAAAATCTTCTATAGAAAAATAATTAGAGGTGTATAGTTGGTATTTTTATTGGTGCATAGCCACATATATATACATTTAATTCTCGTTGTTTGTATAGTTAGCCGCTCTACACTGAAGCGCATCAGCCGGAATCTAAATATACCCAGTTGGCCAAAGCCACATCGTAATATGACATATAAGCATCTTAGCATACACGTTGCTGTGTTGCTACTAATAAAGGTTAAGCGATGGAGCTGTTCAAGTAATCGGCATGGCTTTGAAGCTAGGTGGTGGACTTGTGGCAAGCATAGCGCTTTTGTCTCTAAACCAAATCTAACGATTGAAGCACATGGCTCCTCAATGATCCCAAGCTCATCAAAAGAATCAGATGACTCTATAGAGACCTTGAATCCCATTCCTAAGCCTCCACAAGCACGTTCAGATATGTTTCCTGCATCTTCTAAGAAGAACGTGGCCAATGATTCACAGGATACAAGGACCATGACAGTGAAGGCAACATATAGAGATGACATGATAAAGTTTCAATTTCCGCTTTCTTCAGGGCTGTTGGAACTGAAACAAGAAGTGGCTATAAGGTTTTTGTTAGATAACACAAGACTTCATCTAAAGTACAGGGATGAAGATGGCGATCTTATACTTGTGGCTTGTGATGAGGACTTAAGCATCCTTATAATGTCATATTTTGTTTCTATAGTTGGCAATAATACTATAAAATTAATGGTCAAGATAGCTGATGATTAACATATATATACCATACATTAGAGGAGCCATGTATTCTATGAACGACGGTGTATAAATATTCAGTTTTTGTTGAGAATAATAATCTAAGTGCTTATTCTGTATCTGATATTGCTTATTGTGTTTGCAGTATAAGAGTTTTTAGCTTATTTAGTGATATAAGCTGTAAAGTTGGACATTGAAGTGTTGAGATTCTTGAGGGACTTGAAGTGAAAGTATTATAGTCTTTGTGGTGCTGATATTATACTTTGGGATCATATTAGCATTTTGGTCAAAGTTGAAGGACCTAATCAGAAGTATTGCTACTATATATAGAGAGACAAAGCATATTTTTATTATTCTGATATACGCTTCTCTCTCTATTAAAACTCTCTCAATATCTGCTCACCTTTTGTGAACCCTAATTTGTGTTCTTGATTCTCTTGATCAAAACACTTGATACTGCTGTTTAATACTTGATTAAGATCAAGTATATTGTTGACTTGTTGGTAAACTGTTTGAGAACAGTTTCTGGTGATTGTGAATCTTTGTTTGTGAGTAATAAAAGTGTTTTGATATCAATTAAATCTGTTTTTCTTCATGGTATCATAGCCAGGTTGCTCTGAAAATCTTTTTAAAAAAATTAGGGTTTCGTTAAAATTGGGGATTTTTAATTCTTTCGTTAATTTGTCAATTAATTTGTGTTAATTGATAGATCTTGTGTTTAATTTCATAGATCTTTAACGCTTCTTGAAAAACGCCTATTTTTGAGAAATATAAGGTTTGGTGAAATTTGGGGCATTTGTGATTAAAGGCTTCTAAGATGGATTAAGTTTCTTTAATCGACAGATCTGGTGATTTGGTTAAGATTGCAAGTGGTTTTGGCGATGTGCCCTAATTCTAAAAATTAGGGTTTGGTGGTTCTTGGATCTTGGTTCTGTGTTCTTGCTGTGTATCTGCTATATCCCTAGACTAAGTGAATCTAGGGTATAGTAGGACTGATATTCCACTGTTGTGATTTTTTTGCGTGCTCTGTAACACCTCTTACACCCTTCTCTTTTAATTTCAGTTCTTATTATTCTGTTTAGATTGTCGGATGATAGGATTTGGGATTATTGGAAGTTGTGTTGATTGGTGGTTGAGGTGTTTTAGGTGGTGTTTGTTTTTTAAGAGGCTCTGCATCTGAATCTAAACCGCACATCTGAATCTGAATCTGAGGCTTAAATGTCTGAATCTGACTGCATCTGAACGGGGAAAAAAACTTATGTTTGAACCGCACATTGCTTGCTCGTACTAATTTTTTTTTGTGTCAGCAAGAGGCAACAAGAGGCATTCAAACACCCCTCTCACGTTTAGACCATTAAGATCTTACTGCCTCTGAACGCGTCTGAACGGAAAAAAAAACAAACGGCCTGAAAGACCAAAATGTTTGACCGCGTCTAAACGGTTCAGATTAAGAGGCTGTTAAGAGCCTCTTTATGAAAAACAAACACCACTTTAGTGTTGGTTTTTGTTGTATTTGTTATTTGTTTTTTTCTCTTTTATTGTTGTGTGCTTGTGTGCGCCCTTGACCTACCACTTTAGTGGCAAGGAAAGCCTGGGAACTACTTTCTCTTCCTTTTCAGTTGTGTTTGTTTTATTTTACTTGTTATAATGTCTGTTCATAATTCTGTTCATGGTTATACTGATGATGAGTATGATCCTAATGACCCTGTCACCTTAATAAGTAAATTGGACTTGAGTCATCCTTTACATTTACATCCAAATGACTTTGCTTCTTTAACTGTTATTTCAATAAAACCCAAAGGAACTGAAAATTATAATGTCTGGTCGTGTGCTATGCTTTTAGCATTAGAAGGAAAAAATATAACTGGTTTTATTGATGGAACATGTAGGAGGTCCAACACTGATGAGGTTTTTGGGTAGACAGTGGGACAGGGTTAATGCTATTGTTTTGGGATGGATTCTAAATTCCATTTCTGAGGAGTTGTTTCTTGGGCAATTTTTTTCTAAAAGTGCATCTGCTGTTTGGGATGAGTTAAAAGATACCTTTGACAGGGTTGATGGTTCTAGAACCTTTAATTTGCATCATAAGATAAATTCATTGACTCATAATGCATGGTACTACTATTGCTGAATATTTTAATAAATTGAGTACTCTGGGGAAACAATTTGATGCTATGGTTCAGCTACCTAGATGCACTTGTCATGCTGCTGATGATTTTAAAAAGCATAATGAACTTATGAAATTAATGCAATTTTTAATGGGTCTGGATGATATTTACATGCAAATAAGAAGTAATATTCTTTCTAGAGATCCATTGCCTGAAGTTAAAGGTGCTTATGCTATTATCAGTAGTGAGGAGAGTCATAGGAATGTTGTTTCTAGAAGTACCAGTAGAAATCATAATTCTGCTTTTGCTTCTAGGGTTGTGAATCAGACTCATAATCAGACCAGTCAATATGTTATACCTGTTAATCAGAATGCTCAATCTAATAATCCAACTGCTAATTTTAATAGAGTGTCTGATAATAGGAGGAATACTGGTTCTACTCTTGTTTGTGAAAATTGTGGTTTTAATGGCCATACTCAAGAAAGATGTTTTAAATTGATTAAGTATCCTCCAAATTTTGGAAAAAAGGGTAACAATAATAGACCTCAGAATAATACCAAAAGGTTTTCTAATAATAATTCTGTTGGGTCTAGTTCATCTTCTGGTTTTACAGATGAACAACTTACTACTCTCATTTCTCTCATCAAAGATAATACACTCAAAGGAAACAGTGCACAGGCCAATATGGCAGATACTTATTATAATAATAGCAGAGTTTTTAATCAGAATTTTCATAAGTTTTTTTCAACAAATTGTAATTTGAAATCTAAACTTACTTCTGATGGAAAAATTGTGAATTCTGGTGCTAACTAGCATATGACACATTGTGACAAAGAATTAATTAATGTTTTTGATATTTCTCATCTTAAGATAAAGGTTGGTCATCCTAATGGCATAGAAGCTTATATTACCAAGATTGGAAATCTCAAATTAACTGATTATTTAATATTGTATGATGTTCTGGTTATACCAGAATATTGTGTCACTTTAATATCTGCTCATAAACTTGCTAAAGACAATAAAATTGTGGTTGCCTTTGATGAGAACAAATGTTATTTCTTGAATCAGGATTTGAATCTGGGAAAAGTTCTAGGGACTAGTAATCAGTCAGGTGGTTTATATTATTTCAATTCTGAAGGTATCCCTTTTAAAAGTAATAACTCTCTGTTTCAATCTTTCCTTTCTCAATTTGACTGGCAGTGCAGGCTTGGTCACCCTGCAGACCCTGTTCTAAATGTTTTAAAAACTGATTTGAAATTTAATTCAAAAGATCAAAACATGGTTTGTGAAATTTGTCAAAAGGCTAAGCAAACTAGAGAACCTTTTCCCTTAAGTGATCATACTTCAATTGTTTTAGGTGAACTTGTTCATTTAGATCTTTGGGGGTCTTATAAGGTTGCTAGTAAAGAAGGTTATAAATATTTCTTGACTATTGTGGATGATTACACTAGGGTTGTTTGGGTATACTTAATCAAAACCAAAGATGAAGTTATTCATTATATCACTGTTTTCTATAATATGATTGCAACTCAGTTTGATAAAAAAAATTAAGAGTTTCAAAAGTGATAATGGTACTGAGTTTGTTAATTACACTTTTTCTAAGTTTTGTGATGAAAAAGGTATTACCCATCAGACTTCTTGTGCATATACTCTGATGGAGATTAAGTATAAGTCTGATGGAGAAATAGATAGATACAAAGCTAGAGTTGTTGCTAAAGGTTATAATCAAAAAGAAGGAGTGGATTATGAGGAAACCTTTTCTCCTGTTGTTAAGATGGTCACTGTTAGATGCTTGCTTAATATTGTTGTTCAAAATAATTGGCCTGTCTTTCAACTTGATGTCAACAATGCTTTTCTTTATGGTGATCTTGATGAGACTGTTTATATGAAATTACCAGAAGGGTTCTTCCCTGAAGGTGATAACAGAGTATGCAAACTTAAAAAGTCTTTATATGGTTTAAAACAAGCTCCTAGGCAATGGAATGCTAAACTTACATATGCTCTTATTGAAAATGGCTTTACTCAAAGTAAAAGTGATTATTCTTTATACACTAAGTCTAAAAATGATGTGTTTATTGCATTGCTTGTTTATGTGGATGACATTATTATTACTGGGAATAATGTTGATGAAATTAACTGTTGGATCGATGTACTCTAACCAAACTAACTTAAATAGCTTGTTAAGGTTTAATAACGTCGGATAAATCCTAAGTTATTAACAATGAAACACTAAGCAAACTCTATTAAGTATGCGGAATTTACTTAACAAAGCTAAGAAGAATATAACTTTTAACTTTCAACGATTTTATTAATAACTCTAAATCTGCTTGTTATGCAGACTCTTAAACAACACTAATAATATCGAACTCTCTAAAATTCTAATAATACTTGTGAACTCGTCTACTCTAATGCCAATCTAGGGGTCCTTTTATAGGCTCAAGGATAACCCTAGTCGGTTTACAATTTGTATCCTTGTACGACAAGTAATCTAACAAAGAATATTCTAGAATTACAAAGCTTTCCATAAACGAATATAGCAGTTCTTTAGCTTTGCAGTACTTTGACTTCGACAGCAGTACTTTTACTTCTTCTTTAGCAGTACTTTGACTTTTCCAGTACTTTGTCATTCTTCAGCACTTTCATATCCCAACAATCCTCCCCTAACTTGAATTCTACTTGCTTGACTTCAAGTTCCTTTGTGAATTTATCTTTAACTTCTCCATCTTCAAGGATTTGGATTGTGTCTACACACCAAAACATTTGGCTACTCCAGAGATAATGGCTTTGGTAAAAAGAAATCAAAATCCATTAAATTTTCAATGATTCACCTCTCACAGGAGTTTACACACCTGGAAGTGATGAGAATAGACTGCAACTTAAACTGAATTAATGTACAAATTGTCATATGTTGCTGTGTTGCTGAAAAGATGGAGCTTGCTGAATGATGCTGTAAAGAATGATTTCTAAAGATACTTTGATAATGCTGATATAAGCACAGAGTTTACAAAGATATAATCTAAAGACAAAGACACAATCTTTCCTTGAAGATGGAGAAGTTAAAGATAAATTCACAAAGGAACTTGAAGTCAAGCAAGTAGAATTCAAGTTAGGGGAGGATTGTTGGGATATGAAAATGTTGAAGAATGACAAAGTACTGGAAAAGTCAAAGTACTGCTAAAGAAGAAGTAAAAGTACTGCTGTCGAAGTCAAAGTACTGCAAAGCTAAAGAACTGCTATATTCGTTTATGGAAAGCTTTGTAATTCTAGAATATTCTTTGTTAGATTACTTGTCGTACAAGGATACAAATTGTAAACCGACTAGGGTTATCCTTGAGCCTATAAAAGGACCCCTAGATTGGCATTAGAGTAGACGAGTTCACAAGTATTATTAGAATTTTAGAGAGTTCGATATTATTAGTGTTGTTTAAGAGTCTGCATAACAAGCAGATTTAGAGTTATTAATAAAATCGTTGAAAGTTAAAAGTTATATTCTTCTTAGCTTTGTTAAGTAAATTCCGCATACTTAATAGAGTTTGCTTAGTGTTTCATTGTTAATAACTTAGGATTTATCCGAGGTTATTAAACCTTAACAAGCTATTTAAGTTAGTTTGGTTAGAGTACATCGATCCAACAGTTAATTTCATCAACATTATTCCCAGTAATAATAATGTCATCCACATAAACAAGCAATGCAATAAACACATCATTTTTAGACTTAGTGTATAAAGAATAATCACTTTTACTTTGAGTAAAGCCATTTTCAATAAGAGCATATGTAAGTTTAGCATTCCATTGCCTAGGAGCTTGTTTTAAACCATATAAAGACTTTTTAAGTTTGCATACTCTGTTATCACCTTCAGGGAAGAACCCTTATGGTAATTTCATATAAACAGTCTCATCAAGATCACCATAAAGAAAAGCATTGTTGACATCAAGTTGAAAGACAGGCCAATTATTTTGAACAACAATATTAAGCAAGCATCTAACAGTGACCATCTTAACAACAGGAGAAAAGGTTTCCTCATAATCCACTCCTTCTTTTTGATTATAACCTTTAGCAACAACTCTAGCTTTGTATCTATCTATTTCTCCATCAGACTTATACTTAATCTCCATCAGAGTATATGCACAAGAAGTCTGATGGGTAATACCTTTTTCCTCACAAAACTTAGAAAAAGTGTGATTAACAAACTCAGTACCATTATCACTTCTGAAACTCTTAATTTTTTTTTATCAAACTGAGTTGCAATCATATTATAGAAAATGGCTTGTGGTAAAGGTTGTGGAAAAGGCTGTGGAAAAACCATTATGTGGAAAAGCCATTATCTCTGGACTAGTTAGTTCTTTCATCTATGGTGAACTAATTACCAAATAATGGTTTTTCCACAGCCTTTACCACAAGCCATTTTCTTGTGGGCTAGCCAACTCTTCACATTTACTGATATGCTGAGTTGATTACCATACAACTTATTAGCAAGTTGTCAACTAAAAACGGATTTGAGATATCTTTACCAGAGCCGTTTGCTCATGGATTAGCCAATCCTTTTATAACCATGGTGGATTGATAACCTATTGTTGTTACCATCTCAAAAACCATTTATTTCTTTTAACCTTTGTTTCAAAATATTTGTCAATTAACAAAAGTTTTTCAAAATCATTAACTGGTTTAAAGCTGCAAGTGTTAGGAATTAGAAATTCCAGGTATTAAAGAGTCGGTCACCTCAAGCATATGTAATCGTTAGGAAGCTCGTAGTCGTAGTTCCTTTTAGTTAAGTAACACCGTGGAGGACGGACGGGTCTTTACCCACTGTATGCCTGATCCACAGCCCGAGGTGTGGCGATTTATGTAAGACTATAAATACTCTCTACCTTCCAAGGTAGAGAGTTGGAGCTCATAATAATATCTTTCACTTTCTCTCACTAAGTTCCCTAAACCTCTAACTTTCTCTCTCTAGAACTTCATTCATATGCCACTTTGTGTTTTGGTTTGATGTGTATGTGAAAACTAATATCTTACAATTGGTATCAAGAGCCATGGTTAGATCATATCTCGCACATCTTTGGATTTTTAGTGGTTTTTAGGTGGTTTTTGAGTTTGAAAAGTTTAGTGGTTTGTGCATCATTTGGTTGATTTCTTGTGTTAAAGCTTGGATTTTGTTAGTACTTTTATGTTTAGAATCATAACAAGTGTTTAGGTTTTCATTTGGTAAGCTTGAATCATCTTGGTTGGGTTGTTTTTGGATTGAAAAGTGATGTTTATGAGTTTTTTCTTGCTAGCGACTTAACACACGGAATTCTTTCTTCGTAGCGACTTGCTTTACAAATTTGTAGCGAGTTACAGTTTTGGACCTAGTGACTTAGAACTAGCGACTTACAGTACAAGTAGTGGACTTTCCACCACAGGTAGCGACTTGGAGGTAGCGACTTGGTCTGTAGCGAGTTGCTATTTAGCGACTTGTATCTTTAGTGACTTGAGTAGCGAATTGCTGCCAAAATTTTGCTAGCGACTTGAGGCTTAGCGAGTTACTACTTAGCGACTTGCATTTGTCTAGCGACTTGGGACTTTAGCGACTTGGGAGTGTAGCGAATTAGGTGTTAGCGACTTGGTGCATTTTCTTCTAGCGACTTGGGTGATTGTTTACGGTTTTCTCTTGATTTAGTAAAATCCCGTGAATGAATCTATTTCCCGGTTTAATCATAGAGTTATAAAATCCCGTATAATCTGTTAACATGTCTACCAACGTTCCTACTATCATCTCCACTGTTGCCGAGGATGTTCAAGCAGCTGGCTCAGATACTCGTCCACCCATGCTTGACAGAACTGACTACGATTCTTGGGCTCAACGAATCAGATTGTACTGCCTTGGAAAGGAAAATGGTGTCAACATTCTCAAATCCATTGATGAAGGACCGTATCGAGTTGAGACGACTAGAGATATACTTGATACTAATGAAGATGGAACTCCTATTTACGGAATGGACAGACCTAAAATGTATGATGAGCTTGATGATAAGGAGAAAAAGAGATTCGATGCAGATATCAGGGCTTCTAACATTGTTCTTCAAGGTCTTCCTAAAGACATCTACAAGCTGATCAATCACAACACCGATGCAAAGGCAGTATGGGATAATGTCAAGATGCTTCTCTCAGGTTCAGAATTAACTATGGAAGACAGAGAATCACAACTCTATGACGAATTTGAACACTTCAAGATGAAACCAGATGAGAGTGTCTATGAGTACTATGTGAGATTTCATAAGTTGGTGAATGACATGAGGAACATCAGAATGACTATGCCTAACATTCAGCTGAACTCAAAATTTGTGAACAACATGAATCCCGAATGGCACAAGTTTGTCACCTCTGTGAAGCTCACTAAAGGATTGAAGAATACAAACTATGAGCAACTCTATGCCTTCCTCCTTCAGAATGAGAGACATGCTATGTTTGAAAAATTGGTTCTCAATCAGTTCAAAACCAACCAGGGAGAGACAAGCTCGTCTAATGACTCAACTGCCTTCTACTCAAACATCGGAATCACAACCAAAGCCTCACAAGTCATACCCTTGGGTAATGGTAATCACAAACTCATTCCTGATCCTATGTTCAAACAAGTTGATGCTGATGCACACGTGGGTAACTTCATTAATCAACTAGCTCTTCTGATTAGTCAAAACATGAATTCTCTCCCACAAACCAACAACAACCTCAGAACAGCATCTAACCCACACAATCAAGCTACTGTTAAAGATGGAAGGATCGTGGTGCAACCAGTTCAGGAAAGACAGTATGATCAGGGAAGAGGTGGAGCTGGTAGAGGTTATGTTGGTAACCAGAATCGAGGAAGGAATGGTAACCAAGGTCAAGCTAAGCCGATTAAATGTTATAACTGTGGTGGTGAGGGACACATTGTAAGAAACTGCACATCTCCAAAGCGTCCACAGAATGCTGATTACTTCAGAGATAAGATGCTGCTTGTACAAGCTCAGGACAATGGTGCTGCTTTGGATGAAGAGGAATTGCTGTTTCTAGCTGAGGGCAATGCCAAGACCTATGATGCAGATGTGGATGAGCAGCCTATTCAGGAGATAGGTCACAATCATCAGAATGCCTTTCAAGTCGCTGATTGTGATGCATACGACTCTGATGTGGATGATGGACCTACGGCACACACAATTTTTATGGCTAGCATTTCTCCAATGGTTTCTCCCAAGGTCTCTTCTTCACCACAAGCTGGCCCATCCAAAGACAAACTCATCTCAGAGGTATTAAAACTATACGATGATGCTGATGTGCAACAGATGCATGACAAAGTACAATCAACTGAAACTATTGAATCAAATGTTGAAAATCTGGGTAATATCGATATTGTCCCATATGATCAATACGTGAAACAAAGTGAAAGTGAAGTTGTACCAAGTGATGCATCTTCTGCAGTCAACAATGACTATGTTTTTGATGAATACACTGCATGTGCCCCTGATGATTCTGTAATTTCTGAACTAAATGCCTATAAAGAACGTGTTGCTATTTATGAACAACGTGCAAAATTTGAGTTGACCACTCGTGAGCAGGAAATGGATGACCAAGTGCGTACAGTCATTAGAAAAAGTAATTTTAGAGAAGAAGTATTGAAACAAGAATTAAATTCCTTACAAGAAAAGTTTTCTAAAACTGCTAAGCAAAAACAAGAACTTCAAGAAAATGTGAAAATGCTTAAGCAAGAATTTAATGCAAAGGAATCAAAACTCTTGAAAGATTTTTCTAATCTGAAAACTTTGAAAAACAAACTTGAAAACAAGTTGTACATACAAGGGAACACCATTCAGACTGCTCACATGATCACTAAGCATAGGGTCTTAAGCGATAAGCATAGCATTCCCCTTGTTAAGGAACCAAATCCAGAGGTCATTAAAAGGGCTAGAAATGCTCATAAGGTTCTTTATGATGGCAATGAAATCCTTAAACCTAGACAGAAACCTAGTTGCGTTGAGTGCACTGAGGAAGATAAGAAATCAGATGAAGTCACTAGGGAAAAGATGAACAAAAAATTAGATGATCCTAAATGCAAAGAGAAAAAAGTAATTATCACTCCCCATGACTACAAGAAGGAAAACTGGATTTCCTTGAACATGTTTAAGCCTCAGACATTGTTGACTCCCGAACAAGTTTTCTGGAAAATGGATTTAGATAAGCAGAAAGCTGAAAATATTGTTGAAACAAACCCTCCCCTATGGAAAATGCCTAGAGCGACTGTGTATCCTCCTAATACACCAATGCATCTTGTTCCTAGAACAATTGCCACTAAAAGCAAGACCTTAATTAGCCAATATGTTATATTTCAACTATTTGTTGATTTTGAGAAAACTTGCAAGAAAAGGATCACACCCACTGGTATAACGGAAGGAGAAAGGGGTTTTGAGCAAATGAAAGAATGTTATTTAACTGAGGTCATGCCTTTCTTTAAACTTCTAAAAGATCACTTTGAGAGTCTTAAAAAGGGGATTGAAACTGATATCAAGGGAATGGAAAAGGAATTTGATGCAATGATAGTTGAAGTTAGTGACTATGAGCGTGCACTAAAATATAATGAGATTGAGAGGAAAAACTTGCATACATTAAATGAGACTCTTATTACTGAATGTGTTGCTCAAGATATTTTTTTCACTGCTTCAAATTGCTCTATTAATGCTTCCAAATTTCATGAACTATCTGTTGCCCTGAAAGTCTCCCATAATCGTGTCATTGAGCTTGACAAAACTAATTCTAAACTAAACGAGAAAATTGAACTAGATGATCACGACAATTTGGTTAAACATTTTTCTAAACTAGAAGTTGAGCATTTTAATTTACAACTAAAATATCAACATCTTAAAGAAAATGTCAAAACTTCAAATATCAAGACATCCTCAGATGCTCCAGAGTTTGATGCAGTTTTTCAAATTAACAAACGTGATGAAAAAATTCAAGCTCAGTGCAACACGATCAGAAAGTTGAAAGCCCAAATCTCTCAATTAAAGGGTCAAACGAACAATATGACAGGCTCCCAAATGCCTCCTCCTTTAGATTCTCAGAATTCTCAAACGTTTCATCTTCAAAACCTAGTAAATGCATTACAAAAAGGAAAACGAAAGTTTTCTAGAAGAAAATGAAAAGGTTAAACGTCATTTCAATGAGTTATTTGAATCAATAAAGGTCACTCGTAACAAAAATAACGAACAAATAGCTTCATTGCAAAAGGAAATTGAGAATCTGAAGAGTCAGGTAAAAGGGAAAATGCCAATGACCAATGGGGAGAATGGTGTATCAAAGGTTCACTCTTGTAATAAATATGCTTTGTCTGTGAAATATGTCCCTCCTCATCTCAGGAACAACAAACTTGCTGTTCAAACATACTTCTCATCCCTTAAGGATTGCCTAGAATGTCTGCGTGAGATTGTTGAAGAGGATAAGTTAGAGAAACCTCATGATAATGCAATTGGATATGCATGCTTATATGCCAAACGATCTCAAGAAATCTTAGAATGCTTGATCACAATATGCCCAAAGTCATTAGGTGAGAGAGTTAATCCTTTGATTCCATGTTCGATGCCTATTGCCAAGTCTGATATTCATTCGATGCCCAATGTCTTGAATACGAACCCTAGTGTGCCTGTAAGTAGTTCAGATTTCAGATCTGTCAATGCTATGAAAGAGAACTCAAGTGTGTCTTCTAGGAGTACAAATCCCAGCACTTCTAGTTTTAAGAAAGTGAACCTTAGTGTGCCTGCATGTAGTTCAGATCCCAGTACATCTAAACAGGTGATGCAAAGAGTTGTAAAACCCACTAATGTTCCCATTCCCTCTACAGGAGTAATCAGTGACATTAAAGGGAGCAGGTCAAAGTCTCAAGACAATACAAGGAATGATAGGACCTCGCAAGCTAAGAATGTGCACTGGAAAAGAGTAGAAGAACAATCTAGGAACTTTAAGCTTGAATCGAATAAAACGAATCGTGTTGATTCTAGTATTAGCCATAGGCGTACTGTAATTAATTCGAATTCTGATACTATTTGCAAACCATGTACTGATGTCTGCTTGAATTCTGTTTCTAATCATGAATGTGGTGTTAATGTTTTGCCTAATGATGATAATGGTCCAATTAATGTTGCTTATGTTCATGCTAAAAAGGCAAAAAGGCAAAAACGAAAGAGAGTTAGAAAACAGTGGACACCCACAGGAAGAACATTTAGTAAGATAGGCTATTATTGGATACCTATTGGTCATAAGAATAATCAGACAATGCCCACTAGAAAATGGATACCTACTGGTAGAACTATTCCCATAAGAAGTGAGCACACTGTGAACAGGGCTAATACGGACACTAGTACAACATCTATTCACAATGAATCCAGTGCCTTAATTTCTGATATGAATGCTCCTTTCTCTGATGTGGGTGTTCCAACCATTGTTACTAACCAAATGGAACCCATTCTTGCATGGGGATCCCAATTATCCAGTTATCCATTCTTGTCTGTGTTCAACTGCAGATCGTTCAAATCGTTCTGTGGTACCTGGACTCAGGCTGTTCCAAGCATATGACTGGAGACCGGTCGCGGCTCATGAACTTCGTGAGCAAATTCATCGAGACTGTTAGATTCGGTAATGATCATTTCGGTGCAATCATGGGTTATGGAGATTACGTTGTTGGTGATAGTGTCATCTCTAGAGTATACTATGTGGAAGGTCTGGGTCATAATCTATTCTCTGTTGGTCAATTCTGTGATTCTGATCTAGAAGTAGCCTTCAGAAAACATACCTGCTTTGTTAGAGATCTTAATGGTAAGGAACTGTTAAAAGGAACTCGTGGCTCAAATCTTTACACCATCTCTATCGATGACATGATGAGGTCATCTCCAATCTGCTTGTTATCAAAGGCTTCTAAAACAAAGTCATGGTTATGGCATCGTCGTCTCAATCACCTGAACTTCGGCACCATCAATGATCTCACCAGAAAGGACTTAGTTGTAGGTTTACCTAGACTCAAGTACGAAAAGGATCATCTTTGTTCAGCATGTCAATTGGGAAAAAGCAAGAAGTATGCCCATAAACCCAAACCTACTAACTCTGTCACAGAAGTTCTTCATATGATTCATATGGATTTATGTGGACCAATGAGGGTGCAGAATATCTTTGGGAAGAAATATGTGTTAGTTGTGGTTGATGATTACTCTAGATTCACCTGGGTCAAGTTCTTAAGGACAAAGGATGAAACTCCTGATATCATCATCAAACTCATCAAACAGCTGCAGGTTCGACTTAACAAAACCATCAGAATTATCAGAACAGACAATGGAACTGAGTTTGTCAACAAACAACTTAGTGAATTCTATGAAAGCGTTGGAATCAGCCATCAAAGAAGTGTTCCACGAACTCCTCAACAGAACGGTGTAGTTGAAAGACGAAATCGAACTCTTGTTGAAGCCGCTAGAACAATGCTGATTTACTCAAAGGTTCCAATGTTTCTCTGGGCTGAAGCAATTGCCACTGCATGCTACACACAAAATCGTTCCCTGATTCACACTGTTCATGGAAAAACTCCATATGAACTTGTCCACAACAGAAAACCTAATCTCTCTTTCCTTCGTGTGTTTGGTGCATTGTGTTATCCAACTAATGAGGGTCAAGACTTAGGCAAACTTAGGGCTAAAGCTGACATTGGAGTATTTGTAGGATATGCACCAAACAACAAGGGATACCGAATCTACAACAAAAGAACCCGAAATATCATGGAAACAATTCACGTTACGTTTGATGAGCTGACCGGTCAAATGGCTCCTGGACACTCCAGCTCAGGACCCGCACTTCAAAACAGTCCCATTGGTTCATCCCTTGTTCCAAACTCCTCTCAAGAAACTCCATATGTACCTTCATCTGAAGATGATTTAAAGAAATTGTTTGATCCTATGTTTGATGAACTGTATGATTCAAGTACTAATGAGGTGTTGATCCCTACAACAGAGGATGCTCATATTCCTGTGAATGAAGTCAATCCCTCAGTCTCAATATCGTTAAGTCAAGAAGCGCCTACTGCTGATCCTTCCGTCTCATCAACAAATCATCATTCTTCAAATGTACATCATGGAACTGTTTCTGGCATCAAAGATGAAGTTAATCCCTTTGCTACTCCTGAAGATGCTCCATTTGAAAACATATTTGCTCCTGAATCATCATCAGAACCATCTTCTTCAGGAGACATCGACTCAGCTACCTCAGTCCCTCAACAACTGCCACATGAACACCTCAGAAAATGGACTCACGATCATCCATTAGACAACATCATTGGAAATCCCTCTCGTCCTGTATCAACACGGAAACAACTTGCAACCGATGCCTTATGGTGCTTCTTCAACTCCGTACTATCTAAGATCGAACCAAAAGATGTTAAAACCGCCATGAATGAAGATAGCTGGTTCAATGCCATGCAAGATGAAATTCATGAGTTTGATCGACTTGATGTATGGGAGTTAGTACCTGCTCCAGACTGTGCTATGATTATTGCTCTTAAATGGATCTTCAAAGTGAAACTTGATGAGCATGGTGATGTGTTAAAGAACAAGGCTCGATTAGTTGCTAAAGGATACCGTCAAGAGGAGGGTATTGACTTTGAAGAATCTTTTGCTCCAGTTGCTCGAATCGAGGCAATCAGAATCTTTCTGGCTAATGCTGCTAGTAAGAACATGGTAGTCTATCAGATGGATGTAAAGACGGCATTTCTGAACGGAGATCTTAAAGAAGTCGTCTACGTCAGCCAACCTGAAGGATTTGTGAATCAAGAGCATCCTACTCACGTTTATCGTTTGAAGAAGGCTCTTTACGGTTTAAAGCAAGCTCCAAGGGCATGGTATGATACACTGTCAAAGTTTCTTCTATCTACCGGATTTAGCAAAGGAGCAGTTGATCCTACACTGTTCACCAGAAAGTCAGGCAAACATTTAATTCATGTTCAAATTTATGTTGATGATATTATTTTTGCCTCGACAGACCCAATGGAATGTGATCGTTTTTCTAATGAAATGAGTTCAAAATTTCAAATGTCAATGATGGGACAAATGTCATTTTTCTTGGGATTACAAATTTCACAAAGTCCCGGAGGCATTTTCATAAATCAATCTAAATATGCAACTGAGATCTTAAAGAAATTTGGATTTGATTCAAGTGACCCTGTTGACACCCCCATGATTGATCGAACCAAACTAGATGAGGACCATTCAGGGATCATGATTGACCAAACGAAATATCGTAGTATGATTGGATCCCTGATGTACCTCACTGCTAGTAGACCAGACATCTTGTTCGCTGTGTGCATGTGTGCTAGATACCAGGCTAAGCCTAATAAAAAGCACCTTGAAGCAGTTAAACGGGTCTTTCGGTATCTCCAAGGAACCATCAATATGGGTCTTTGGTACCCGAAGGACACCGGTATGTCACTAACGGCCTATGCAGATGCTGATCATGCAGGTTGTCAAGATACACGTCGAAGTACGTCTGGAGGTGCTCAGTTTTTGGGTGATAAGCTTGTGAGCTGGTCTTCAAAGAAGCAAATGAGTACTTCTATTTCCTCTACAGAGGCTGAATACATAGCCATGTCATCCTGTTGTGCTCAAATCTTATGGATGAGATCTCAATTATCTGACTATGGCTTTGAATTCAACAAAATCCCTTTGTACTGTGATAATAAAAGTTCTATTGCTCTCTCATGCAACAACATTCAACACTCAAGAGCAAAGCATATCGACATTCGACATCATTTCATCAGGGAACAAGTGGAAAAAGGTGTGGTGGAACTCTATTTTGTGAGGTCTGAATATCAGTTAGCAGACATCTTCACCAAAGCTCTTCCAAGAGAACGTTTTGAGTTTATTCTTCCACGTCTTGGCTTAAAAAGCCTTCAACCAGAAACACTCAAACGTCTTCAGGAGGAAGACGAGGAGTAAAGGTCTATCTTCATCTGTCTCTTGTATATATCTATTCGAAAAACAAAATACAAAATTATAAAACCTTCTAAAATCAAATAGAAAAATATAAAACTTTCAAAATCCATAAAAATTTGAAAAATTCGAAAAATTTTCAAAAAATATTGTCATTTTGTCATGTTTCTCTCGATTCGATTATATCTACGGTCTTGTTGTTGTCATTCAAAGAATGACACGGGACTTTAGATATTGTTCGAATTTTTATTATTTAAAAAAAAAAAAAAAAAAAAAAAAAAAAAAAAAAAAAAAATTGAGAGAAAGAGAAACAAATGGTTTATTGTCATTTTCAGGCAATAACCCGGTTTTAAAAGAAAGAACAGAGCCATGTTTTACCATGTTTTCAAATTCCATGCTCTGATTCTATAAACATTTATCTGCTGAAAACTAAATGCTTTAAAAAATAACTCGGTCTCTATTTTTGATAATCATCAGGACTTATTTGTCAAAATCTCTATCTCTCAATCAACAACCTATGTCATTGATTGAGGGGGAGAATGATTTTAATTAAATTAAAAAGTTATTTGGCATTCAATTGTTTTCAAAAGATATCCATGCATGTTTTATCAATGGAGTTTAAAGTCTTAAAATCCGATCCGTATCAGTTAAAACGCTTTCATAATCAAGTCACAATTCCCCTTAAAAGCTTTCTAAATCAATTTAAATCAATAAGAGATCACAAATCTCAAATGATTTGATAATTGTGATCGGGGGAGAATGTGTGATTTAAATTGGATTTAAACTGATAATTCGGTAGATGGTTTCATAAGGATGTACATGCTATCCTTCACACATGTGACAAACGATTTCAAATTTTTCATGCACATGTTGAGGGGGAGCATCTATCTTAAAACCTATGATTTGAAACGTGATCAACTTATCTCAATGTGCAGGTTCCCTCTAGTATGTGCAAAACTCTTTTCAAATCTCGAGGCACATATTGAGGGGGAGCAAACTTATGAAAACCTCATCCTTCCTGGAAATGTCTTATCTTCTTGATTTGATCAAGGAAGTGATGTTGATATCTTTTAGAAAAAGGTAATCAAAGAAGTAAATTCTTACTCTTGCCTCCGTGTGCAAAACGATTTCAAACATTTGATGCACATGTTGAGGGGGAGCACTTGTTCTAAAAATATCAAAAACAATTCAGGTGCAAAATGTTTTGATAATATATCACAAGTATCTGGATTGATTTTCAAATGGTTTTCAATTGGTTCCATATGGAAGATGAACAATACCTAAATAGACCGACCAACATTACTTTATGTACGGTGATATAAGGATGATAAGGTTAGGTATTGGTTCCCATGATCCGCCAGAACCGGAGGGATTGATGAGTGTCTAAATACTCATCATTTTTGTACAATCTAGACTGCAAAAACATCTGAAAACACTCAGAAATGCATCAAAATGATAAAAATATCACAAATAAGTGTTTTATGTGTTTTAAATGCAAAAATATCAAAATCAGATGAAAAACGTATCAAGTTTGCAAAATTGGCAGTTTTAGTCCCTCCAAGTTACAAAAGTTGTCAAATCTAGTCCCTGGTAATTCAAAAACTTGTAAAAAGTCATTTAAGGTCCATGTGATTCAAAAGTTGTCAAAATAAACCCTTTAAAGTTTAAAAATCACAATTTACAACTTTAGTCCCTCAACTTTGGAAAAATGTCAAATATAGTAATTGGTAAATTTAAAAAGTGAAAATAATCAAAAATAAACCTTGTACTATTCATAAATGACAAAATTGGTCCTTATGGTAAACTTTGGAGAAATTACAAGTTAGGCCCTTAAAGTTTCAAAATTGACAGTTTTGGTCCCTGGACTTATATAAATGAAATTTTATGCAATATTGGCCCTTGTACTATTCACATGTTACAAGTTTAACCCTTGTTATAACTTTGGGAAAGTTGCATTTTCAGTCCTTCAGTTTGCAAAATTACACATTTGGTCCTTGGGCTTGTATTACTACTAAACCAAACGGACCTTATATATTAAACCAAACCCAGCCAAGCCCAGTCCATTACACACAACCCGGCCCAATCTTTAAATTGAAATAAAACCGCCTCCACTGTAGCACCCTCTCCCTCACCCCTGCATACCTGAAACCACCTGGTTTTCTACACCTCCATATCCTCCCAAACTGCATTAATTGCAGAAACCCACCCAAAGACTTTTTGGCGCCAAAATGCCATTTGATGGCTAAGATGTATTTGACCCATCCAAAGGCTGATATTATTGATGGGAAAGATCAAGTGGGACCCACAGACTCAGAAAGATCAATATAAATCAAGAAAGAAGGAGAAGAAAGGGTGGTCGCATGTTTTAGACCAAATTTGTAGTGTAAAACCTTTTTAATATCTGTTTTAACTTAAATTTCAAGTCTTAGTGTAATATTAAGTTCAATTCAAGTTAAAAGTCACTTGTGTATTGTAATTATTCCAGTTTAATAAGATTTCAAGTTTTCATGATTTTTAATAATTCGTATTAAGTAAATTATACTTATTATAAGTTTCAAAAGCTCTTTTACCCATCCAACAAGCTCAGATAAGCTTGCTAAAGCTTTTCATGAGCCTGTTTCAGATTCTACTAGTTTAAATTTCAAATATAAAGAAAAGTCAACAAAAGTCAACTGAAGAGCTTAAAATGGATTTGGTCATGATATTTGGTGATGCAGAGCTAACTTTGGATTGATTATTGGTTTAGAGCTTCTTGGGAAGCCATAGGATGTGATCTCAGACCTTGATTCTCTGTTTTGAGCTTAGACTCATTTTGTAAGCCATTTTCTTAAATATTTCATTTCTTAGTTCAAGTGTTTAAATAGTATTAATTCCAGTTCAAATCTGTTTTATTATAGCTAATTTAAGATATTAAATAAATTATTTGGTTTACAAACTTGTCTTAGTGTTAAAAACATCAAAACAGTCCACATAAGTGGTGTTTGGACTAGTTGTAAAAACTGTGTTTAAGGTAGTTCACACCATTGTTCTTATTTGATACATGTTATATTTGGTAATTATAGTTCAGTCAAACCATAAAAACCATTGCTTATTAGTAAAAAGTCAAAATTACTCTAAATCTGTCTTAAGTTCATAACTGTTAGGATTTTTAAATACAAATCTCATCTAAGTAGTTGATAACTTGATAATATAACTTATAATCATCTTATTATAGCTTATCATAACATGTTCAGTTTATAAAATCAATCACAAAGTCATATAAGTCAAACTGCTTCATACCTTAAAAAGTCAAAATTTTCCTTTGGTCAGTTTTTGAATAAACTTTAGAATTTCATTGTGTGTTTATTATTAGGATTTAACCATTCAGCTTTTGGGATAATAAAATTTAGTTGCTTAAATAAATTATAAAAATAATAGTTCATCTTTGCTTAGCTTATAAAGTGCTTATTCTTAGCTTTCTTTTGACCCCTTTTCAAAATGCATGCCCTGTGCACACACTCAGCATTCACTGAGTGTGCACAGGCATATTGCAGCTTGTTAACAAGCTTCATTCAAGCTTGTGAGGAGCTGATTTTTGGTCCAAGTATAGTAGGCTAGGTTATCTTTAGGTCCCTATATCTGTTTCTACCTTTAGCTTATTTGTTTAGCTTATGCACTAGCTTAAAGTAGCCATCAGATCACTGTTTTGCTTAAATAATCCAATAAGCTCAAATCCAATTTAAGCTTCTGTAGTGATCTATAGTACTGTTAAATAGTCAAGATGTACTTAATTTAGCATAACCTAGGTTCTGTGTTAATTTGGTGTCCATTTGTGGACTTTAGCTTATTTTGAATTGCTTATTTATAAGCAGTTACTCTATAGTTTCATATTCTCACAAATAAGCATATGTTTTTATATTTTTTATAAACTTAGAATAATATTTTAGTATTTTCCTGAATTTTTCATATTTTTCTAGCACTGTTTGATATTTTTCTTATTTTAAACTAGTTTTTAATCCTTTTTAAATAGCTTTTAATACAAATAAATCATAAAAAGCTTAAAAAAATATGTTTTCAATTTTCATAGATTAAGATAAATATAAAAGTCATAAAAATTATTTTTCCATAATTTTCTTGGTTTAAATAGTATTTTCTAGCATTTTAATTAGTTTTAAATAGTATTAAATTAATAATAAATATATAAAAACTCTAAAAAATATATTTTCAGTTTTAAAATAAGTTTTATCATATTTTAGATTTTTCTAAGTTATAATTTCATTTTTCTAGGTTAATTTTGTATTTTCTTATATTTTAGTGCATTTTAAATACTTAATAAATAGTTTTTAATTAATAATAATTAAATAAATAGTTTTAAAAATAATTTTCTTTTTCTAATAATTTTATTTTATTAATAGGATTGTAAAAATGTCATTTTTATATTTGTAGGCCTTTTATTTCTTAAAACTCACGTTTTATTTTGTACGTTTACGTAATTTTATTTAAACGTACGTTTTAGGTTTTAAACGTTCATCATTTTAAAAATAGTGATAGCGTTTATTTAATATATTTTATCTTTTTAATTTCCTTTAATTTTCATTTAAGTCGCTGTAATTTATTAATCTTTTCTTTAGGTATAAATATCTCAAAATCCTTACTGATCACTATCCTTAGTGATTATTCGACATCTGAAGTTGTTTAACACCAATTCATCCTCCGTGGGACTTAACGACCCAGGAATCCCCTATATTCCTCTGATCTTAATTGCATTTGGTGTGTGAACTGTTTTGAGTTTCTTACGGTTAGCCATTCACAAGTGGTTAGCTTGCGTGAGATAACTTGACGGTTCGGGACCAATCAGGGATCTACCCAGGGACGATTCACTAGTTAGTGTAGAGTTCTTAGGTATGATGATAAAAGGAGAAAAATGAGATATGGGAAGAGTGCGGACTGAGTCTGAGCTAGTACTGAAATAAACCCAACAAGGTTCTGGCTATGAAGTCTCGGTAAGCACTGAAGGGGTTGAAGAATTAAAAAGAATTAAATGAGAAAAGGGTGAAAACAAATAGCCCTCCATTTATTCAACCTTAGGGCAGAAACCAGGTTCAATTCATATGCTACTGATGGTAACATCGGTATTGAAGACAAGACGTCATGGACCCAGTGACGCACTACACTTCAACTTTCCAAACCACTCAAGTTCCTCTTAAAAGGACTTGTTTCATTCTCACGGGGAACCGACGTTATCTATCGACTTTCTCTTAGAGATTGTTGATATTGAAGAAGGAGACCCTCTCCCTAGTCTCCGGCACAGGATCCAAATATGCACAAAATTGAGTCTAGAGCCTCGAGATCATCAATCAATCTCATTAGGACACTTTCAATGAAGACTCTCTGCTTCACACAATGTGGAAAGAGAGATTATATCTTGAGTCCTACGCATTATCCTTGTGGTATTGCCAGAACATCTGAGTGATATGCATACATATTCACAATGAAGATGGAAAACCTTCTGGAGCCAACATCAAACAAGCTCCTGGTAGGTGGCATGTGAGATCCATTCATTAGATCAACCATGTGACAACTGAACAGAAACAATGGGGCGATTCAAGTCTTGAATCAATCCTGGTTCAGGTTATGGATTGACGGATACCTTTGAAAAACCGGTCTTTGTGCTTAACAACTCTTTTCTTTAGCACATCGACCGTGTACTCATTTTTCAAACCAAAAGGTGTTTTTATGATTGATAATTGATTTTCAATAAAACCTTCGTTGTATTGCAAAAACAATTTCTATTGAGCAATACACGATTGTTTTTCAAATCTCTTTTCATCAATCAGTGGACTTAAAATTCGCTGGTTCACTCACTCCGTGTTGTCTTCTTTGAGATGTTCCGGTTTGAGAACAGCTAGAGCAGCTGCGAAACCCTGTCAAGGAAATTCTTCGGAATTATACCTGATCACAGGCAGTACATGTACTGATCAACGGGGAACCGTGGGCTGTGTACCTCAATTCAACGAAAGTGATCAAAGACACTTTCGTGCGATTTATTGCTAACTGTTGTATGCAGGTACGCCCGACGTTTGCAGCTGATCAGAATGAATCGGTCAATCCATAGCCGCATGCTCACTTAACACATTCAACTCAAAAGAAATCATGATTAGTGCATCAATGACTCTGATATTTTCACTCCATGCTTCTGTTACGCTGCTGCCAATATCTTGAATCAACGAAAGCTTCTGCTACTCTGATGAGAAGATATCATGATCCAGAATGTGAGCATGTCGGTCCTAAAGTCACAACATCACATAATTCTAACACCACAATGGATGTCTCAGAGATTTTTTATAGCTGATGATCTCAAAAGCTGGCTCATAATTATTATCACGTGGATCAGTAAAAGACCTCCACTTGGAGTAACCAAACATGCAATATGAAGAATCAATGACTACGAGCTTAGGAGCAAAGTACTACATCAAGAATGCAAGAACAATTGTTAATGTAATATCTATTTGTATTCAATGTAATTTTGGTACATGATTGAGGTGACCTCCCTTAGGGGGAGATTGTTAGGAATTAGAAATTCCAGGTATTAAAGAGTCGGTCACCTCAAGCATATGTAATCGTTAGGAAGCTCGTAGTCGTAGTTCCTTTTAGTTAAGTAGTATTTAGTTAAGTAACACCGTGGAGGACGGACGGGTCTTTACCCACTGTATGCCTGATCCACAGCCTGAGGTGTGGCGATTTATGTAAGACTATAAATACTCTCTACCTTCCAAGGTAGAGAGTTGGAGCTCATAATAATATCTTTCACTTTCTCTCACTAAGTTCCCTAAACCTCTAACTTTCTCTCTCTAGAACTTCATTCATATGCCACTTTGTGTTATGGTTTGATGTGTATGTGAAAACTAATATCTTACAGCAAGCAGTACTTTGATGAAAGTACTGTTTAATCAGCAGTACTTTGAATAAAGTACTGATATTTCAAAAATAATTTATTCAACTAAGATTCATACCAGTTATTCATCATCATCAGCAATAGTAGTCCATCTGATAAACAATTTGATGACCATAAGAGTAGTTTCATTATCTTCTTCAACTTCCATTCCATGCTCTAACATTCTTCTCATAAGATCATACAACGGACTAATTATAAAGTGCAGGCAACCTTGGGAAGGTCTTTTATAAAATTACGATTTCCTACTACAGTTGAATTTTTAATACTGAAAAAGGAAGTGGTACGAAGGTTCAACCTGGAGGGTAAAAGGCTTCGTATAAAATACAAGGATGAAGCCAATGACCGGATACTCATTACTTGTGATGTTGACTTGGCGTTAGCTTTCGAAACTTCAGACAAGAAGAGTATTAACATACATTGTGAAGCTGATTAATTATTGACTAGGTATGTTTGGTGAAACAAACGGTAGCAGTTAGCAATAGCTATTGTGTAATATAACGCGTTTGGTAATGTAGCTATAAATGTAACTCTATAAATGTAACTGTAATGTGTAAATTGATGTAAAATGTAAATGTGTAAATTTAATGTGTAATTGTAATGTGTAATTGTAATGTAAAATGTAAAATGTGTAAATGTAAAATGTAAATGTGTAAATGTAATGTGTAATTGTAAATGCAATGTAAATGTTTGACATTACTTTTTTATTGTGACATGTTAGTAATAAATTATCAACGACGTGCGTTCTATATTAAAAAAGTTAGTGTTTTTAATCGTACTTATTTTTATAAGTTTAACATTATGTACCTTGTCCAAACTTTATGCCCAATATGAAAACAAAACAAATAACAAAAATACAAAGTTAATAACACCACACAAGCACACTTACAGGTTAATTAATTGCCGTAAAATACAAAAAATGAACGTGAGCAAAACAACCATGTCCAAGATGAAATTAATTCAGTGAAGGTGATTTAGTAATTGTGTGTTTATCTCAAACGCTAAATGCTAAATGCTTAATTTTCAAAATGCTCTAAAATGCCCGTCGCCATACACAACCTTAATCAGCTAAATTCTCGATCAATCTTTTTTAAGTTTTAGAGTTTGTGTGTTATGTCTTATAATGTCGGGTTATTATACAAAAAAGTCACTAAAGTTTGAAAGTTGTCATTCAGGTTACCCAACTTATGAAAGTTGTCATCCACGTTACTGAACTTATGAAAGTTGCCATCTACGTTAGTGAACTTGTAAAGACATGACATTTATGTTACTTAAGGTATAAAAAAAATAAACGTAAAAATCGCTGAAATTATAGACGTGTTTGCTTTTTAACGTTGAGTAACCTGAATAACAACTTTTAAACTATAGTGACTTATACACTACAAGAATCTGATGGAATACCCACGGACAAAATTTGTGGGTAAAAGACATAATTTCGTGGGTAACTGGGTAATAGCCACGGACTACCCACGACTATATGAAAATGGGTAAAACCTCCAAGGCTAATTATTTGCCCTCGAAATATTCCCTCTGTGGGTAAATCTACCCACGTCATTTTAGGTGGGTGATTGTATTCCGTTCGTGAGTAAAGTTTTATGGGATTCTCTAGCTCACCATGAAAATACCCATAAGATACTCGTGGGTGATCTGTGGGTAACATTGCCCACATAATTATTTGTGTGTAAAATTCATGGGTGAGTATGACACATTTATGTGTAATATTTCGTGGGTAAGTTGGTGACTAAATTACCAACGATTTTATGGTAACACTTCGTGGGTAAGTTCGTGAGTAAATTACCAACGATTTTATGGGTAAATCGTGCCTTACATGTTTCTTTTATTAAATGAATACTCATGGGTAAATACATGGGAAAAGTTTTTCAGAATTTATTTTCTAATTTGCAAATTACAACAGAATCTATTGAAATACAATAACCATATATCAAACACAAAAATTCTCATAATATAAAATATACTATTATAAAAAGATCATTCAGACAAAGATATTAAGTCTTCTAACTTAACCAATAATCTTCCTAAAGATGTCTGTAAGAATATATAATTAAATAAAAAAAAAAAAAAAAAAAAAAAAAAAAAAAAAAAACGAAACATCATCCTAAAGATGTATACAAGCATATAGATAAAAACTTATCACCTCAAGTTCTATAGAGGGGTTTTATGATCATCTTCTCCACTTCCACATGTTTGGGAATGACTAGTGTTTTGATTTTGATGAGAACCTTTTCAGTCACTATTTGCACCATCAGTATGATACGATCGGAAGAGTTCAAAATTATTGTGTTGATATTTCTTGTTGTCTTTCTCTCCCACCCTTCATCCAGCTTTAGGTTGCAATTGTCTATTTCCACAACCCGAATTATACGTAATCAACTATTTTTAACCCAACATCATACACATTTCTTCTATGTGCAGCACGTGTTACCTCTGTATATAATGTTGGTTCATCAACCCGAGCTTTTGTAGATGCTGGATTTTCCCCTTATAACTATAAAATTAACATCAATAACTATAAAATTAACAACGATATTGTTCATGATCTAGAATACAGAACTTACATTGATTGTTTTTACTTCTCAATAACAAAAGCTGCGTTGTCATGACTTCTCGTATAAGTATGCAAAAATAGCTCAAACCCTGTAAGTGGACGCTTGTATATAGATTCCTGCATCATTTTTTTAAAACTAGATATTAACAAAAACTTTCAAATATAACAGGCAATTCGTTGAGCAAAAAAGATGTAGCAATATATACTGTTGGAAAAATGAGTTTTGCAAAGTGGTTTTTGCAAATTTTGGACATCATTTAATGTATGTATATGTTACATATATTTGTGTTGATTTGGGGGCATTTTGTTCTCCTCAAAGAGAGCTTCGCAACGAGCTAAAGTATGTCCAAATTGGAGTAGAAATGAATGAGATATCGTGTCTCAAAGTGAGACATAAAAACTGGAAATCTAAACTATCCCACATCGCCTAGAAGAGGAAGTGGTGACTAGTTTATAAGGAAATCATAATATTGGCTATCAAATTCCTTTGGTTGGTTATGCTCCCACTCCTACGTGCGCGCGCGCAGGGGGGTGCAGAAAATGGGATTTCCGGGCTAAAATGAGTTCGAAGCTTCTGAACTCATGCGAGCCCGCACGACCTGCGGACACGAATGCAGCTCCGAAATCTCGCCTACGCGGGTATCTTTTTGCTGTGAATTTCGGTTCCTTATTTGATAATATTCCAGAATATTCTGTAATCTATTTGAGGAATAGATTTAGACTTTCTGCTTAAGTCTTAACAGATATACGCAGATCGTGTTTTGATATAACAGATATGCATATCTTTTATTTTCTGGCGTATATACTGTCTTGCTGAACAAGATAGGTATTGCCTATAAAATAAAACGCAGCTCATTCAGTTTTGACACATCCAATAACGCAACTCATTCCGTGCAGTTTTCCAGCAGCATCTTCGATCAGAAACACGCAGGCTTCCGTGATCTTTCAGGCAAGTGGTCTAGTCCGGCTGTACAACAGCTGCGTACGTTGTACCCTGGGAAACAGACGGCGAATCTGTTTTAAGGGAATCGTATTCAGTACGAGCCTCGTACAAGTCTCTTTACTGCTTTCGTTTTAATTACGTTGAATAGTGTCTGTCTTCTGCTTCTACTCCATTCTGTCTGTTTAATTTACTGTTTTGTTTCTGTTAATTTATATGCTGTTATTCTAATCTGATTTTATTAATTAAAAGTGTACACAGTTTCCCACAGTCTTAAAACAGATTCGGTTTAACCGAATTTATTACACTTTGTTAAGAAATCGGATTAATTATTAACAGGTTTTATAAACTGTTTTCTATCGAAACCTTGTTGAGTTTCTTTGGAAATCAGTTTCAATTAAACAGTTTTAACATACAGATTGGTATAACAGATCTATAACGTTTTTTTTAAGCAGTTTATTATCAGTTTTAACGAAACCAAGATAGAGTTTCTTAAGCTGATTTATTCGATCCATCAAAACCAAGCTAGAGTTTTGTTGAATCAGATCTGGTACAAGTAGATACCATTTAAAACAATTTGTTTAATTGTTTGTGTTTGATCTTTCAGGATGACAAACACGAATACCCCTCCTGTGAATACTCCTGTGAACGTAACTGGTGCGCCAGTTACTAACACGGTTGCTAATCATGCTGAGAAACCAGAGAATTTCAATGGGCAGAATTTTAAGAGGTGGCAACAGAAGATGTTTTTCTATCTGACTACTTTGAACCTTGCGCGGTTCTTAAAAGAAAACCCACCTAACGTGGAACCTCCTGCAGAAGGTCAATCCTCTAATCAACAGGTTGTTCAAGCCTTGGAAGCATGGAAACATTCAGACTTTTTGTGTCACAACTATGTTCTGAATGGTTTGGTTGATTCTTTGTACAATGTGTACTGCAAGACCAAGACTGCCAAAGAATTATGGGAGTCATTGGAACGCAAGTACAAAACTGAGGATGCTGGTACAAAGAAGTTCGTGGTAGCTCGTTTTTTGGATTACAAGATGGATGATTCAAAGAATGTGATGAGTCAGGTTCAAGATCTGCAGGTTTTGCTACACGACATTCATGCTGAGGGAATGACTTTGAGTGAAACTTTTCAAGTTGCTGCTATTATTGAAAAGTTACCTCCAAGCTGGGTAGAATTCAAGAACTACCTGAAGCATAAGCGAAAGGAGATGAGTGTTGAAGACTTGGTTGTTCGTCTTCGTATTGAACAGGACAACAAGCTGGCTCAGAAAAACACGTATACGCCTGATTCTGCAAAGGCAAATATGGTTGAGCATGTTTCGTCATCTTCAAAGTCCAATGTCAAAGCTAAAGGCAAAGGAAAAGGAAAGAATGACAATAAGGGCAAAGGGAAGTCTGATTACCTTGCTCCTAAAGCTGCAATTGTGAAACAGAAGTTCCAAGGAGTGTGTTTCAACTGTGACCAGCCAGGTCACCGTGCTGCTAATTGTAAGATGCCGAAGCGGGTGACTCCACGCCAGGCTAATATGGTGAATGAAGATGTGGACATGATTGCTATGGTGTCTGATATCATTGCCATGATCTCTGAAGTTAACCTGGTAGGTTCCAACAACAGGGAATGGTGGGTGGATACTGGGGCTACCCGTCATGTGTGTGCTGATAAGAGTATGTTTCACTCTTTCAGAGCGGTTGATAGTGGAGAGAAGCTGTACATGGGCAACTCTGCAACTGCTGAAATCAAGGGTGAAGGAGATGTAATCTCGAAGATGACATCCGAGAAAGAGCTCAAGTTGACTAATGTCTTGTATGTTCCAGAGATTCGCAAGAATCTTGTGTCTGGTTGGCTGTTGAACAAGTTTGGTTTTCGTCTTGTTTTTGAGTCTGATAAGTTTGTTCTTTCTAAGAATCAAGTTTATGTTGGTAGGGGATATGCCCTGAATGGTATGTTTAAGCTCAATGTAATGGTTGTTAAGAATGATATCAACAAAATGAATTCTTCTGCTTACTTGATTGAGTCTTCTAATATGTGGCATGGCCGTCTTGGACATGTAAATTTTAATTCGATGCGTCGTTTGATTAAATTTAATTGCATACCTAATTTCCATATTGACTCAAAATATAAATGTGAAACTTGTGTTGAAGCCAAACTTACAAGAGCATCTTTCAAATCGGTTGAACGAAAAACCGAACCACTTGATATGATACACACTGACATATGTGATTTGAAATCACTACCCACAAAAGGTGGCAATAAGTACTTTATCACGTTTATTGATGATTGTACAAAGTATTGCTATGTTTACTTACTGAAAAGTAAAGATGAAGCTATAGACAAGTTTGTTCTATACAAAAACGAAGTTGAGAATCAACTTAGTAAGAAAATCAAGGTGGTCCGAAGTGATAGAGGAGGTGAATATGTGTCTCCATTCGCTGACCTATGTGCGAAACATGGAATTAGACACGAGTTCACTGCTCCCTATTCACCTCAGCAGAACGGTATTGCCGAAAGGAAGAACCGTACCTTGAAAGAAATGGTTAATGCCATGTTGATAAGTTCTGGTCTAAGCCAGGACATGTGGGGGGAAGCCATTCTAACGGCTACTTATCTTTTAAATAAGATACCTCGTAAGGAAAAAGAAGAGACCCCTTATGAATTATGGATGGGAAGAAAACCATCCTATCAGTACTTACGAGTGTGAGGGTGTCTAGCAAAGGTAGCTATACCGACTCCCAAGGCCCAAAAGATTGGACCTAAATCTGTGGATTGTATATTCATCGGATATGCTAAGAATAGCAGTGCTTATCGCTTCATTGTACATGATTCGAAAAATCCGGATATACAAAAGGGTACTTTAATGGAATCAAGGAATGCTTCATTCTTTGAAACTATATTTCCTTGTTTAACGAAGGAAACTGGAAGTTCATCTAGAATAGATGAAGAAGTTGTCCAAGATAAGAGACAACGAGATGATAATGATCTTCAAGATGAGAGACAAGATCAAACTGAGGAATAAGAGGTTGAACCTAGAAGAAGCAAAAGGGCAAGAACCGAGAAATCGTTTGGACCCGATTTTGTTTCTTTTATGGTTGAAAACGAACCTACTTCATACCAAGAAGCGGTTACTTCCTCAGAAGGGCCTCAATGGAAAGAAGCCATTAAAAGTGAAATAGATTATATTTTACAAAACCATACTTGGTAGCTCGTGGATTTACCTCCTGGTTGTAAACCACTAGGCTATAAATGGATCTTCAAGAAGAAGATGAAAGCCGATGGCACCATTGACAAGTACAAAGCAAGATTGGTTATCAAAGGATTTAGACAACGAGAAGGTCTTGATTACTTTGATACATATTCGCCTGTTACGCGAATAACCTCGATTAGGATGATACTTGCTATTGCCGCTTTAAGAAATTTGGAAGTTCACCAAATGGATGTGAAAACGGCATTTCTAAACGGAGATTTAGAAGAAGAAATCTACATGAATCAACCTGAGGGTTTCATGGCTCCTGGACAAGAGAATAAAGTTTGTAGGCTTGTTAAGTCATTATATGGCTTAAAGCAAGCTCCCAAACAATGGCATCAAAAATTTGACCACGCCATGCTAGAGAGTGGATTCAAAATTAATGAATGCGACAAATGTGTTTATGTCAAAGACACAAATAGTGGATATGTAATCTTGTGTTTATATGTTGATGATATGCTTATCGTTGGCAGTAACGACAAGATGATCAAATCTACTAAAGACATGTTGAAATCAAAGTTTGACATGAAGGATATGGGTTTGGCTGATGTGATCCTTGGAATAAAGATCATACGAACTCAGAATGGACTCGTGTTAAGTCAAGCACATTATGTGGACAAAATTCTTAATACTCATAATGCGGGGGATTCCGGCCTAGCTAGAACTCCAATTGACACCAGTAAGCATCTATCTAAAAATAGAGGCTCAGGTGTTGCCCAATTAGAGTATTCAAGAATTATTGGCATGTTAATGTACTTAATGACCGGTACCCGACCTGACTTAGCATATGCTGTTAGCAGGCTAAGTAGGTATACTAGTAACCCAAGCTATGCACATTGGGCAGCTATGACTAGGGTACTTCACTATTTGAGATACAGTCGCGAGTATGGACTGCATTATGATCAATATCCAGCTGTTATCGAGGGATACAGTGATGCAAATTGGATATCTGACATAAAGGATTCTAGATCGACTAGTGGATATGTGTTTACACTAGGAGGAGCAGCTATATCTTGGAAGTCTTCCAAGCAAACTGTTATAGCTAAGTCCACGATGGAATCAGAATTTATCGCGTTAGATAACTGCGGACAAGAGGCGGAATGGCTACGTCAATTCGTAGAGGACATACCAAGGTGGCCTAAACCGGTAACGACCATTAGTATACATTGTGATAGTCAATCGGAAATTGGCAGAGCTCATAGCATAATGTATAATGGAAAGTCCAGACATATCCGTCGTCGACATAATTCGATACGACAACTACTCTCAACAGGAGTTATCTCAATTGACTATGTGAAGTCAAAGGATAACATCGCGGATCCGCTTACGAAAGGCTTAAGCAGAGAGTTAGTAAGTAAGTCATCTAGAGGAATGGGACTAAAGCCCTTGAAGGAATGAGTTTCTATGAAGGAAAACCTAACCCAGTTGACTGGAGATCCCAAGATCTGGGTTCAATAGGACAACCTAATCATAGAAATGTGCTTTAATCATAGAAATGTGCTTCATTTCAACAAGTCACATTTGTTCAATAGGAAAACCTAACCCATATGTTTATCCTTTCATCCTGACTATTTTATTATTTTATTTAATTATCGGTTATCTGCTTACATTCTGTTTGTATTTAATTTTCTGTTATTTATTTACTGTTAATTTTAATTATTTAGATTTTATTAATAAAAGTGTAACCGTTTCCCTACAGTCTTAAAACAGATTCTGTTTAACAGAATTAAAACACTTTTTATTAAAATCTGATTTATTTTAATTAACAGATTTTAAACAAACTGTTTTTCTGCTGAAACCAAGATTTTGTTTATTTGAAAATCAATTTTATAACTTAACAGAATTTTAATTAACAGATTTGGTATAACAGATTTATAAACGATTTTTAAAACAGTTTATTGAATCAGTTTATATTGAAACCATGATGAGTTTCTTTTCAAACTGATTTATTTAGTTTGTTTATTGCATGTGTTATTATTTAAATCTGGATACTGAAACCAAGCTTGTGTTTCTCGGAATCATATTTGGTACAAGTTTACATAAACCATGTCGAGTTTATTAGATACCATATTGTTTTAACAGTTTTTTAACTGTTTTTTGTGTTTAAATATTCACAAGTTAACTGATGGTAACATAATTTGTGACCCTAGTGAATCTTGCGAATGTAATTGGTGCGCCAGTTACTAACATGGTTAAAAATCATGATGAAATTAGATTCATTGAAACCAAGTGGAGTTTCTTTGAAACAAATCTCATAAAATACAAGTTGTTATTTTATTAGATTACTAGAACGTGTTTATTGAAACCAAGATGAGTTTGTTTGAAACAAAATCTGATAATATACAAGTTGTTATCATATTTTGTGGAAAAGTTTCTTTGACTTGTTTAGCTTATTTAATTAAACCAGGTTGAGTTTAATTATAAACTTAATATAGTTCTTGAAACTTTATGCATTTGAACGTAGATCTATAGAAACCTTGTTGAGTTTCTTTGAAAGAGTAAATCTATTTTGAAACCTTGTCGAGTTTCATTGTAGAATTATACCATGTGATGCAAATCTATTAAGATATTGTTAAAGAAGATTGACAAAATCATATTACAAATTTGTTTTTGTTTAAAAACATTATGTAATATGCGATATTGTTTAATTGTTTAATTGAAATACTTATTTAAAAGCGGTTTTGTATAATGGATCTTACAAAACAATAGTGTTTTAAACAAAATTTGATGTTATCGTGTTTGTTAAGAAACACTTTGTGATATAGCAAGTTGTTAATTATTCCAAATTTAGTGTTACACTAATAACGGAATATTAACAGAATGTTCGGAATGTCATGAGTGACATCTAAAAAATCTGCTCCCGAACTTGATGAAAGGGAGACCGATACTCGAGTTATGTGTACGGTAGATGCTTTAAAGCATTCAGATTTTATGTGCCATAACTATGGGTTAAATGGCTTGAATGAAATGAAAATTGTTGCCAAGGCGGGATCCGACATTAGAAAATGGTGGATTAACACTTGGGCATCATGTCATGAGTATAATGATAAGAGTTTGGTTAACTCTTTCAAAGTAGCAGAAAATGGAGAGATGCAATCTATGGGCAACTCTATAACTGCTAATAGCAAGGGAAAAGAAATGTGGTGTTGACATTCACATGTGGAAAAGAGCTTAAGTGAACCAACACGTTGTATGTGCCAGAGATTCGTAGGAATCTTGTGTCTGGATGGTTGCTTAATAAATTTGGCTTTATTTTTATTTTAATCAAATAAAATTGAGTTAACATTGAACAAAATTTTGGTCGGTACGGGTTATGCCCTTCATTAAATGTTTAAGCTGAATCTATTTTTTTTAATAAAAATGACTATGAATTCAGCTTATTTGATCCTGTGAATGTATAGCATGGCCAACTCGGACATGTTAATTTAACTCAATACGTTGTTTAATTAAATAAACGAACACGGATTACAAAAGAAAAACTTATGTTGAAGCCAAATTGACAAGCTTGTCTTTTCACTCGGTTGACCGTATATTAACCGAACCCTTGATTCACATAGTTTTATATGATTTGGAATCGATACCTACTAAGGTAGCAATTAGGTACTTCATCATAATTGTTGATGGTAGCACAAAATATTGCGACTTTTACTTACTTGAGAGTAAGGATATAGACAAGATTGATCTATACAAATAAGTTAAGAATCAACTTATTATCGAAAACAAGGCGGTTCGAAGTGATATTGGAGGTGAATATGTGTCTCCATTTCATGTATGTTCTAAACATGGAATAAGACATAAATTTATTGCTCCTTATACACCACAACATAATTGTTGATAGGAAAGAACTGTGCCTTAAAGATATGGTTATGCCATGTTGTAAAAGTCATGGTTTAAGCCATGGCATGTGGGGGAAAGCGGTTTTATTGGCTACTTATCTTTTAGATAAGATCCCTTGTAAGGAAAAGAAGAGTTCCTATAGGACCGTTTCCTCTTTAGGCATGGTACCGAAAATATATGTAAAATATATGCTACATGGAATAAGACATAAAAGTGTAACCGTTTCCTCTTTAGGCATGGTACCGAAAATAAAAGATCTGGGTTCAATAGGACAACCTAATCATAGAAATGAAGGAATGAGTTCCTATAACAAATGTGACTTGTTGAAAGGATAAACATATGGCTTTAATGATTCAGGATGAAATCATAAAGCGTATTGATTCAAGATGAAATCACAACACATATGTTTTTAATGATTCAAGATGAAATCACTTATGTGAGAGAGAAGTGGGGTCGCTTCGAAGGGAAATGTGGGGGCGCAATTCCTAAGAGCTCTTGCAGAACCAGGCTAGTGTTCATGACCATAACGGACACGACTATGAGGACTTGACATTGTCAGGGAGAGTCTTGTGTGAAGTGTAATGTCGTCTACGTAAATGGATGATGAGTTCAAGGACATCGCGTCTACTCAGATCTAGGAGACTAAGTGCATCTCACAAGGGAAGGTTCAAAGGGTTACACCTACCTATCCTATGCAAGACTTAACCGCAGAAAATTCACCGAAACTTTCGTGTGTTTTCGACCGATCTCCATTCATGTGGGGGATTGTTGGAAAAATGAGTTTTGCAAAGTGGTTTTTGCAAATTTTGGACATCATTTAATGTATGTATATGTTACATATATTTGTGTTGATTTGGGGGCATTTTGTTCTCCTCAAAGAGAGCTTCGCAACGAGCTAAAGTATGTCCAAATTGGAGTAGAAATGAATGAGATATCGTGTCTCAAAGTGAGACATAAAAACTGGAAATCTAAACTATCCCACATCGCCTAGAAGAGGAAGTGGTGACTAGTTTATAAGGAAATCATAATATTGGCTATCAAATTCCTTTGGTTGGTTATGCTCCCACTCCTACGTGCGCGCGCGCAGGGGGGGGTGCAGAAAATGGGATTTTCGGGCTAAAATGAGTTCGAAGCTTCTGAACTCATGCGAGCCCGCGCGACCTGCGGACACGAATGCAGCTCCGAAATCTCGCCTACGCAGGTATCTTTTTGCTGTGAATTTCGGTTCCTTATTTGATAATATTCCAGAATATTCTGTAATCTATTTGAGGAATAGATTTAGACTTTCTGCTTAAGTCTTAACAGATATACGCAGATCGTGTTTTGATATAACAGATATGCATATCTTTTATTTTCTGGCGTATATACTGTCTTGCTGAACAAGATAGGTATTGCCTATAAAATAAAACGCAGCTCATTCAGTTTTGACACATCCAATAACGCAACTCATTCCGTGCAGTTTTCCAGCAGCATCTTCGATCAGAAACACGCAGGCTTCCGTGATCTTTCAGGCAAGTGGTCTAGTCCGGCTGTACAACAGCTGCGTACGTTGTACCCTGGGAAACAGACGGCGAATCTGTTTTAAGGGAATCGTATTCAGTACGAGCCTCGTACAAGTCTCTTTACTGCTTTCGTTTTAATTACGTTGAATAGTGTCTGTCTTCTGCTTCTACTCCATTCTGTCTGTTTAATTTACTGTTTTGTTTCTGTTAATTTATATGCTGTTATTCTAATCTGATTTTATTAATTAAAAGTGTACACAGTTTCCCACATATACAGCAAGCAAACAATAAAGAAGATGATTGGTGGTGTGTTATTTGTTCTTTATTTTGCTTTGTTAGTAGGATAGAGCAAGTTTGGGTCCCTTTGAACATTATCTCAAGGGGCCACTAAGCGTAAAAGCCTATAACTACATTTGTCTCAAACAATAAGAAATGGCGTATAAACAGAAGGATATGGGCTAAGGAAAGAATGGATAATATAGCAAAAACAAAACTGATGAAGACAGCAAAAAGAACCAAATATGTCATAGAAGACTATCTTGCATAGAGGCTCGATGAGTCACATGGAGCTAAACACCAAAAGTCAGTAAAAGATCAATTATGCCAGCATTCACTGTTTGACTGCAACATATTGTACATACGCTCTTACGAAAACGAGGGATAACATAGATGATAATTCCAACCACCATCCAAGCTAACAACCTCTGAATTTGCAATATGGGGAATGGTACAAAATAATACAATTCTTATCGACCAAGAAATTCCCTAATAAACTCAACAAATTAAGGCATATTATGTTATGACAGTTGTCGCCTTTCTGGCAAGAAAAAGACAAATATAAACATTGGCCATCATTTGGGTAAGTTAGGTTTCAATAACACGACAGTAATTTAAGCGTAATCTATCAATTTAACAATCAATAAACTTATAAGGATGGCGATACAGTTATGGCATGATATCTATCATAGAAAATCAAGGAAGTACTGATATAAGAGTGAAAAATGTTGCAAACCATTTATTATGATGCCTAACAAATGAAGCCAACAATAACATTTCAAGGAAACCATAAATGACAATTCAGGCCTATCGTTTTAGAGAAACTATGGCATAAATACTCTATTCAACAAATCAATCCAACAATGCTAACCAAATGCAGTACATCAGACAGTTTAGTACTTTATAGACGTATAGGCCATCTCACACTCTTTTTCTTCATTAATCTATTGTAAATGAGGCATAGACTGCAGCCAATCTGCTCCACTCACAACTAAAGAAACAAATGATTTAAAAACTGAATCACCATTCTTTTTTCATTTTTGCAAGTCAGTATAGGTATTAGATGACAAATGTTTGTGAAAGAAAATAAGGACCACATAATATATAAAATTAAACCAAAAAAGGATATGTAAACATACTAGCTGGTCCATCACTGATTTGGGGATGAAATTACATCCATTTACGTGTTATTTTATTGGCGAATATCTCAAACATATGTATGCATAATTTTTGACTTTTTGTTGACCAAATTTGTAGGAAATGAGATGAATGTGTTAAACAAGTAGTGGACAAAGACAAAGAAAATAATCATAGAAATGCAACATTAACTATATCAATGGTATACTGTGTAATCCACAATGACCATGACATTATGACAAGAGTGGATATAAACCTACAAAATAGTTTTATTACAGTTATGTGGTTTGAAATTATAAGAAATAATATAGTTTGCATACATCAAATATACTGAACTATAGAAGATTAGATAGTTCAAGTTAAGACAGAGTATACGATGAGCAACATTAGTATGTAATTCGACATCCATTTATTCCATTAGTTTCATTTGATGAGCTCACGGAAAAACATATTATTTAAATGAGTAGAAAAAAGCATTTTTGTTATATTTGGTAGATTTTTGAATATAAATATATATGTAAGTTGGGTGTCATGAGCTTCTTCTACTTTGTGCTACTGCAAGTGATCTATAATTTTTTTTACGGAAATGAATGTGAGATTCTGTCATCATCTTGGTCGGAATCTAGGGGATCAGTTCTTTAACAGGCATGGGCGTTTATTACTTTTTCGTAATTACCCATAATTTACACACAAAAATACCCACAACAAAGTTCTCATGAAAACAACATCGACATTAAATTCATGGTTGTATTTGTAACCATGAATTATCCCTAGGCATTTACTCATAACAAAATACCCATACATAGAATAAGGTGGGTAAATTCATGGGTATATATTCACCCTCCAAAATACCCACGCTGTAAAACCCTAAAAACGTTAAACTGTGAAATGACCATATTGCCCCTAAAGACGATGAATATGTACAATTATCAAACTCGACGAATACTCGTAATAATAAAATTTCATTGAACTATTAAACTTTACTTCTTTCATTTAACTTACTACTAGAAGTAACATAATTAAAATGTAAATACATCCAATCTAATTACAAAATAAAGTATATAAATTAAAGTATATTAAGGAGAAAATAAAATATATGGAAGTATAAATCTTGGTACCAAAATTACAGCCATAAGACCCCTCCCCACGCCTAAATGATAATTCCAAATCTTTGCCTAACTTAAGTGATCTTATCCCTTTATAATTTTAACTACCTACTCCATATATCACAAGAGAAAAACCCTAAGAAATCTCCTCACAATATTCGGCTTCCAGGAAACAAAAAGAACCGAAACCCTTTTCTCCACCCTCTTCTCTTTGTGTCGACTTGAAGCTGATCCTAGGAGGGCATTCGAGGGCTTGCTAGCAGGTTACTTTCACATTAAAACGGAGCATCACTTGGCTGAATTCGGTGGTGGTAGGCTGTTGTTTGGTCATGAGTTTTAGGGCTCAAGAAAGATCTTGGTTTGGTTATCTTGGTCTTGTTCTCATCTCTTGTTTACGCTAAACTAAGGTAACCTCAAAACCCGTTTATCCTTTATTCTGGTCGTGTGTTTGGAACCCCTACGCACGCCATGTAAAGACCTAATAACATGTTCCATATAATGGTAACCTAAAGCTAAGATGTTACTTGGTAATTATCACATAAAAGTCATGACCTAAAACCTTATTATACATGTTAATAAGTAATACAATTCTGGTCCTTGTGTCGTTTAATTTCTGGTCGTGGGGATTGATAGCCTTTTGTGCACTTTTAAGCCTATTTAACCATGTCCTATATGTGTTATGTCAAAGGGGTTTGTAACCTGAAATAATGGGACTATATAAGCATGATTATAACCTATGTTTGGCATCTTAAGAACCATGATAAACCTGCGTTATGGGGCCTCTAAAATCTGGTCGTGTGTGGTTAAACTAGTCATGTGTTTAACGCTATAAAACGTGTCATATGGAATCTATAAAACGTACAAATGGAAGGGTAAACTGAAGGCTATTAAAAGGAGTTATGTAAACACTTAACAATCAGTTTCTTGACTTTAATTATGTGACTAAATACATGTATAAAGCTGGTCCTAAAATATGATAAGTAAAACACTTAATATGCCTTTGTTTTGAGTCCTTAAAACGCGTACAAACGGGCCTTATAAGTGGTGTAATAAATTGGTATTAAGGTGTATCGTTGGAGTAACTTTAAGGGCTGTTTAGAAGGGTATTAGAAGGGGTAAGAATCTGTTTTGGAGTTAAGAGTTTTGTTGTGTTAAAGTAAGGGTTATGTACGGGCTTATATATATCATAATTAACATGATAAGATGGTAAATAACGTATAAGAGATTCGTAAGATGGAATTAAGTGTGTTGTAAGCATGCTTGAGTTGTGATTTTATGAAAGAAACTAAGTGTCATGAATTAAAAGTATTGTATGCATGGTCTCATTAAGTTTGTGTTCGAACAATGTTACATGTGAGTCTTGGTCTTTCATGAAAGATATAAAAGCTTGTGTAAACTGTTTTGAAAGAGAGTCCTAAAATCCGTTCTTGATATTTATAAACCCTATACTTTGAATGATGATCATATAAGTCCTCGAATAAGATGTTTATCATATGTAACCCATAAGTTTGGCTAATTAATGATTAATACTCTAAAATGTTATAATTCCGTCCGTCACTAAAAATGAGAATATCCTGATAACTCTAAGAATATTAATGAGATTAGTTTGTTATAACTTAAATAAGCTAATGAGTATTAAATAAATCATAATCCGTGTAGATTCGTTGAAGGAGACGCGACGTTATATCTTCGTGATTCACTCGTTCGTTTGTTTTTCTCTCATTTGCTTTAAGGTACAGATATTCTGACCTTTTCAGTAAAGGTTCCTTATGACGTTCTTTTCGTTAGTTTTTCCTATTTTACTTATTAGGGTTTCCGATGCCATTGCTATGAACCCTTTTCTGATTTTGTGATCTGCTACTTATCTGAACTTATGTTTTATTGAACCATGCAATATCTGATTTGAACTTGTGATATGACGACTCTGATATGCACATTTGTTGAACCTTGCTATGTTTGATTATGAATATTTGATTATGAACTTCTGATTATGAATGTATGATATATGACTGTGATATGAACCTTTGACTTCTGAACAATTGATATGAACCCTCTCTGATTTGCTTGATCCGTAGTTTATCTGAAACATCTGTTTAGTGAACCATGAAATATTTGATTTGGACTTTATGATATGAAATTTCTGATATATATATATATATGTTGACCGTATGATGAATTAAAATCTGTGTTAGTTATGATATTCTGATTTGACCTAAGATAGTTTGACACCCGAGCTAAATATTAACTAGTCATGGGGGTTCCATGTCCGTGTCAGTGATGCACCTCTGACATGACTCTAGGGCAGTAGAGTGATGTTCTGCCACGTCCCTTAGCTGTTATCTGTTATGAGCTCAAGTTATGTTATATGACCAATATCTGTCTGTGGGGCGTATGGATGCATCCTAGATCTGATCTGTTATCCGATATGATTTGTCTGATGAATGATGTCGTGTGCAATACGCGTCTTCACAAAACTCTGGGAGCTAGTTACTCCGAATTATTTCTGAGATTTTTTCTATATAATTATGATGTTTCTGATATGATATGTTCTGGGCTCGTGGTAGTTAACTAAACCCTTATCTGTTACTTCTGTGTTAAGTAATTTGTTATGATTCGGTATTTTCGAGTGGTTATATTATGTATTCTGATGTGATATGTTAGTGAATGTGCTCATGACGTATATGTTCAAGTGATTACTAGTTGCCATGCTAGGATATGATAATATGTTTAAATATGATTCGTATGTTGTCATCTGATGTTATGTTAGTTTATCGTTACGTGAATGCGTTGATCTGCGAGATGAATGTGCTAGTGTACAACTGAGTGTTTTGGAAGTTTAGTATGTATGATGGTTCAGTTAATTTTATAAACCTTGTCTATCGGTTAGTTGTCTGTCTGCATATGTGACCTGCCATGTTAAAACTCTGCTGAGGTTAAGATTCGATCTGAGAACTGGTTTAGCTTATGATATCTGTTCTGGTAATTGCTAATGGCTATGTTATGTCTTTGTCTATTTAGTTATAGTATGTCTACTGTGTTTTCTATCTGTATGTGAGACTGCCATGATTTGACTGCTATTTCCGCTGCTGCAATATTGAACTAAGTGTGTTAAATGTAGATTAATTGATTTGTATGAATGCCATGTGTATTTTTTTTAGAAATTATTTCCGTTAGCCCTTGGACTTTTCGTTTGGTTTATATGTAATCTATTATTCTTGATATGTTAAGTGTTTGCGTTTGTGTCAAAAATGTGTTATGAGGTAATCGTTAACTACTATGTGTTTTCTGGATTTCTGTATAATTGTGTTTCTGCAGAATCCTCAATGATTCATTATTCTCGTTCCGCTACGATTTTGTTATTCGTTTCTTTGTTCAATTCGTATTTATGTTTTGTTTAGCTTTTGTTTCGTTATATCTGTTCACTGGGCTTTGTAAGCTCAGCCGCATTTTCTTTTCCTGCGGCAGGTTTTTAAGCATTCAAAATGAGCTTATGGGATAGCTGATCTGGGTTGAGAGTAGAGCTGAGAGCAAGATTTGACCATAGAGATCTTGGAATTATTTTGGTTATTAAGATATTTATGTTTTCTTTTGTAAGTTTTGTAAAGACTTCCGCTTTTGTATAGTATTTAAAGTTCTGATATGAAACCGTATTGTGATATCTTTACCCTTGTCGGGTTGGGGTGTTACACACGCAAACTCACCCACCACCAGAAAGGATACTCTCGTTTTGTGGCTAAACAATATTTACCCACATATATACCCACAATGACTCACAACATGGGTAATCCATGGGAAATATTTTGGCGCCATTAATTTACCCACATGTTGCACACCAAATATATTTATGTGGCTATTTTTGTGGGTAAATCCGTGGGAAATTCGAGGGAAGATAATATCAAGTTTGTAAGTCACTAATCGTGGGTGATGGGTGGGTATTAGGTGGATAAATACCCTCAGAAGTATGGGTGTGGGTAATTTTTATGGGTATTCCATCAGATTCTTGTAGTGATCTTTTTGTATAATAACCCTATAATGTCTATAGGGTGACAATCCTCAGAGTATTTCGGTAATAAGTTGTAGCATATGTTATTGGTGTTGTTAAAGAAAAAGTACTACTCCTGCGATCACTTTACTTCGCTTGCAGTTGCGTATTTTTTTAGCTTAATTGTACTAGTATTATCTAGGAAACGCTAACCACAGATTGTCAATTGCCATGGTTAAATTGACTTATTAAAACTTAAAATATAAAATGAATAAACAACTAGTAGAGTATGATCACCTTTCGTAGGTGGGGTTGATTTTCAAGTCTTGTAAGTTGTAACAGTACCATGGTCGGGCATGGTCGCATGAGTCTCATGTTGATGCAAATTTGTGAAGTAACTTGTAGCAGTACAATTTATTAGTATTGATTTTGTAAAACAAATAAAACTTGTGTTTTTGTTTTTTCCAGTTATGTTACCTTTACCTAATGACCTAATGATGGCCTAAACTGTGAATCAGAAAAATGTTAAATGCTCTTTGTAACTTTTATACACCGTTTTAACTTATAAAGTCAGTCGTATAGAACACACAATAGACCAACTATCATTTAAATTTTAGGCAAAAATGCATATATATCCTTCCCAAAATAAATAATTGCATATATATCTTTTGTACAAGTTTTTTATACATGTAATACAATGATTTTTATACATGTTTTAGATATATATGCAATTTTGCATTTTCGGGAAAATATATATGCAAAAGCTCAATTATTTTAGGGATAATTGTTTTTAAATGTATCCAAGTTACCACATTTTGCTAAGTTGTGCATCAATCTATTAATCCTCCTAAACAATGCAATCTTTTTACTAATCATACTAATATGTGTATCGATTAAGTCTCCCGTCTATTTTTGCTGATGTGGCAAACTACCAACGTTAACTTTGTTTTTTTCCTACTTGACTCATGCCCACGTGGCAGTAAACATTGAGCACCAACGGGCGGCATATTTACCGCCAAAAACACACATTACACTCACAATAATCCCCAAATCACACACAACTTTTCCAGAATCATGAGTAAACCCTAATTCCTAACACATTACACACACAACTTTTCCAGAATCATAATTTGAATGCAATTAAAGTATTAAGGTATGTGTTTTGTTAATTCCAATTTACAAATTGTTAATTTATTCCAATTACAGTTTTGGTCTAACCCTAATTTTGTATTTTGTTTCTTTTAGAATGACTATTCCTGGGCCTGATGGTGTAGAGTTGGATGTTTGGTTTGATGGGATTTTCCTGCACGAACCACTAAGGTATGACAGTGGAACAATGGGTAACATATATGTTGCTAGGCTTAAATTTGAAGAATTTAAGAGCATGGTCGTTGAGAGAACAAATTGTGCCCACTTATTTGCTGTATACTATAGAATCCCAGAACATGATCTAGAGAAGGCTTTAGTGAAAGTAGGTAATGACTATGACCTGATTCATATGTATGACCTCTCAAAGTTGCATGGTGGAATAGAGGTATACTTGGACCATTGTGCCATTGATTTGTCACAGTATTTAGCTGAACCTGACCCTAGTGCAACTAGTGATGGAACCTCTAAGAAAAAAGGAACACATGTTAAGAGGTACTGCAATGTGTTTACAGTTGAAGAAATGGAGAGGTGGGCTTAGGAGGATCCTGAACAAGGGGGTGTGGTTAATAAGGGTAAAGGCATAATGGTGGTTGAAAGTGATAAAGATAAAGCTAGTGATGGAGATAGTGATAGAAATAGTGATAGTGACAGTGATGATAGTGATTACTCTCAGAAGTCCATTGATTATCTAAGTGCTGGTGAAGAAGAGCTCATAGAGCTTAGAACTGGGAAAGCAAACAGAACTAAGAGAAGACCAACACCAATTCCAGACATTGCTGGTTCTGGTTCTGCAAGTAGTAGTAGGGCTGCAGTTTCAAACAAAAATGAAGTCTTGATTGAGCATGATGAATTCATAGGAGATTTATTGAGAAAGTTGAAGGGTGATGGTGATGATTCTGATTTGCAAGACCCATTTGTTGGTGCTGAAGATGTGGTAGAGAAATATCCTACATATGATCCTAGCACACATTGGAGGTTACAGCTTCCAGAGGTAATGAATGTTTTTTTTTATGTTCTTGTAACAGTTTGGTCAAAAGCTTGGCAAATAGATTGATTGATGTTCATGTAACAGCTTGGGCAAAAGTTTGAGAGTGCTGCACAATTGAAGGAATGCTTAACATACTATGCTTTGGCCAATGAATATTCAATTTGGTATGAGAGGAGTGCGTCAGATAAGGTAATTGCTGTTTGTGGCCAAAGACCACCAAACCTTAAGGATCCTGATTTAGGCAAACAAAGGAAGCAATTCAGGTATCCTTGTGAAATACCTGAAGATGTACCAAAATGTAGTTTCAGATTATATGCTAGGCTCAACTCTGAAAAAAATATTTCAGATTATGTCTTTAAAGTCTGAACATAATTGTGTGAGAAATTTCAAGTTTGGGTCACTAGTGGACTATAAGTGGATAGGAAAACAGTTTGGTGATAAAATTAGAAAGAATCCAGATATCAAGCTAGTAGATATAGCTGATCTTGTAATGAAAAAGTATAAATGTAGTGTCAGTCCTAATCAGTGTAGAGCTGCAAAGAATTGGGCATTAAGTGAGTATGAGAAAACTATAGAACAACATTATGGGCTGCTTAGATCATATGGCAAAGAATTACTGGATAGTAACCCAGGGTCCACAATCAAACTAGGAGTTTCTGTAACAGATGACAAGACTTATTTTGATAGGTTTTATGTCTGTTTAGCTGCATTGAAAGAAGGTTTCAAAATTGGGTGTAGAAGGGTTGTTGCATTGGATGGCTGTTTCTTAAAGAGACCTAATCAAGGTGAGATTTTAACTGCCATAGGAAGAGATGGGAACAACCATATTTACCCTATAGCTTGGGCTATTGTCAATGTAGAAAACATGGACAATTGGACTTGGTTTTTAGAACTTCTTGGAGATGACTTAGAAATGCCAACTGGCCAAGGTCTTACATTTATGTCTGACCAACATAAAGGACTCATTGAGGTTGTGAAGCAGGTTATGCCAGATGCTGAGCACAGGCAATGTGCTAGGCATATTTATGAAAACTTTAGGAAGCAATTCAGTGGACTAGAGTTTAGGAATCTGTTTTGGGCAGCCTCTAAAGCTTCATATCCTCAAAAGTTCAATAAAATTATGGAAAAGATCAAGGCTATAAACCCTCATGCTCGCAAGTACTTGATAGAGAAAAACCCAAAGTCATGGTCAAGGGCTTTTTTGAGTTAGATAGAGGGTGTGAAGCTGTTGAGAAAGGTTTCAGTGAGTGCTTTAACTCAATGTTGGTGAGTGTGAGAAGCAAACCTCTTCTCACTATGTTGGATGCAATTAGAGTAATAGTACTTGAAAAGCTCAACACAATGAGGAAGATTTCTTCAAAATGGAATGATGACATATGTCCATCAATCAAGAAGAGACTGGACATAATGAAGGATGACACAAGGTATAATGCATTCCATTATTTTCCATTATTTCACTTTTACTTTACTTTTACTAAATTGTTACTAATTAATTGAAAACTTAAATGAAGGTTTTGGCAGGTGATTCCTGCTGGTGGTGATGCATTTGAAGTTAGATCAGGAAGTGATGCATTCAAGGTTGACATGCAAACTAGAACCTGCAGTTGCAGATTGTGGCAGCTATCTGGGCTGCCATGTGTTCATGCCATATCTTCTATCTTTAAGGTGAATATGGTTCCAGAATAGTTTGTTCCAAATTGGTTTAGGAAAACCCTATACCATGCCACTTATAACAACTTCTTAAAGCCAGTTGGTGGAACTGACTTCTGGCCTGATCAAAGTCAATTCTCAATTGTTCTACCACCAAAACCCATAGTTATGCCAGGAAGGCCAAGGAAGAAGAGGATCAGGGCAAAAGGTGAAGGTGGGAGTGGAACAAGGGTATCAAAGGTAGGTGGTATTGTAACTTGTCAAAACTGTTATCAGGTTGGTCATAACAAAAAAGGTTGTAAGAATCCCACTGTTCACAAACCTGTTAAGGAAAAAAAATCCGGTTGGCCAAGAAAAGGAACTACAAGTGGTGTTGTTGGGTCTGCAAATGTTCAAGGAGGGTCTGCAAGTGGTCAAGATGGGTCTGCAAAGGGTGGGTTTGCAAATGCTCAAGGAGGATCTGCAAGTTCTCAACATGGGTCAGCAAGTGGTCAAGGTGGGTCTGCAAATGCTCAAGGAGGGTCTACAAGTTCTCAACATGGGTCAGCAAGTGGGTCTACAACTTCTCAACATGAGAGTATAAGTGGTGTTGTTAGGGGTTCTGATATCCCAGGATTAAAATTTGCATCAACTCCAACAAGGGCATTCAACAAGGTTGGTGGTGTTCATTTTGAAAGTAACCCAAGTGGTTCACAACCAAGACCATTGCAACCAAATAAATCAAGAGGATTTGCTTTCTGGTTTGGAAATGAAGACAATGCTGCTAGCCAAGTTAATCAAAATGCAAGCCAAACAGAAGTTCCTACTCAAGCTGAGGTGCAAGCACAGCAGCCAGTGCAACAACCAAGACAAAAGGTTGCAAGAATAAAAAGGGGTCCAAGTGAAAGAATCATTAAAAACAAGTTGGCGAAAACTGTTCAGGGACAAGAAAGCTCACAAAACACTCCTATGAACATAGACTAGTCACTGATTATGTAATCTTTTGTTTATTAACTTAACATGCCCTCTTTTGTGTATTAAGGTAGTAAGTAACTTGGGCATTGACAAACTTGCAATATGTATTAAGCTATGGTTGTGTATTCTGTATGTACTATTTTTTACTTGATAAAGTCATATTTAATTATTTATGCTATGGTTGTGTATTCTGTATGTACTATTTTTGAATGCACTATTTTTTCTGGTTTGAATGCACTATTTTTGACAACCAAGAGTGCATTATAATCCTGCAAATGCACTATTAGAATCTTTCCTGCAAATGCACTATTTTTTTCAACCTATCATCCTGCAAATGCACTTTTAGCATCTTTCCTGCAAATGCACTATTTTTTTCAACCTATCATCCACTTTGACTGAACTATTGACACACTTCAACCCTTATATAAACCAAATATCAGGCACTCTTCATCCATAAGCAGAACATTTAAACAAAATAATCCAAAACATATTGCAAGTGAAACTGCAATGAGCTCCAACAAGGGGAAAGAAACCTGCAATGGTGAGCAGAATACATATTTTATTTATTTATTTATAATTTTTATTATTTACCCTTTTTTTTTTGCAGACATCATTGTTATTTCTAGTGAAAGTAGTGACACTTCAGAGGGATCATGGTTTCACTATTTTCCAAAGGGCTATCCAAAGCATGAAGCTGCAAGCTCAATCAAGATTGAACCTGAAGAGTTAACCCCAAAACAGCTTGCAAGGCAAGCTTATGATGCTAGGAAAAAGGTTCTAGGTATGCCAAACAAAGAAACTTGTAAACTTTTTGGTATCAAGCCATTTGAAGCCAAAATTCCAACAGATGAGTCTGCAAGTGCTTCAAAAGGCAAGGGCAAAAGCAGTGGTTCAAAATGCAAGGGCAAAAGCTACTGAACTAGTTGTACTTGGTGGTTTATGTATGGCTCTAATGCCCTATAATAAGACTCTTGTAACCTAGGAACTGAATAATGTAGATTGACTTTCTAAAGTCAATTTTAAGTTACTAATTTTACTTTCTAAAGTGCATACACATGTGACATGCAAACTGAAAACATAAGAAATCTGCAAAATCAATATAATAAAACTGCAACATCAATATAAGAAATATGCAAATTGTTTCATTGCTAATAACTTGAGTCAAATACCATTACAACAAAAACTATACTACCACAATCCTAGACAATCCTACACTATCCTACCCAATCCTCATACCTAATACAAGACACAAAACCAACAAAATACCCACCAAAATGACAAAGATTCTGTCATACAATTGTAATTTTGACTTTGTCACTGTCAACTCTTGCACAAGCCTTGCTTTCTCCATAGTTAGCACACCAATATGCTCTTGCATCTCTAATGTTTGACTACCTCTCCTCACCCTAGCATGCAAATCCAATAGCAGCTGCCTATAGTAATCACTTGGTAAATCTTCATCAAAGAACTGATACACACCACACTTTCTTTTCTTATCCTATAATTAAATCAAAAACAAAATCAGATGTAAAGAAAACAACATAATAAAAAAATTCCCAATTATAAAATTAGGGCTTACATAAATGGGGCAAGCAATAAATCTTTTCCCTGGATTTTCTGGTGTCCACGCCGTTTTCACTGTCAATCGATGGCCACATTCACAAAAGGGTCGAACGTATTGCCCTATTACACGAGAAATGCCATTTGCATAAGACATGGTGGTGGTGGTTGTCGTCGTTGTGGTGGTGGTTTCTGATTTGGGGGTGTGGGGATTTGGGGGTGATATTTGTTTCTTTATATTAAACGTTATTAAACCGTTGGGGTCAATGTTGACTGCCACTTGGGCAAGAGTCAAGTAAAAGAAAAACAAAGTTAACGTTGGTAGTTTGCCACATCAGCAAAAATAGACGGGAGACTTAATCGATACACATGTTAGTATGATTAGTAAAAAGATTGCATTGTTTAGGAGGATTAATAGATTGATACACAACTTAGCAAAAAGTGATAACTTTGATACATTTAGAAACAATTATCCCATTATTTTATTAGACCCAAAAAATAGTTGGTATGAGACTCGCCCATTTTCAATATCACTCACTATCTAGTAATCCACGAGTCCACAACCACAAAACCCAAGTATAAAAGTATTACTAAATATACTAAACACCGTTTAATACGGTGCCGTTTTATGACGGGCTTTTTCCGCCAAAATTCTTGGGCTCTAATGGTCCGGTGTTGTCTTAGCCCAAATTATCCAATCCACTTTCCTTTTCTCCCTGATTTATATGGTTATCTTCCAAAACATTCCAGCGTCTTCAGAAATATACGTTTACACACAGGAAAATCAGTATACGAAAACGGGGGTGTTAAGGTTTGATTGTCAGGGGTTTTCTTTGTGCTTTGAGATTCAGTAGCGGTTTATCGAGGGGAAAAAGTTATGGTTTTGTCTTTTCAATGTATTTGGTGGCGGAAGATTCCTGGGAGATTTGTGTATCAAAAAGGTATATAGATATTTATGGTTGTATTTGTTTATGTTGATTTGGTTATTATGAGTGTTTGGATTGTTAATTTTTGGGTTAATGTATGTGAAGGCCACCAAAGTATTAAGTTTCTAACATATAGGCCACTCGTTTATTAAAACTAACTTATACGCCATTCAATATGTGTTTGTTTTCATTTATACCAATTTTGGCCAAATTTATGCCCGAAAATTGTAATGCATAATTAAAGAACCAAATATAACTTATTAAAGCAATACGAATGACAAGTTTGGCGTGAAGTACCAATTATACCATTGTTTTAAGTGTTACTATATATTATAAAAAGTGATTTAGATTGATTAAAATGAAATTAGAGACTAGTTTTTTGTTCGTATAATTTTAATATGTTAGTGTTAGGTTCATTCTTGTCGTTTAATAATTATCCGTATTAAATTTGACCAAAATTAATGTAAACGAAAACAAACATATAGTTTGGTGGCCTTTAAGTTAATTTCAATAAACGAACGGCCTATTTGTTAAAAACTTACTATTTGGATGGCCTTCTTATATATTTTCCCTTTATTTTTTATGCATATATGTTTCAGGATGACGAATGTCTGCGTTTATATGTTTTGTGGGCATAATGTACCAACGCCGGTACTTTGGAGGGGTAGCCTAATCTAGACTATTGTTGCAGCCAAGACTGCCGGTGTCTTGGCGAGGTAACTTGACCTGGGTTACGGTTGCAGCCAAAAATGGTGTTTGGTTTTGCTTTTGTATTTGCAAACCTAAAGCTTATAGGTATCGAGGAGATTGTGTGAATTGCAGCAAACATGAGATTATATGCGTCTCATCTGTATGTTTTGTGATTTTTGTGCCAACCATTGGATTTGGATTTGGTTTTGGTTAATTTTGATTATTTTCATTTTTTTTACACCTGGAAAAAATAAGGGTTCTGGGATGAAATTTGTAGTTTATGAACATGTGGTGTACCAATGAGGAAATTGAAAGATAATGATAGAAGTAGAATAAGTTTGAGTACATTCGAACAAAGTTGAGATTATCCGCATCTTGGCGGGCCAACTTATTGAGTTTGCAGCCATCACGTATTAATCCTCAATGATTCGCAGTCATCGTTTAATACGACACCGTTTTCCGTCAGGCTTTTCCCACGTTTTTTTGTGGGGTCATTGTCGGCGCTGTCTTAGCCCAAAAATTGTCTGATCCACTTTCCTTTTCTCCCTAATTTATATGCTTATCTTCCAAAACATTCATGCGTCTTCCAGAATATACCGTTTTTATAAATATGGAAAGTGAGAGGTAAATATGTAATATAGTAATGGGTTGTTGTTCAGTTGTTTTGCCGTGTCTTGTTTCAAACCAAAATGCAGTCTTTTGCTTCATAAATGTATAATATAGTGATGGGTTGTGATGATTAATTGAGGTTGTCTGAGCAAAATGAGATGGGCCACTGAAGATCTGATTCGTAACTTGGCGGGGAAATGACTGGATGGCATGATAGTATGATTATTACTATGCAATTGTGTTTGTTTGCAGCAGTGACATCCATATTTTTTTACCCTACTTCATCTATAATCTGAGCCTAATTATTTATTGTATCATCTTTATGGTTTTCAAGTTTTGGATTTATGGCTTTATATTTTTTGTGTATAAGTTGTGAGTAAGTTGTCATCATAACTGTGTATAAGTTGTCGTTATAAGTTAAAATGGAAAATAGGCTACGTAATTTATATATGTGGTTTGCTCAAGACACAACTGCAACTAAGGAAAAGATTTAAGAAAGCTTGCTGACATGCCCTTGCATTAGGTCGCATTCTTTGTACTTCTACTGTCATTTATTATAAAATTTGATCACAATTTGGTTTTTATGTAATTTGCAGCACATAACAGCATCAAAGGAAATAGTAACTGTGTGTACGGAAATGCTATCGCCTAAATTGTGTGACAAACTTTGAGATGGAACGGTATGAGAATTTCCAGCAGCTCGCTACATGTTGTAATATAGTTACTTACTCTTTGATTTTGATTACATGAAATTCATGATTTTTAGTTGACAATTGCTTTTTTATTCCTGTTGCATTCGGCTGTGATGGAGCTTTTTGTCGACTTTGGCCATTTACAAATACAAGGTAAATGAGTCATTCTTTTCTTATTTAGTTTTGATAACTATCACTAATCACCAACCACCAATTATCGCAGTATATACCCGTGAAGTCACTGCCTTATATAGGCCTCTAGCACATACAGGAATACTAATGATCCGTGTAGCCAAGTAATAGTTTGAAAGTTCACATGGTACATACATGAGTACTAATGATTTGTGTTCTACCAGCCCAACCAAGTAAGCATGATAGTTTTTATCAGTGTTGCAAAAATCGACCGAATCGGTCGGTTAATCGGTAATCGGCCATACACCTTGTAGAGTTTTGAAAATCGGTCAAAAAATCGGTCAGGTAAAAAAATCGGCCAAAAAACGGTAAAAAATCGACCGAATCGGTCAAAAATCGGCCGAATCGATTAAAAATCGGCCGAATCGGTCAAAAATCGGTCGAATCGGTCAACTTTAAAAAAATAATAATTTCACTTATGACGCACAATGGGGATCGTTTATTTCACTTATAACGCACAGTGAGCCTCATAATTATAATTGGAGCCTTTCATTGAGGTTTGGAAACATAGTAGGCTTGGAATTAATTAAGATCTTTAGTTTGGTCTCCAGAAATACCCAAAACTTACAGGAAATGCCAATCCGATTAATCACCGATTAATCCCGCCTTGACCGATTACTCGCTGCAGGGTGATCGACCGCCCGACTACCGATTCACGATTTTTGCAACATTGGTTTTTATACATTTTCATGGCCACAGTCGCATGTATCCATTTTGTATTCGGTTTTGTTTATGTATCAGCTTGTCTATGTATTGTTCTTGTAGTTGCGAAGCAAAGTAAATGTCGGTGCATTACTGGTATAGCTCCACCTAATATAAACTATCCTGATGCACATAATGTGTGCTCTTCTTCTCCTAATTACGGAAGCACATACATGTAAGTTAATTCTTTATTATTACTAGCAAAATGTTTATAAGCCGCTTAAATCTTTTCTCATATTTCAGTTAATTTGGTCAAACCATACTGACACCAGTAACTAATGTAACTTTTTTGGTTCAGGGATTTGGTTCATGGGATATGGTTCAGGAGGTATAGTTCAGGAGGTGGTTGGCCTGACATCGACTTACTACAAGTAACTTCTACGTAATTTGTATGGAATTTAATTTTGTTTCTTTGTATGCTTTTACGCTTTGCAGCTATTCGTGTCACCCTTGATTTAGCTGTATGCTTGATCACCTTACATTCCTAACTAGACTTATAATGAATGAATGGGCTCACTGATTTACTTGGTATAATCTGCGGTGCTGACTCGACTCATATTTTTTATATAGGGTAATGAAGTGGACCTGGATGAGCTGAAGAAAATGTCAACAGATTATGGTTTGACCAAAGAGTTAACCACCAAAGGTCTTACACTGAATTGCTTATGCTCATACTATCTTTACACATTTTAAATATTATCAAGCTATATTATTATACTACAATTCCACCAACATATTAGGTCAAATCGGTTTCTATTTTACCTATTTAAGGACGAACCAGATAAAGGAAGCAATACTCTTCTAGCTCGAGGATATGGATACCCACTTGGAGCAATGTAGATAAAGAAATACCAACGTCCATTAACGGGTCATTACTAGAACGAAAAGCTAATAGTGCTACAACCTCATTCCGCCACTTAAGGTAGAGAGATAGCCTACTTTCTTTGAACATGCTCATGGTCGTCTAAAAGCATGATTTCAATGGTGTAATACCACGCAATGAGGTTTTTTCCATAATTGTGTCAAATAGAAGGAATTTTTTCCATAATTGTAGAGAATTTAATTCCTACATATTCGGATTTGCAGAGCGTAGCAGGATGCACGCCATTATAATATGCGAGTTCTGATGTGTCTTTGCGTCAGTGCAAACCACTCAAAGCCTCCGTTAGATTGCTAAGGGTGTGTATTCTGACCCTATCTATCAATCTGATGATTCTAACATTGTTTGGATCTTAAAAGCTTACCTAGAGAAGGGCAAACATTGTTCTTCTTACACAATCCTTCCTAAGCGACGTCAACGAAGTTTGTAAAGACATTCTAGATATACAAAACCAAACCTGACAGTCAAATCTTAAGACTTCAATTGGCTCATTGAGGTTCATGTATATAACATCAAAATGAGGTTAAAACGGATCATTTAGTACAGGTGAAATTATGAAAATGTATCAGGTTTTGGAACAAAATTCCTCTGCGAAAACATGCCCAGATTCAAACACACACGTATTGCATTTATAACAATATTGGCAGAACCAAACACCTATATACAACTCATAAATTGTTATCCAACTATATAATAGTGAAAACTGAGCTTAATAGTTATATCAAATAACACTAGTAAATGTAGTTTTTGCCTCTTTTTTTTCTTGCTCACAACTTAATAAACTAGGGCCTTCTTTGTCAAGTCATTTGAACATACAACCCTAGGGTTGGAAATATCCCTGCTAAACACTCCAGTCTTTATGAGAAATCACATCAAAACCCACTCATAGACTATGATTAGTAGTATGAACAGATTATAGAGACAAATTACTCACCACAGGAACGAAAAACCTTGATATCCGTTCAGCTAGCTTCTATACAGAAGCTCCTGCAAGTTGAGCAGCCTCAACTATCTGAACAATTCAAGAAATGCACCCAATATGAGTGGCCTTGATAAATAAGCATCCATTCTCATTCACAGTCCCGCCGATAACCTATTTGTGAATTTAAAAAAGAGCATACAACTAATTAAAATGTGTAAAAAAAAATAACATGTGATGATAAAACAAAAAGCCCTACCGATGGTTTTACATCAAGGTCCCTAGTCTAGATGGTTTTACATCAAGGGTTTTTAAAATCTCTTAGGATGTTGTGGGAAAGCAAATATGCAAAGCAGTGAATGAGTTCTTTACCAATGGCAAGCTTCTTGCTGATATATATGCCACTGTTATTTAACTTGTTCCTAAGATTAGTACCCTAATAATATATCTTATTTTAGACCAATAACATGTTCTAATGTTGTTTACAAATGTATAATTAAAGTGATAACTAATATAACTAAGAAGGTACTGGGCGAGTTAGTTAGTGAGAATCAAAGTGCTTTATAGTAGGAAGACAAATAATTGACAATATCATATTGTCAATAGAATTTCTTGGAGGTTATAATAGGAAAACCACTGGGAAGAAATGTACCTCAATAATTGATCTTCAGAAAGCATATGACACTGGGAATTTCTAAAGACAGTTTTAAAAGGTTCTGGTTTTCATAGAAAGATGGTGCAATGGATAATAACATGTGTAACAACTACCACATTTTCAATAAATGTGAATAGGGAAAGAGTGGAATATTTAATGGGGGTAGAGTCTTAAAGGCAAGGTGATCCAATATCACCTTATTTATTCACCCTAGTTATGGAGGTTTTGAATTTAATGATAAAGAAGAATATAATAGAGTATGGCATTTTAAATATAATTTTGGTTGTAAAAAGCTGAAGATTATGTTAGCTAATAAGGACTATTGGCTCGACCCACTTGTTTAGGCCCGTTTAATAGCACTTAGAGTTAGGGTTTTATCTTTGTATTTTCTATTTAATAATTTGTAATCTCAGCTATGCAGTAAATATGATCATTATATATTTTTCAGTATTCCTCTCAAATCTACATAGTATCAAAAGCTAGGTCGATATTGAAGAAAAAAAAAGAAAAAAAAGGTTCGTTATAAATGAGTTATGCATAAATATTGAGCATCCTTTGCCATCTGTTTGTATAAATCTTAATAGATATTTTGTGTAACACCCCCAATTTCTTGATACACAGCGGAATTCAAACTGGGTGTTACTTCATGGCACAACAATTATAATAATAAAATACGATCTTTAATTGAGTCGTTTTAAAAGATTTATCATTCGAATATCAGAGTTTACAAAATGAGGTCCCATTAGTTTCGTAGTTTATTAAATAAGATTTCGAATGATAATAAAATTTATAGCCTTCTTGAGTATTCGTGCTCTTTTGTGCCAGCCTCGTTCATTATGGACCTGAGATAAACATGCTAAAAATGTCAACACAAAGGTTGGTGAGTTCATAGAGTTTGTTGTAAATAAGTTGAAAAGTCTATAAAAATGTTCACACAGCAAAGGCATTGTAAATCCACTCAGTGGCAAATCCTGCCCATACAAAATTTGCAACCTGTGTGTTCACAACCCATTGCTAAAATATAATACGAGTAAGACATTTGATTTCAATAGTTTCAAGTTCGGGTGAATATTTGTAATAATTACAAATATTGTTAAAAATAAGTAGTGGGTTACGTTGTTATACACCCATAGTTCGTATGTTTGCCCTAACCGGGTAAATCACAAAAGATAGTTCGTTTGTTTGCCCTAACCGGGTTAATACAAAAGTAGTTCGTTTGTTTGCCCTAACCGGGTCAACACAAAAGTAGTTCGTTTGTTTACCCTAACCGGGTCAAAGTTGAGTGAATTCATTGTGTTTGTATAATAGTCAGTTGAACACAAGTTTCAAGTTTGAGAAACAGTGGGCTACATTGGTATACGCCCATAACAGAAACAGTGGGCCATATTGTTAGCACCCATAAGTTCAGTAGTTGCAGTACCGTATCATGATTACAGTACCGTATTATTCCTCTAAGTCTCATGAACGCAAACCTTAACAGTGTGTGATATCATAAAAATGATATAAGTAACAGACATCATAAAAAATGATGTAAGTCACAGTGCCCTCGTGCTAGGAGTTGCCAACTTCCTAGTTGTTCTTCAAATAACGTGCATTTGGCTATCAATCTGGCTAGCACCAAGGCTATCTATCCGACTAGCTCAAATGGGGCGTCAACTGCCAATAGATCTATTCACGATATTCGCGTTCACTCGCAAGTCATTAATGGTTCATGATATGAGGGACTTTTAATGGCAAAAGTGTGTCTTAGGCAATAACAATCAGGATAGCATACAGGAAAATACTTGTGTTCTGGTTTTCAGCAAACGTATAAAGTAGAATTATGTACTCACAGTAATATGTGAGTGTTTAAAGTACTTGTGAAAGTAAAGGCAAGTAGTTGAGCATGTATCTCTCCCAAAAATAATATAAAAAATAAAAAATTGGGCTATGAAACTCACCTTAGCGTGTAATGATGTAAGTAATACATCGGTGCCAAGAAGTATGGCAGAACAATATAAAGAAGTATAGCGCAATGATATAGAATCAGCGTAACCTAATGAATATAAACTTGTCTCAAAATATAATACACGAAAAGTAATCGATGCGTATGAGTTTTCAAAAGATAATACGTTTTAGTTTTCGTGGAAGTTTCGTATCAACGTTCGTAAAATGTTTAGTTTCATCATTCGTGTGGTGGTATGAAATCACAGACTCGAAGTACAACTCACGCCAAAGCATAATATATATATCTCATATATATTATGAAATAAAAGAATAGACAAGATGTCTCAAGAAAACAAGTCACAAATACGGGTGAACTCTAAGCGAGAAGATAACGACAAGAAAATATGTCAAAAAGTAAGTCATTTGGGCTCTAGCCCGATAATAGTCTAACTTAAATCTAATTCAAGTTCAATGGGTCTACTATTTTTAGCTCGCGTAAGTCCAACAAGTTCAATTCTATTATGTCCGATATGTCTAATATTTATGTATAACATAGTCCGTTGATAATATGTAAATTAGTTCAATATATTCCAACAATCTAAATGTCCAAGTCCGCTCAATAGTCCAATGTTCAATATTAATAATCTTTGTCCAATGTCATATATGTTATCCGTCATTAGTCCGAATAAGTCTAATATATAAAATATATGTATAGTCCGTTAAAGTCTATCGCCCAGTCCGTATTTTATTAAGTTCAAAATGTAACCCGCAAAATAAGAACACGAGTTTTAAAATTATAACTTATTATACACTACCTATATATGATAAAACCTGTATACTATGAAAACCTTGGTGTTACTGTTGTACGCTGAAGACAGAAAACAAACACCCTTTAGTCATTTGGACAAGATGAGACTAAGCGATTAAACCGACCCTATGTGGGTTTTCTCTTTGATCGAGAAGAAACCAAACAAAATAGGCTATATCAGTACGTCTCTGTGATTTTAAACATGACACCCTATGCGGTTTCCTTTTCCACCGAGCCCTAACCAAACACCCTTGTGGTTTTTTCTTTGTTGAACCGCAAACAACAAACCAACGCACCTTTAAGTAGACTTGTGACTGATTCAAATCAAAGTTTAGACAAACACAAAACCTGACACCAAGCTTAAACATCTCATTTGTGTCTAGCTGTTAAATCGAATAAGTACAACACCCTCGTATAAGCTTAAACAATGCACCCTAGATTGGGCTGAGACACGCAAAAGAAACACCCCTTTGGGGTGGGCTGTGACAGCAGGTGAACAAACACCCTCTCGGTGTCTTACCTGTGAACCGAGAACAACAAACACCCTTGGGGTGTCGTGGTCAAGCCGAGACTAAACCGAACGCACTCGAGTGGGGTTGCTGTTATAGCAGCCACCAAACGCCCTCTATGGGCTTGTGGCCTTCAGACTGAGCAGAAAACCCAAACCAAAACCCCACCCTTGTAGTGTGAGTTAGGAACGAGCAAACCAAACGCACCCTTGGTGACTGAACAAAACACAACATCAACTCACCCTACTTGGGTTCTTTGTGTACCGCGACACCCAAAGACAACCAAATAAGCTCTTGTGAGCTTATTATACTCGAATCATACTCGACAGCAATAAGTTTAAACAACATCAGGATTAAGGCCGAGCATAAATCAAATAGGCATTCAACAAAATTACAAACATCAAAATTTGCTAGTAACTAAAATGAGCAGACTCAAGCCTTCTTGAGGCCGTGGTGGGTCTGATTCGACCCGTACGGGATCCAACCCGACCCATTTACAACACCGGGTAACACAAACACCTTTACCACTTTTATCACCACACGAATCACATTAAAACGTTTTTATTTCCATGAAGACTTTATAACAAAAGATTTGTAATTGGTAAAAAAAAAGTTATGATGAAATAGACTATGCGTTTAAGCATACCCACGATGGGAGAAGGTTAGGCAAGATGAGGATGATGGTGATGCAGTTGTGGTGATTCACTCGAACCAAACGAGAACCTTAACAGCACCATATAAACCCACGACAACCATGATCCCTTCTCGTCTTGATGATGATGATGATGGCAGTGTTATACGGTGGCAGTGGCATGGTGGAGGTGAGGCGGCATAGAGAGAAAGAAGAAGTTATCTTCTTTTATTGTTGTGATGTGTGGTGGATATGAAAGACAGGAAACAAATTTATATCTTTTTTTATCTCATATTTGTCATATAACAAATGAACCAATTATAGTCTTCTATTTGTTATTTAAATTAATAAAAAATTATTTTTTATCTTTTTTTTTAAAACAACATATCTTACAAACGGTAAATTTTCAAACTATAAAAAATACACCATCGCAACGAGAATTAAATTATCTTTCTATAGATATGCACTTTTATATATTTTCGACAAACATTTTTTTTCAAAAATTCCGTCCGAAAAAATCATATATGATTTTTACGAATCATATATGATTTTCAAAAATCATGTATGATTCGATTTTTATGAATCATATATGATTCTCAAAAATCATATATGATTCGTAAAAATCGAATCATATATGATTTTCACAAATCATATATGATTTTTGTTGACCGAAATTTTGAAAAAAAAAAGTGGTTAAAAATATATAGTAGTGCATATCTATAGAAAGATAATTTAATTCTCGTCGCGATGGTATAATTTTTATCGCCTAACGATTAACGGTTTGCGAGATATTTAATTTTTTAAAAAAGGGTGAAAGTTTATCATAATAAAAAAATGAATGGCTATTATTGGTTTATTGGATCTATGATAAATTTGAGATCTATATTGAACTTTTTCCTATAGAGTATAATGGCGTGTATGCTATAAGATAGAGATGGGCTTGTTTTATTATTATATCCTATATCTCGTGTTCCGTTGAGCTAAAGTGTAAACTCAGCACCTCGGTTTGGGTCATTGCAAGAAACATATTTTTGGAAGTGTTTTTATATAAAAAAAATATAAAACGAAAATATTGATTCCGAATAATGATTATCGAATTTAAACTATTACAAATGCGGTGCCGGTAAGCAGGAAAATCAAATATAACCTCTCGTTAAATAAACAGGGGTGAATAAAAACGTTCAGTGAGTATTAATTCGAATCAGAGTGAATTAATTTGGGAAGTTACCGATTAACTACCGATTACAGTATTTGATTTTACGTTACGGTAAAAGTCAAAGGGTAAAATAGTCATTTTACCTTATGAAATTTTACGTCACATTAGTTAGTTGTTGTAATCAGGTAAACTGATAACGTTTAAATTTAAAAAAAAATTGACATGGAAAATGGATAAATATTCTTTCGATAGAATATTGTATTAGTTCAATACATGGTGAAATTTACCGGTGGTTACATTTTGATAGCTTGAATTTGATGGGATAATATAATTAAAGAATGATATACTGATTAGTGCTTGGTATTAATGAGTTGGTCGTGGCAATTGAATATGCGCTGCTTGCATCTATCTGCACCTGCCTTCCTGAATCTACAGTATGAATTTGCATCTGTCTGTTTGAATCTGCATGTCTTAATATGCATCTGTCTGTCTGAATCCGCATTTGTCTCGATTCGCATATGCTCTATCTGTCTGTTCTACCCTCATTCATCTCTGTAATTATGTTGCTTTGATTTTGATTTTGCAATGACTTTGGTCCGTCTGTTTTAGACTTGACTGTTGTCGTCATGTTACAGTTTTGATTGCATCAAGTTAAGACTCTGTTTAGCACTGACTTTGAGGTCTGGGACACTCCGAAGTTGTGTGTTTAGTTTTAGTTTAGTTTGTGTATGACAAATTCCCAATGTTTACCGCTGCGACATTGTAAGTTTGAGGGGGATGTTAGCTAATAAGACATATTGGTGCGATTCACTTGTTTAGGCCTGTTTAATAACACTTAGGGTTTTGTATTTGTATTTTTAATTTAATCATTTGTGATCTCAGTTATTTAGTAAATCTGATCATTATATATTTTTAAGTATTCCTCTAAAATCTACGGATTACACACTTACATTTTGCTGATGACTTAATGGCATTATGTCATGGAGATGTTTGCTCTGTAAAAGTGATCAAAAAGTCATTAGAAGAATTCAGTGAAGTATCAGGACTAAAACCAAACATGAAGAAGAGTACAATTTTCTTTGGGGGCTATTTGCCAGTGAACAAAATAATATGATACAGATCCTGCCATTTTCTATAGGTAAAATGCATGTTAGATACTTAGGTGTTCCCTTGATAACTAAACAACTAAGTATCTCTGATGGATTGTAAACCTCTGGTGGACAAAGTTAGAATGAAAATTATTGATTGGAAAAATAAGAGCTTGAGTTATGCTGGGAGGTTACAGTTAATTGCATCAATGTTGGCTTCAATGCAAGTTTATTAGGCATCTATTTTTATGTTGCCCAAGACTATGATCAATGATATAAATAAGTTACTAAAAAGGTTTCTATGGAGTCAAGGAGATTTATGTAAAGGCAGAGCAAAAGTGGTATGGGAGAATATTGTTGACTAAAAGACCAGGGAGGATTAGGCCTGAAAAATCTAGAAATATGGAATGAAGTGTTGCTTGTAAAGAACTTACGGAATGTAGCAACCAAAAAGGACACATTGTGGGTGAAATGGATAAGTGTAGAAAAGCTAAAAGGAAGAAATATATGGGATATTCCAGTTGAAAAGAATAACATTAGTGTTTGAAAGAGTATATTAGGATTGAGAAAAAGGAAGAAGTCATATATGGCATGAGGTTGGTGATGAACTGATATAGAAATATGGTATGATAAGTGGTGCTTAGAGGGACCTTTGTGTAATATTATTTCTAAAAGAGACAAATATAATGCTAAAATGGAGGATGGGTGCTTTGTAGCAGATACTATAAATGGGAGTGTTTGGAATGGCCAAATGAGTGGTGTGACAAATTCCCTATGCTAAGAAATGTAAAAGTCCTTACAATAAACAGTAAGATACAGTTGTGTGGATGAAAAATGAAGGCAAGAAGATAAAATTTTCAATTAAGGATGTTTGGAAAGATATGTGTGTTAACTGGACAAAAAGTTATGTAGAAGACATTAGTATGGTTCACACAGTGTGTTCCAAAGCATTCTTTTGACTTATGGATGGCTATCCAAGGAAAGCTTCTTACACAAGATAGGATCAAGAAATGGAAGACTAATGATGGTCTAACTTGTGCCATGTGTAGATAAACCAGTGACTCTCATGAACATCTCTTTTTTCAATGTGCATACTCTGCAAAAATTTGGGACAGTCTGCAAGGTCTATGGAACAAGAGTTTTTCCAAGGATTGGCATGACATTGTTATGAGTTCTCTAAGTTACATGCTGGTAATAGCATTTGGAATGTTGTGACCAGACTTCTTATTGGTGTTGCAGTCTATAATGTATGGCAAGAAAGAAACACGAGACTATTTGGTGGTATCGGAAGAAATGAATATGAAATTAGTCAACTGACCATTAAAACAATCAAGATGAAGCTGATGAGTTTGACAGTGAAAGATACAACAACTGTTAAGAAGGTGGAAACTAGATGGAATATACAACTGAAGAGAACAGCTTGCTGAGGATTTGTATTGTTGATTGTATTTTGTTTCGAATGCTATGATTAGTATAGTCTTAATATTACTCAAGGGTCTTAATGTACTACATAGGCATGTCTATGTTGGTAATTAAGACTTTGTACAAATTTTGAGTATCAATACATATTCACTTTCACAAGGAAAAAAAATCCTACTAATAACATGCTATTGATGTTACTATAAATGAAGTAAGTCAAGTAAACCTCAATCAAATTATATGATACATCAATTAACTATACTTTATTAGCATTTTTACTATTAGAAGATAATTAATGCCTTGGTTATCATTAAGTTATACCTATAAGTTATAAGTGATGATTCTAGAACTAGAGTAAATGGGATTGGCCCAAACACATAACAAATATACTAATGGGACAAGATACAACACATTGACTTATGACAAACTGTCGACTAATACTTCCTCGCAATTTGAGCGGGAGGAGGCCGGATGCTCAAACTGGAGCGAAATTCCTCAAACAAATCTAAAGGCAATCTTTTGGTGAAGATATCCGTGTACTGATAACGGGAAGGGATATGAAGAACGCGAACCCGACCGGTGGTAACCATGTCTCGGACGAAATGTATGTCTATCTCAATATGTTTCGTCTGTTGATGTTGAACATGATTGGCAGACATATAAAAGGCACTAACGTTATCGCAGTAAACAAGGGATGCAAATGAAAGAGGGGGATGTAACTCACGGAGTAGATTACGGAGCCATGCAGTCTCGGCCACAACGTTGGCTGTTAGGAATTAGAAATTCCAGGTATTAAAGAGTCGGTCACCTCAAGTATATGTAATCGTTAGAAAGCTCGTAGTCGTAGTTCTTTTATGTTAAGTAGTATTTAGTTAAGTAACACCGTGGAGGACGGACGGGTCTTTACCCACTGTATGCCTGATCCACAGCCCGATGTGTGGCGATTTATGTAAGACTATAAATACTCTCTACCTTCCAAGGTAGAGAGTTGGAGCTCATAATAATATCTTTCACTTTCTCTCACTAAGTTCCCTAAACCTCTAACTTTCTCTCTCTAGAATTCCATCTATATGCTACTTTGTGTTATGGTTTTGATGTGTATGTGATAAGTTATATCTTACAATTGGTATCAAGAGCCAAGGTTAGATCATATCTTGCACATCTTTGGATTTCTAGTGGTTTTTTAGGTGGTTTTTGAGTTTGAAAAAGTTTAGTGGTTTTTGCATCATTTGGTTGATTTCTCGGGTTAAAGTTTGGATTTTGTTAGTACTTTTATGTTTAGAATCATCACAAGTGTGTAGGTTTTCAGTTGGTAAGCTTAAATCATCTTGGTTGGGTTGTTTTTGGATTGAAAAGTGATGTTTATGTGGTTTTTTTCATGCTAGCGACTTAACACACGGATTAGTTTCTTTATAGCGACTTGCTTTACAAATTTGTAGCGAGTTACAGTTTTAGACCTAGCGACCTAGATCTAGCGAGTTACAGTACAAGTAGTGGACACTCCACTACGGGTAGCGACTTGGTGGTAGCGACTTGGTCTGTAGCGAGTTGCTCTTTAGCGACTTGTATCTTTAGCAACTTGAGTAGCGAATTACTGCCAAAATTTTGCTAGCGACTTGAGGCTTAGCGAGTTACTACTTAGCGACTTGCATTTTTCTAGCGACTTGGGACTCTAGCGACTTAGTGGTGTAGCGAATTAGTTGTTAGCGACTTGGTTCAAGAATTCGTAGCGACTTGGTTGATTTTTCCCGTCAAAACTTCAAACGGCCATAACTTTTGAACCGTAACTCCGTTTTCAGCGTTCTACCCATCAAAACGACCGTGAGAACGAGGAGAATGGCACGCTGAATTAACTAAAGTTCATTCGGGTCAATCTTCAAGGTCTAAATCCGCTCCGAACAGAAGTTATTGAGGTTTTTAAGTTTTTAGACCTTAATTTCTCAGGAAAAACGGGCATAAACCAATCCGAATCACAACCAAACAACATCTCTGCTAATCCTACAAACAATCATATGTCCTAACACACAATTGTCTATCATTCCATTGGTCATTGCTTAACGGTTTGGTCTTGATTTTAGTAAAATCCCGCGAAAGATTCTATTTCTCGGTTTGAATCATAGACTTGTAAAATCCCGTGCATTCTACCACATCATGTCTTACTCTACTGACCCAGTGATTTCAGAAGTGCTTAAATTGTATGATGATGTAGTCAACCCTGAGAATGTTAGCTACACTGAACGATTAAAGATGATTGAATCAATCAATGAGGATGTGATATCTCCGGGTTCAGACTTTGAAAAGACTGAAATGCACCAGTCAATGCTACAAAATGCCATGCTAAAGGAATGTAACATTGAGCCCTTTCAACTACTTTATCAGCACCTCAAACTACTTTTATCTACAACTATGGATCGAACAAGCAGTGCTCTCCTTCGTCAGGATTTTCCCATCTTGACAAGAACTGTGCTACTAAACTTAGAACAACTGAGGTTTCAAATTACTAAAGAGAAGTTCTCAACTGATGAATCTAATGCAGCTCTTCAAGTAATCTTTGATCAATTTCAGCCATTTATCCGGGGGGAATATTCCTCAGATTTTGATGATGAAATGACTGAAGTGTCTTTCAAGAAACACACTGGAATGGAAATTAGCGTGTTCATTGAGACATTCATACAACTCATGGATAATGTGGAGAAGTACATTGAGGAAGTTACACAAAAAGATGAAAACGTGAATGAGTGTCAGGTGCAGTTGAGAAATAGTTGTGATAAGTTGGGTAATGTATCTGTTAAAGAATCGGGTGTTGTTGAATGCAGAATGTCAGAGTCAACATATAATGATGAGTCGGGTAAAACACCAGATGATGGATCAGTTGGCACTGAATACAGAGGCTCAGAGATTGATAAGCTTGACACATCCAGCGGTCCAGTGACTCTCGTTACACATGTTGTGGATGCAGATAACAGACCAGAAATTGAGCAGGTGTCATGTAATGAGGTACCCTTTACTGTTCAACATAGTGCATCTGCTAAAGCACTTAAACAAACTGATCATAATGTTGAACATGTCTTTCATAAATGTTCTGTTACTGAGGCTGGGTCTGAGATTAAGTGTTTCAAAACAAAAGATTTGGTTGATAAGAAGGCTTTTGATGAACTTTCAAACAAATTCTCAAATCTTGAAAAATATTGCATTTCACTTGAAATCGCGATTCAGAGTAAAGAAGAAAGTTTTCAACTTAACAAACCATGTAAAAAAACGGAACTTCCTGAATTCCGTGAACTTTTTGAAATTAACACTTTGAAAGCTCAGCTTCAAGACAAAGAGTCAACCATTTACAATCTGAAGAAACATATTTCTGTCTTGAATGAGAAAAGTAATTTAGTCATGAATACACAAGACATTGATGCTATTATAACAAGAAATAATGAACTGTCAATTTATGTGGCTAAATTACTAAAGGAAAATGAGTCTTTGAGAAAGCATCACGTAGAACTTAGTGAGTCTGTCAAAGAAGCTAGAACTAAGTCAATGGAACAAAACTCTTTGATAGCAAAAATTGATGAACTCAAAGCTCAACTTCAGGAAAAGAGTTTCGCTATTGTTGCCTTAAAAAATGAGCTTAGGAAAACTCTAGGGAAAAGTGTGAACACTAAGTTTACAAAAGCATCAACCTTGGGGAAACCAGTTTCTCATCCCATTAGAAACCGGTCCATTGTTAGGCAGCCTACTGCGTTTATATCCGAAAGACCAAAATTTTCAAAAACACGGTTTGCCTCCCAAGTTGATGAGAAACAAGTTTTGTCAAAACCAGTCACTTCACCTGAGTTGCCTAAGAATTATGCTTCTAGTTTCTCTAAACCTCAACAAGCATCTACTTCTACTCCCAGCACCTCTAGGATTAGTTCGAAAACAGTGTCAAAATCAAGCATTAAAACCCAGAATTCATATGATATTAATGACTTGTGTAAGAACTATTATCTAGAAAAAGCTAGAAAAAAGGCACAGATTCGAAAAGACGGAATTTTAGGTGCAAGACCTAGGGTGATGAATTCTACGAGATTTCAAGGCACTGCTAGTAGTTGTAAACCACTACCTAGGAACACTCAAAAGACTAGGGATTGGCGTGCAGCTAAGAGTAGTTATTTGCATAAGAATGCTAAGCATGTAGAAAACAAAACTAGAAATTCTGAGTCTTTTCCACATAAGAAACAGTTTCCTAATTCACATGCCAAGGTACTATCCACTAAGACCACTAACGCGACTAAGGTTCAACATGTTGTGAAACAATACAAACCAAAAACTTCGCCTAGATGGATACCAACTGCTAAATCTTTGGAAACTAGGATCAAGGATAAGTCTTCCACTGTGCATAAGAAGCCTTACAATCCTAGACCTTGCCATAAGTGGATACCGTCTGGTAGAATGTTTAAGGATGCTGGACTTAGGTGGATTCCTACCGGAAAGCTGTTTTCTGATGAAAAAATCAAGGTTGACCGTGAAACCCCAAAGAGTTTGGATACTAATGTCACTAACCCATATATATGCAATCAAGCTTGTAATGTTAGTACATGTACTCCTTACTCAGTTGCAGATACTTCGATCCTTCAATACATGGACTGGCTTAAAGTATGGATTACAAATGGATTGATATCTCATAACTCACGGGCTCAAGTTTCTCAACATTGATACTCAACCGGCTATGACGTCTGTTCACTTCAGTTCAGGCCTCGTACTTCATCATAATGGCGTCTGCAGATAACACTTCAGGCCCCGTTCTTCAAAGAAAAGAAAAGTGTACACTCTTCTGTGCGCTTAATCTTCAGCTAATGAGAAATTCTCTCGTGAATGGTCATAATCATCTACATTCTTCATCAACAAGCTTCATGTTTTTCCACGCTCATTCAGTTATCAAGTGGATCTACGTTCATTGGTGTATACTCCTATTCACTTGTTAAATCAAAAATGGCAACTTCGGATGCAATTTTTGAGGGGGAGAAGAGTGAATATACTACATGATGATGGATGTTTGAATAATGGTTATACGACTTAATTTTTGATGATGATGAGTGTATATTCTGTTTGATGAAGAGTGAATATACTAAGGATAACTGGGATTCATTGTTTTGATTTTTGATGACTCTTCTCCAACGCCTAATGCTTCACTTACTAAGGATAAATGGGAATCAATGTTTGGGATTCATTGTTTTTCAAACATAGGTTTGATGAGTACTTTCAACCTCCGACGAATGTTGATCATCCAGCTTCTGAAGCTCATGCTCCGGTTTCTATTGACTCAACTGGTTCACCATCTAAGAAGTACTTCTTGGAATTCTCAAGAATCCCAAATCTCCACTTATTCCTCAAGGCGTTAATAATGACTATCATAATATTGCAGTTGCACTCATGAATAATGATCCGCTCTTTGGTATTCCTTACCAAATCTTCACGGATTATTGTTCATGAATAGTGATCCGCTCTTTGGTATTCCTTTGCCAAATATTTACGGATTATTGTTTCTCTCAATGTGCACGCTATAAATCAACCACATGAACTTAAAGAAAAATGACTTCCTCATCCGCTCGAAGACATTATTGGTGAATCTTCCAGATCAGTCTCTACATGTTTACTTTTAAGGAAGAATGCATTGATGTTGAGGAATCATTTGTTCCGGTTCATTCAGTGGGACAATGTACATCCGATTGTATGTTGTTTTCACGTGTTGGGCATTTGACACAAGTTGATGACTTCAGAGTTAATCATTTATCATTTATTTGAGATTGAAGTTGTCTTTCACAAAGGCGTGTTCTTATTTGATAACTTGCTCGGGCTTAAGAATTTGAGTTGAAGACTTGGTTTATCTAGTTACCAGCAGTCGAGGTGGATGGTTGAAGACCTAGTTAACTATCACTATTAGGAGTTACGTTGTTTTACTCAGTGTCACATGCAGATTACGATGTGGATAATCTCAAGAGGTGTTAATGTCTCATACTTTGTTTGAGTAGTGAGTACTTAGAGATTTGCTTGAAGCATAGACTCTCGACACCGTTCTTCCATCTTTAAGTGCAAGCTTAAGACACAAATGCGGGGAATTCGACTTCAGTTTCAAGTTTGGTATATCGGGTTTTTCTTCAACAGTGGTCACTTCAAATTGTCTACATATGGGTTGATAAAGATAGTCAGAGAGAGTTTATGTAGCAGTTGATTCTCACAGGATTCATTTGGGCTATTTGAGTTCTTCTCACAAGATTTCAAGTTTATAGATTTATTATGTTTTGCTGATTCTGAGGTATCAAAACCAACAAGGGGGAAGGATGTATTATTCCAACTATTTGGGGGAAATGGTCTCTGGAGCCTTTTGGTATGTGTTACTTCAGCGTTCAGTTGAAAGAAATGTGAGGAGAATATATGGTACGTGAGATGATATTGCTTATCGACATCTTCGATATGTTTAATGGTAAAGTGCATCAGGCTTTTGCTTCATGAACACATTGGTATGATGATTCCAATGAGAGTGCAAACGATTAATGGGAAGAGATATATTTTAGTCGTTGTTGATGACTACTCTAGATTTACTTGGGTCAAGTTTTTGAGGACTAAGGATGAAACTCCATCTGTCATCATCAAACGTATCAAGCAACTACAGGTTCGTCTTAACAACACGGTTAGAAGTGTTCGAACAGACAATGGCACAGAGTTCGTTAATCGAGACTTAAGTCAATTTTATGAAAGTATTGGAATCAGTCATCAAAGAAGTGTTCCACGAACTCCTCAACAGAACGGTGTAGTTGAAAGACGAAATCAAACTCTTGTGGAAGCCGCTAGAACAATGCTAATTTATTCGAAGGTTCCAATGTTTCTATGGGCTGAAGCCATTGCTGCTGCCTGCTACACCCAAAATCGTTCTCTCATTCACACCTCTCATGGAAAAACTCCATATGAACTTGTTCATAAACGAAAACCTGATTTATCCTATCTTCGTGTGTTTGGTGCTTTGCGCTATCCAACAAATGACGGTCAAGATTTAGGTAAATTAAGAGCTAAAGCAGATATTGGAGTTTCTGTAGGTTATGCACCAAACAAAAAGGGATACCGAATCTACAACAAAAGAACCCGAAATATCATGGAAACAATTCACGTTACGTTTGATGAGCTGACCGGTCAAATGGCTCCTGGACACTCCAGCTCAGGACCCGCACTTCAAGACAGTCCCATTGGTTCATCTCTTGTTCCTAACTCTACTCAAGAAACTCCATATGTACCTCCATCTGAAGATGATGTAAAGAAATTGTTTGATCCTATGTTTGATGAACTGTATGATTCAAATACTAATGAGGTGATGATTCCCACAACAGAGGATGCTCATATTCCAGTGAATGAAGTCAATCCCTCAGTCTCAATATCTTTGAGTCATGAAGCACCCGCTGCTGATCCTTCAATCTCATCAACAAATCATCATTCTTCAAATGTACATCATGGAAATGTTTCTGGCATCAATGATGAAGTTAATCCCTTTGCAACTCCTGAAGATGCTCCATTTGAAAACATATTTGCTACTCCTGAATCATCATCAGAACCATCTTCTTCAGGAGACATCAACTCAGCTACCTCAGTTCCTCAACAACTGCCACATGAACACCTAAGAAAATGGACTCACGATCACCCCTTAGACAACATCATTGGAAATCCCTCTCGTCCTGTATCAACACGAAAACAACTCGCAACCGATGCCTTATAGTGCTTCTTCAACTCCATACTATCTAAGATCGAACCAAAAGATGTTAAAACTGCCATGAATGAAGATAGCTGGTTCAATGCCATGCAAGATGAAATTCATGAGTTTGATCGTCTTGATGTATGGGAGTTAGTACCTGCTCCAGACTGTGCTATGATTATAGCTCTCAAATGGATCTTCAAAGTAAAACTTGATGAGCATGGTGATGTGTTGAAGAACAAGGCTCGATTGGTTGCTAAAGGATATCGTCAAGAGGAGGGTATAGACTTTGAAGAATCTTTTGCTCCAGTGGCTCGAATCGAGGCAATCAGAATCTTTCTGGCTAATGCTGCAAGTAAGAACATGGTGGTTTATCAGATGGATGTAAAGACGGCATTTCTGAACGGAGATCTTAAAGAAGTCGTCTACGTCAGCCAACCTGAAGGATTTGTGAATCAAGAGCATCCTACTCACGTTTATCGTTTGAAGAAGGCTCTTTACGGTTTAAAGCAAGCTCCAAGGGCATGGTATGATACACTGTCAAAGTTTCTTCTTTCAACCGGATTCATCAAAGGAGCAGTTGATCCTACATTGTTCACCAGGAAGTCAGGCAAACATTTAATTCACGTTCAAATTTATGTTGATGATATTATTTTTGCCTCGACTGACCCAATGGAATGTGATCGTTTTTCAAATGAAATGAGTTCAAAGTTTCAAATGTCAATGATGGGACAAATGTCATTTTTCTTGGGATTACAAATTTCACAAAGTCCCGGAGGCATTTTCATAAATCAATCTAAATATGCAACAGAGATTTTAAAGAAATTTGGATTTGATTCATGTGACCCTGTTGACACCCCCATGATTGACCGAACCAAACTAGATGAGGACCTCTCAGGGATCATGATTGACCAAACGAAATATCGTAGTATGATTGGATCCTTGATGTATCTCACAGCTAGTAGACCAGACATCTTGTTCGATGTTTGCATGTGTGCTAGATACCAGGCTAAGCCTACTAAAAAGCACCTTGAAGCAGTTAAACGGGTCTTTCGGTATCTCCAAGGAACCATCAATATGGGACTATGGTACCCGAAGGACACCGGTATGTCACTAACGGCCTATGCAGATGCTGATCATGCAGGTTGTCAAGATACTCGTCGAAGTACATCTGGAGGTGCTCAGTTTTTGGGTGATAAGCTTGTAAGCTGGTCTTCAAAGAAGCAAATGAGTACCTCTATTTCCTCTACAGAGGCTGAATACATAGCCATGTCATCTTGTTGTGCTCAAATCTTATGGATGAGATCTCAATTATCTGACTATGGCTTTGAATTCAACAAAATCCCTCTGTACTGTGATAATAAAAGTGCTATTGCTCTCTCATGCAACAACGTTCAGCACTCAAGAGCAAAGCATATCGACATTCGTCATCATTTCATCAGGGAACAAGTAGAAAAAGGTGTGGTGGAACTCTATTTTGTGAGGTCTGAATATCAGTTAGCTGACATCTTCACCAAAGCTCTTCCAAGAGAACGTTTTGAGTTTATTCTTCCACGTCTTGGCTTGAAAAGCCTTCAACCAGAAACACTCAAACGTCTTCAGGAGGAAGACGAGGAGTAAAGGTCTTTCTTCTTCTATCTCTTGTATATATCTATTCGAAAAACAAAATACAAAATTATAAAACCTTCAAAAATCAAATAGAAAAATATAAAACTTTCAAAATCCATAAAAATTTGAAAAATTCGAAAAAAAATCTTCAAAAAATATTGTCAATTTGTCATGTTTTTCTCGATTCGATAATATCTACGGTCTTGAGGTTGTCATTCAAAGAATGACACGGGACTTTAGATGTTGTTCGAATTTTTATATAAAAAAAATAAAATAAAAAAAAAAATAAATAAAAAAAAAATAAGAACAGAGTCATGTTTTATCATGTTTTCTAAATTCCATGCTCTGATTCTATAAATATTTATCTGCTGAAAACTAAATGCTTTGAAAAATAACTCGATCTCTATTTTTGATAATCATCAGGACTTATTTGTCAAAATCTCTATCTCTCAATCAACAACCTATGTCATTGATTGAGGGGGAGAATGATTTCAATTAAATTAAAAAGTTATTTGGCATTAAATTGTTTTCAAAAGATGTACATGCATGTTTTTATCAATGGAGTTTAAAGTCTTAAAATCCGATCCTTATCAGTAAAAACGCTTTCATAATCAAGTCACAATTCCCCTTAAAAGCTTTCAAAATCAATTTAAATCAATAAGAGATCACAAATCTCAAATGATTTGATAATTGTGATCGGGGGAGAATGTGTGATTTAAATTGGATTTAAACTGATAATTCGGTAAATGGTTTTATAAGGATGTACATGCTATCCTGCCCACATGTGACAAACGATTTCAATTTTTCAATGCACATGTTGGGGGGAGCATCTATTTTAAACCTTTGATTTGAAACGTGATCATTTATCCCAATGTGCAGGTTCCCTCTAGTATGTGCAAAACTCTTTTCAAACCTCGAGGCACATATTGAGGGGGAGCAAATTTATGGAAACCTCATCCTTCCCGGAAATGCTATATCTACTTGATTTGATGTGGGAAGTGATGTTGATATCTTTTAGAAAATGATAATCAAAGAAGTTAATTCTTTCTCTTGCCTCCGTGTGCAAAACATTTTCAAATACTTGATGCACATGTTGAGGGGGAGTTCTCGTTCTAAAAAGATCAAAAACAATTCAGGGACAAAATGCTTTGATAAATTATCACAAGTATCTGAATTGATTTTCAAATGGTTTTCAATTGGATCCAATGGCAGATGAACAATACCAAATAGACCGACCAACTTTACTTTATGTACGGTGATATAAGGATGATAAGGTTAGGTATTGGTTCCCACGATCAGCCAGAACCGGAGGGATCTACCCAGGGACAATCCACTAGTTAGTATAGAAGTCCTTAGGTATGATGATAAAAAGGAGAAAAATGAGATAAGGGAAGAGTGCGGACTGAGTCTGAGCTAGTACTGGAATAAACCCAACAAGGTTCTAGTTATGAAGTCTCGGTAAGCACTGAAGGGGTTGAAGAATGAAAAAGAAATGAATGAGAAAAGGGTGAAAAGAAATAGCCCTACATCAATTCAACCTTAGGGCAGAAACCGGGTTCAATTCATATGCTACTGATGGTAACATCGGTATTGAAGACAAGACGTCATGGACCCAGTGACGCACTGCACTAAACTTCCCAAGCCACTCAAGTTCCTCTTAAAAGGGCTTGTTTCATTCTCACGGGGAACCGACATAATCTATCGACTTTCTCTTAGAGATTGTTGATATTGAAGTAGGAGACCCTCTCCCTAGTCTCCGGCATAGGGTCCAAATATGCACATATTGAGTCTAGAGCCACGAGATCATCAATAAATCTCATTAGGACACCTTCAATGAAGACTCTCTGTTTCACACAATGTGGAAAGAGAGATTATATCTTGAGTCCTACGCATTATCTTTGTGGTATTGCCAGAATATCTGAGTGATGTGTTTACATATTCACAATGAAGATGGAAAGCCTTCTGGAGCAAACATCAAACAAGCTCCTGGTAGGTGGCATGTGAGATTCATTATATGAATCAATCATGTGACAACTGAACAGAAACAATGGGGCGATTCAATTTCTTGAATCAATCCTGGTTCAGGTTAGGGATTGACGGATACCTTTGAAAAACCGGTCTTTGTGCTTAACAATCTTTTTCTTTAGCGCATCGACCGTGTACTCATTTTTCAAATCAAAAAGGTGTTTTATGATTGATAATTGACTTTCAATAAAACCTTCGTTGTATTGCAAAAACAATTTCTATTGAGCAATACACGATTGTTTTTCAAATATCTTTTCATCAATCAGTGGACTTAAATTCGCTGGTTCACTCACTCCGTGTTGTCTTCTTTGAGACGTTCCGGTTTGAGAACAGCTAGAGCAGCTGCGAAACCCTGTCAAGGAAATTCTTCGGAATTATACCTGATCACAGGTAGTACATGTACTGATCAACGGGGAACCGTGGGCCGTGTACCTCAATTCAACGAAAGTGATCAAAGACACTTTCGTGCGATTTATTGCTAACTGTTGTATGCAGGTACGCCCGACGTTTGCAGCTGATCAGAATGAAGCGGTCAATCCATAGCCGCATGCTCACTTAACACATTCATCTCAAAAGAAATCATGATTAGTGCATCAATGACTCTGATATTTTCACTCCATACTTCTGCTACGCTGCTGCCAATATCATGATTCAAAAAATGCTTCCGCTAATCTGATGTGAAGATATCATGATTCAGAATATGAGCATGTCGGTCCTAAAGTCACAACATCACATAATACCAACACCATAAAGGATGTCACAGAGATTTTTGATAGCTGATGATCTCAAATGATGGCTCAAAATTATTATCACGTGGATCAATAAAAGACCTCCACTTGGAGTAACCAAACATGCAATGTGATGAATCAATGACTACGAGCTTAGAAGCTAAGGACTACATCAAGAATGCAAGAACAATTTTTAATGTAATATCTATTTGTATTCAATGTAATTTTGGTACATGATTGAGGTGACCTCCCTTAGGGGGAGATTGTTAGGAATTAGAAATTCCAGGTATTAAAGAGTCGGTCACCTCAAGTATATGTAATCGTTAGAAAGCTCGTAGTCGTAGTTCTTTTATGTTAAGTAGTATTTAGTTAAGTAACACCGTGGAGGACGGACGGGTCTTTACCCACTGTATGCCTGATCCACAGCCCGATATGTGGCGATTTATGTAAGACTATAAATACTCTCTACCTTCCAAGGTAGAGAGTTGGAGCTCATAATAATATCTTTCACTTTCTCTCACTAAGTTCCCTAAACCTCTAACTTTCTCTCTCTAGAATTCCATCTATATGCTACTTTGTGTTATGGTTTTGATGTGTATGTGATAAGTTATATCTTACATTGGCAACACCCCGATATGCAGCCTTAGCACTCGAATGGGAGAGGGTTGGTTGTCGCTTGGAGGACCAAGATAATAAGTTATCTCCTAGAAAAACACAATAACCTGAAGTTGACCACCGTGTAGAAGGGCAATCTGCCCAATCAACATCTGTATAAGCAACAAGATAAGTGGTGGATGATAAATATAGGTGTAGGCCAAAATCCAAAGTCCCCTTAACATATCGTAATATCCGCTTGAGAACAGCTAGATGAGGCTCTCGCGGATTGTGCATATAAAGGCAAATCTGTTGAACATCATAAGACAAATCCGGGTGTGTGAAGGTGATATACTGTAAACCACCTGCAAGGTTGCGATACAAAGTAGGGTCCATAAAAGGTACACCTTCGGGACCCAGTTTAGGCTTTTTATCAAACGGTGTCCGAGAAGGGTTGCAGCTAACCATGTGAGCACGCTCAAGGAGCTCAGTAGCATACTTCCGCTGAGATAGAAATAAACCTGTAAGATGACGAATAACAAAGATACCAAGGAAATAGTTGAGGTCCCCGAGATCAGTCATGTCAAACTCATTATGCCTTGATACCATATTGGAAGGTAATTAGTGCCTTGATTATCATTAAGTTATACAACCAATATATAAATTACAAGTAATGATTCTAGAACTAAGAGTAAATGGGTTTGGCCTAAACACATAACAAATATACTAATGGGCCAATATACAACATATTGACTAATGACAAACTGTCGACTAAGAGCACTTCCATTGTTAACGCCGAAACGGCGTTATACCCACAAATAACGGCGTTGGCCCGTTATTACCCTTGGAAGTGTGTTTGTGTCACGGCGTTACTCCCCTTGCGTTATCCCCTTAACGCGCGTTAAGGGGCAGAAAAAAAAAAAAAAAAAAAAAAAATTCAAAAAATTCAAAAAATTTTCAAATCTAGTCCCGTAGCCGTTAACTTTAAAAAAAATTCATTTTTAGTCCCTAACGGCTAGAATTGATAAAAAAAAAATTCAAAAAATTTTTAGTCCGTAACGGCTAAAAAAAAATTTAACCGGCGAAGTCCCAAGCCAAACAAACGAGGCTTTGTTTGGTAATGATGAACAACCAAGGCCCATGGGAAAGAAACGTGCTACCAAGAAAGCACGATCCGAGACTACAACAAGTACTGGGGGAACAAGCACTGGAGGAACGAGCTCGTCAGCTTATTTTACAGAAACTATGGCAAACGAGTTTCGTATCAAACGAGAAGCCTCCGAAGCGGCGTATCGGGCCGCGCAGGAAAGAGATCTCACATTAACAAGGTTGGAAGAGATCAAGTTTTTTATGACGCCTACTGACGGGCAAGATCCAATGGTCGTGCAGTGGATCAATGACGAAAAAGATCGAATCATCGCAAAATATAACTTGAAACCTCGTCCGTAGATCGTATTTCCTTTAATTTGTTGTAACGTTTTATTTGAAGCGTGTTTTTTTTTTTTTATTTCGTTGTATTTTTTTTTTAATCACGTATTGTAATATGTTTTTAGTTTTAATAAAATGTTTGTTTTAGTTTAATAAATGAAATATTTGTTTTAGTTTAGGGGTTGAAATTAAAAATATAAAATATTATTGGTGTTATGGTGTTATTGGGATGTTATGGATGGGAGTGTTTTTTGGAGATGTTAATGTTAAATGTTAAAGCTGATGTGGCGCTGACGTAGACGGTGTTATTGGTGTTATGGTGTTATGGATGGGAGTGCTCTAATACATATAACGTGAGTTATACAAGGGATGATGTTTTTTCAGTTGGAACATGACACAAGCTGACGTAATGGGGTGAATAACACACCCATAACCCGTCCTGCACTTAACTCTCATAGACTCTTATTTATATATAAAGAAATGATACATGGACTTAAACTTAGGCCTAAATTTAGACTTAAAATTATTTGGCATTATCTTGATGGGTTGTAAAATAAGTGGGTTCCTGTCTGCAGCTATAAAGATGATGACACTTGGTTTTAGGTCTAAGTTTAGGCCTAAGTTTTAGTCTATGTATTATTTCTCTTATATATACGATGTGAATGTAATCGTGTTTGACATTTTCTTTGCATTTAACAATGGGAGAGTTATGTGTTTTTGAAATCATTCTGATAGATATTTTTGGTCCACTATCAATGAATGAGGGCCCGTTTGGTTTGGCTGTTTTGGGATTTGGGTTAATGGTTAAAGTAGAAAAATTAGTTTGTTTTGTGGTATTGGGTTTTGAATGTGTCAGAAAAGCCAAGAAAATTGAAGAGAGAGAAACCCCGCCTAGCACCTCAGGATTTCGGTTGTATATTGAAAATGTGTGGGTCCATAATAAATTCCAACCACCCATTGTTTAATTTTTGTTTTAAAATTATTTATAAAATGATTTAAAATAGTTTATCTATATATTAAAATAATCATTAACAAATATTTATTTGAAATAATAATTAATTTTATATCTCTTTATTTTTTAATCAATCATATACCAAATCCAAATCCAAATCCTAAACCAAATCCAAATCCTAACCCCACCGCAAACCAAACGGGCCCTGAGTTTTTTACAATGACGTATGGTTCTTCATTTTCTTTTCTTACCTATTTAAAATTTGAAAATCAGAGAAAACAACCTTGATATTTTTAGGTGCCATATAAAATCTTCGTCGTTTTGAGTTTAAACCCCATGAATTAGTCAGTCAAAATGTCAAAAACCATCGTTATCCAAAAAAAAAAAAAAAAAAAAAAAAAAAAATCTTTGTCGTTTGTTAAGAATATACATATCTAAAAATGGCTTAAATTTTTCGAGGTTGTTATAATTTATCCAAGACGACTTGCCCCTTTAGAATTGTTGAGGTTATTTATAATTTATAGCTTTGCCTTTTGAGTTTTGCACTATATGTCTATATATATGAGCAATATTTGAAAGCATCATTAGCTTAAAATATTTGAGTTATATCTAACACCAAACCCACATGGTCAAAACTACTTTATAACTTTAATCCATATATCTAACATACATCTCAATGTGTAAAATATGTGTTTGCCTGTTGGATCAAGATCCTCTCAAGTTGTATAACACAATTTGAATCAAGTTAGACGATTGTGAGCCATTCAAAAGAACTTCTTTTGATTTGAGTTATTGAATTAAATTCAATGGCTCATAAGTCCTAATTTGAGTCAAGTTGTATTTTCAACTTGAGAGGATCTACTTCCTTGCCTGTTTGGTTTGCGATGAATATGCATGTATCAATCAACCACTAGATATGGTGATAGATATGTGTTTGGTATACAATATGGCAGGAAATGGTAGGGTTCTAGAATCTTAAATTCTATGTGCTGCAATTCTTATCTTCATGACACCACTCTAATTTTAAAACGTAAGAATGCTGGCCCCGCATATATTAAGAGTTCGATCATGATTATGTGAACTATACTTGTTTCTATATAGCTTTGCACAAATACAGTTATTATCAATGTCTTGAATATTCTTTTAATCAAATTGTCAAAAAGACGTTTCATGAAGGTTTGAGTTTCGACTTATATAAGGTGTGGTTATATAACATAGAAAATTACTAACCATAATTTATAGAAAATTACTAACCATAATTTATAGTATACTTATTAAAATGTCTTATTTATTTGATTATGCAGCTAGGTTTGTTATGACTTTGCATCCTCTTCTTGGCAACCAAGTTAAACCGCACCATGTCACCGTATACGTTTTTTTTATACTTAAAAGTATATGTTGTCAAATAGCTTATTTGCTTTTAAAATAATCCAACAAGCATTTAAATATATACTCTTTATTTGTAATATTTTCAAAATTTACAAGTACTTCAATCGAAGACATGTAAATTGTAACGAAATTCTCGCAGTAATGTGCTCTATCACAAGACTAGTTCAGAACATATATTTTATCAAGCCGATTGCTAAGAAAACACCAGATCACTAGGGTCGTTGAAATTGTTTTGAGGTCGTTAAAACAGGATTCAAGTTTAGGGCCGTTTGATTTGCAGCCGTTGTAATTGTTTTAGGGCCGGTCATCGTAGTTGAAACAAATGTTATAATATCTAGCAACTTACCACTTTTAATAATATAAATGCCTTAAAAAATCACAATTTCTATCAATTCCGGTCTGGGTTGGTTGGTTACCTAAACAAATTTGGCGACTTCCTCAAAATTTAAATTACTAACTAAAATTTGACAAGCTAGGAAGAGAAATTAAGCTATTTTATTTGTAAAACATTACAGTAAAAGGGAATAAATGCAGTTAAAAAAAAAAGGTACATGTCAATATATTAAGAAGTTTTGATTACCCTCGATCGCAATCTAATATTATTATTATTATTTTCAACTTGATCGAAATGTAAACAGTACTTTAAATAACAATATCATGTATTGACCTGATCTTTCTAGCACCTAGCGGACAATTCAAACTTGAATTGTATAAAAAAAGAACTCTACACATGGGGTCCAAATTCCAAGTCCACAATCTTGAACAAGAAGTTACAAATTTCGTTAAATAGCCTTTGAACCGGGTATGAGATTCAAACATAAGCTTTGCTTAAAACTACACGACAACTCCTGTGTACTCTTCTTTTTTTTTTTTGGGCTTACTTACTTGTCGACCCGAGTATTCTACATATATGTTGCGTGAGCTGCCGGAGGAACCACACATGTCGTCTAATACTCATACAACCAGCAATTATAGTAAGTCTTTTCTCTCTGAAATTTCCTGTTACTAATTTCTTCAAACGATCGGAGTATATATTTGTTCTCTAGTTGAGTTTCCCTTGAGTAATTTTAGCTTGAGCTCATCCAAGTAGAATTTGTGTTCAATTTTGAGATATAATACATAAATGATCTATCAGTCCAATGGTTGGAGCACTTGTGCTTGAGTTAATTGACCCAAGTTCAAGTCCCATCCTTGACATTTGCTTCATATAGGTACCCACCTTCGCAAAACCTATGGGTACACTGGAGAGACTTTGTGGAATAAGAGCTCAAGGGTCCGTGTTTTGGCTCGTGCTCACTCCAGTTGGTGCCCCACTAGGCCAGGAGAGTTGCCGGAGCTATTCCTTATGGGATGGACAATGGCTTGTGCCAAAAGGTGAAACCTAAATTCTGTTGATCACCTGGAAATGTTCTATCAGTTGATCACTTGGAAATGTTGTCCATATTAGTCTAGAAAGATTTTAGCGGTGTTAATGAGTATCGGGTTGTTCAGTTTATTCGGTTTGGTTAGTTCGATTAAATTTACCGAAAACAGAATCGAACTAAATTCAAATTCGATTAAGACGAACCAAAAACCCAAAAACCAAACCAAATAATCCGAATGACTTAATTTTAATTATTTATTTATTTAGTTATATAAATTTTTAGCGCAAAAAAATTTCAAGCTTAAAACAAGTTATATTTATTCGATGAAAGAGTTATAATAGTTTTTTATATAAAATAATATATATATTCATGTGAATTCGGTTTTCGGTTCATTGTGTTAATATCATATTCGAACTGAAAATCGAATATTTATTTCGGTTCGGTATAGTTTTGGCAAATTCGGTTCGGTTGCAAATTTAGTTTGGTTTTTTGCAGTTTGGTTCGGTTTCGGTTTTTGATTTTTATAGGTGAAACCTGAATTCTGCACAACTCTATAAGATTTATGCGTCGAATTATTACATTTTTTGGCGTAGCCCGGCTTAGAGTTGTATATATAAGGTGTCTTGGTTAATATTAATATTTAAGTTTAAGGGGAATTAACTTAATCTAATATGGTAATGGGTTCATGATTTGTATTGGGAAAATGACTAATAAAAGAAAAATATAAAGCAAAAGAATGTAAATAAATTGGGATCCTTTCGAATTATCGGTGAGTAGTCGATGACCGGAGAATAGCTATTTTGTGATAGATTGAATGTAAAGGTCTGATATCATGTAAAATAGCAAAGATATTTACTATAATTGTATTTTTTGTGTTTACATAATAAGGACCGCATATGTATAAATACATAGCTTAGCTTATTGAAAAAGCATATCAAACCTTAAACTTGATAGAACCAAACCTACAATTAGCTAGGTATGGGCCAAATAACCTAGTCAACTAACATTCCATATATCATACTTTTCTATTGTCTACGTGTCACGTCAGCAATAATAAGTTAGGTGCAAAAGGTTAATAATCGGTAACTTGAACCTGCCCATAATCGGGTGCTTTTCCATAATGTGGGGGTATACATGACTCACTCAACGGTTGTGGTTATAGAATGCCAAGGATTGAACCCTTAAACTTATTCTTGTTAGCTAGCTTGTTAGGTACAAAGATGTCCCACTCATTATTAACTTGATCGAAAAATAAGGAAATAGAAAGAAGAGACCAAGAAAAAGAATATGTATCTAAACAAAAAATCGAACATTTATAGCATAAGGAAACGAAAAATAGTACACATATGAAAATAGAACTTTCGAGAAGAATTTACTGTTGCATGGCCTAAACATACATGTTTCTATCATTTTACAATATAATTGCGCGAATGACGTTTGCAAACTTGAATTTTGATGCAGTTGCTGAAGAAAAAAGAGTTTCTGCTAAACGAAGGAGAAAGCCTAAGATGGAATCTGTAACAATGGAGGACATCCAACAAAATATTGGAAAGCCGATAGGAGAAGCTTCCAAAAGACTTGGCGGTAAGCTTTTAAAATAAAAGGAATGTCTAACCAATGCCCTAAGGGCATTGGTTAAGATTTGTCTTGTTGTGGTTTTTTATTACATAAATGATCCTTATAGTTGACATAAAATTGCATATTTGGACGGGGACCCATATAAATAGTTATTAAAAACCATAAAAAGACAAATCTTAACCAATGCCCTTAGGGCATTGGTTAGACATTCCCTAAAATTAAATTACAAAAAATCTTCTCTAAGTATTTGAAATAATCAATGATGATCCAAAGTCAAAACACACGTATTATACATATATAATGATCTTGCCTTTTGCAAGTGTTTATATATGAAATTGACAGGAGTTTTGTTAACTTTGTAAATATTATATTGTCACCACACGTTTTATCCATTCCAATGGTCTGTCGGTAGCCCACAATATGTTTGAACACACAGCCGGCTTTTATATTTTTAGCTTAACTCAATTTTATTTTTGCATGAAACTTAGTACTATAAAATTTCTTATTTGATGATTCTAAAATCCTAAAACACAAGTACTATTTGAGAGAGTTGGTAAAGTAAAATCTTTTGCAGATAAATAAAGAGAGGTTTTACGGTAGGTGTTTTTATTGGCGCATAGCCGCATATATATACATTTAATTCTCTTTTGTTTTTATAGTTAGCCGCTCTACACTGAAGCGCATCTGTCGTAAGCTAAATATACCCAGTTGGCCAAAGCCACGTCGTAACATGAAAAATAAGCATCTGAGCATACATGTTGTTGTGTTGATACTGGTAAAGGTTAAGCGATGGAGCTGTTCAAGCAATCGGCATGGCTTTGAAGCAAGGTGGTGGATTTGTGGCAAGCATAGCTCTTTTGTACTCTCTAAACCATATCTAACGATTGAAGCACATGGCACTTTAATGATTGCAAGCTCATCAAAAGAATCAGATGACTCCATAGAGACCTTGAATCCCATTCCCAAGCCTCCACAAGCACGTTCTGATATGCTTTCTGCGTCCCCAGAGAAGAGCGTGGCCAAAGTTTCACAGGATATAAGGACGGTGACAGTGAAGGCAACATATAAAGATGATATGATAAAGTTTCAATTTCCGCTTTCTTCAGGGCTGTTGGAACTGAAACAGGAAGTGGCTCGAAGGTTTATGTTAGAAAGCACGAGACTTCATCTAAAGTACTGGGATGAAGATGGTGATCTTATACTTGTGGCTTGTGATGCGGACTTGAGCATTCTTATAATGCCATATTCTGCTACTACAGTTGGCAATAATACTATAAAGTTAATAGTCGAGATAGCTGATGATTAATATATATACACTATACATTAGAGGAGCCATGTATTCTATGAACAAGGGTGTATAAATGTTCAGTTTTTTCGGTAAAATGATACGCCTGGGCCCGAGCCCATGGCCTATTAAGGTCTTAGGGTTTTACCCTACTTTGTCTTATAAATACTCTTGTAATCATTTATTATAATTAATCAAGTTTAAGATCAATAATTCTCTAATTCTTCTCTCTATATTCTTAAGGAGCTCGCACACGCTTGAAGTGGTGCCTTATCCCGATACAACCCCTAACATGGTCGTATCATAAAATTTGTTAAATTTATGATTACGCACGAAAACATTTTAAGCATATCTTACTTATTATTAGACATACGATTACACATATAACCTAGTCATCCAATCATTTTCAATTTCCATCTATAACTATAATAGCATGTACATAGAAGCGATCGCCACTGCTGAAGATATAATTTGCTACTCTCATCCTTAAATGTGTAAATAAGCCGGCATGTGTTGATTTGACATGTTTTTGCTTAGTATTTACGGAGTATGTATTTGAGATAACCTGTTGCTGACACAAAAATAAGACAAGCTAATTATACTGGCCGGCTTAAGAAATACACAACTAATAATTGAAGGCTGATGATTAATCGAAATAAGTACAAGAACAATCATACTTAAATTACATTCCCAACCACACACATAAAAAGAAAAACATACCGTAAATTGGTGAAAATGAACTCATGCTCAAAGACGTCGATTCAACTGTTGAAATGGAAAGTGTATTCACAGAATCACAGAAATTGCCCTAGTTCAGATTCAAGGCTATAGCTGTAAAGCAATATTGTAGAGTTTAACTAGAGCAACGTCTGTGATTCTGTGAATACGCTTTCCATTAAGATAATGATCTGATATCGACTACGAGTGACGTAGACTTACTGGTATTATTGAATACCATTAAGTCTACGTCACTAGTAATCCATATCAGATCATTATCTTCTTCATCCACATATTCAAGGCTAGAGCTGTGATCCAATTGCTACATAGACACAATACATTTAACCTTTGAAGAAGGCCTAAGCATTGGAGGTCTGTTGGGCAACCAGCTCAACAAATACATGAATCACAGCCTTCAGTTGTTGTGTTTGAAACGTGGTTAAATATACCTTTAAGTCTTCGTCACTAGTAATCGATATCAGATCCTCATCTTCATCCAAATATTTTAGTCTCAAACTTCCATGCTTGAGCTGAAATCTTTCTGCAATCAGCTCCTTCAATTTTTCCAATCCATCCAAAAGACTGAATGGAAACTTTATATAATTATTTTCGTATGTCGCCTTAATCGTCACATATTCCACTTTATTTGCTATTATAGTCTCAGAAGACAATTTCTTACGCAAGGGACTATCCTTGCCATTTTCGGTAAGACTGACAAGATCATGAGTTTTATCTGCTTGATCTAACTTTATTACGGAATCAGTCTTATCTGGAATCTTATATGGCCATCTTGCAATGCCAAGATTCCTGCAGATGCGCTTCAGCGTAGATCTGCTAACTACATATATACAAAGTAAAGATGAGAATATTAAAATAACACAAATATGGGAATCAGATACAAGCGATTAACTCACCATGAAGGTTAAAAGCAGCTTCGTCCATCGGCTTCCCAAAATGTTTCTCGACTTCATCAAAAGGAATCGAACTTTCAGATCTCTTCCTTTTTCTTCGTTTTTTTCCAGGATTTATATCAAGTTCTCCAACCCCTTTTTCCAAAGAATGTATAACACTCTGGCTTTTACCCGCAGCAACAGAATTTGATGGCTCGTTTTCCATATCCTCTTTTTTTTCGCTTGATAAGATTATTGGTAAAGGTGAAGGTTCAAGGTTCCACTTAAAAGGAGCTCCACCGATTACTTGGGGAGCCAACATGGTATCTAATTGCATACAAGAATTGTTTTCAATCTGCTCCTTCACTGTTTTCATCAACCTTTGTAGGTCTGCTTCATCAGCACTACGTGCTGGCAAGAAAAACTCAATAACATATTCAATCTCTAATTCGGAACTCGTCAGATATATAGCTAGACAACTAGTTAGCCCACTCATTCGAGCAATGGGAACCAATGGGTAATCATCTTCCTCCAATTCTGTTACATCTCTACAAAACCACGACCCACATGATGAAAATGATCTCCCAACAACTCCTTGAGATTTTCCCAAGTGTGTCTCTCTGCAGGCTTTATGGAAATCCCACACGCGTAAGTCTCGAACATAGAATGGTAGGTCATCTGTTGACATGCATTCTCTCCCTATACAGCTCTTTTTAAAGCTACTACAAGTTTGCTCTAAATGTCCAGATTTAGCCACGAAACCACCATATTCAGACAGAGCCCACGTCTGAGCTAGAGGTAAATCATGATTGTCACAAACCGTCTTCAAAGCCTTGAAGATCCCATCCATTTCATGTAGCCTCCTTTCATCTGAAATCTGTCTTAAATATTAAAGGAAAGACCCATCCATACACGGGCACACACATACAGAATACAGTGTACGGGTCTGGGTTGACTCACTCTTTTTTATCCATTTTTCTTAAAGGAATATTTTTACGAATTGTTAAGTATGATTATAAATATAATATTGTAATCATAATCTAAATCTTTGAATAAAAATATGTTCGGAGTGTCTATGCGTTAAATTACACTGTAAGCTACTTTCAATCCGTTTAACCTGTTCCCTTTTTAGCTAAAGTCTGTAATCTGATAAAATTAATATAAGGCAGTTGACCCATTCAAAAGTAAATGGTCTAATAGACACACACACACATACAAAGTAAGAGAGGAGATCGGTTTTTTGGAATAGTACTCACATAGAAGCTATGATCCTCAAACACGTTTGGAGACTTGAGATTTTGTTTCTGCCAGGTTGAAAACATTTAACAAGTGAATAAACATAATTTGTGTATTCTCAACAACATTACTATACATAGAGGAAAAGTGCAGCAACCTTGAGTGCTTTCGAGACTTCATGAACCTCAAACGCATAATCAACATAATTTGATGATGTTATGATTTCAAGTACACCTACACAGGAATTACCGCTAGGTTCAAATACAGGCAAGTCAATATACCCATAGATTTTGCACTCCGTACTCCATTCTGGAGATTTTTTGCTATAAACACGCCCTACCGGACCAAGTACTTCGTTGTCCTCACCATCTACGACAATTGCACGTAGTTCAGACTTCAACCTATATGAATAAAGCTCTTCATCAGCCACGCTTACACCAAAAGGTTGGTCCCAAGTTGTTAACAACCAACGCTTCCGGACAGGAACAGGTGACCAAAACTGAACTAGCACCCCCTTCTCACGGAATCTTAAACCTTTGAGCGCAGATGTGATTTTTTCCTTAATCATGTGTGCGTCTAAGATATTCTGTTCAACCATCATATTAGAGAAACCTACAAATTGAAAGCAGGTTGCTTAATGAATAAATTATGCTGCTATGATCAGTAATAGCAGGAAATTAGTAGGTTGCTATGTTACGCAATTAGAAGTGCTGAATAAAAAATTTAAAAAAAAATATATATATATATAGAGGAAAAAATATGACAAAAAACGCTCTAGAACGCGTAAACGGCAATTCCTTAACATTGATACACTTAGAGACTGACTATATATATATGAATATCTACTGAACCAGAAGAGAAAAATATATCCATTGACTTTAGACGTTTACCAAACTTCATCAAACAAAGCATGCTCTTATATACATACTGAAGAGAAGAAAATCGCTTACTAGGGGGTAGAGGGGACTCCGGTTCATCTATATCGCGAGTTCCGAAAACCCAAAGAGATGTCAAGTATCTTCTGTCTTCAGCATCATCAACATCTTCTTCTTCTTCTTCTAGTGTTGCATTTGAAGGGTTCATAGGTTGGTAAATGCAAGGATATCTAGATTTCATACTAGCTAAAACATCTGAATTGCTACTTCCACTTTTACTACTATTTTCTACAGGCAAATTGAAAGACACATGTTTCTCCATTTTCCACCTATAGCTTTGCACTTGCAGATCTAAAACTGAAAAGTCAATGTGTTATGGAGACAATACTTATATATATATGTAAAAGTCATCAGGTCATCATCTTCAAATGAACCCTGGTCCAAAAGCCATATCAACCGGGTTCCATACAGTCATGATGAACCACTTACTGTTTTTATATTGATTTATTTTGTACAATGTTAATGGGTTAATAAACTGACACAACAGAAGTATGAATCTTGAAGTTTTATGTTTTGAAATAACACACGCGCCAAGAGTTGACTTAAAAGACTATAACCAACGACTTCTAAAATGATTGTCCGAAAAATTTAAAATGTAGAATCTTAAAAAATATATATATATATATATATATATAGGGCCCATCAAGTGACCAGTCTAGTATTCATAGGCCCAAATTTTAAAATGTACTAGAAAGCTTTTTACCTGTCCCATAAACTTTTTGAAATTCTCGGTTTAAACTTGCCGCTAAATGTTTTTCAATTCAAATAATGAGCCAATTAATGAAAATCAAATACGCTCCTACTGTTGGAACGCTTAATGTAAACAGAATGTTTTTGTATCATAACAAATTAACAATGCTAACCGCTTTATTATGGCAATTAGTATAGAGTTAGGTTTAAATAAGAAGAAAAATTAAAATAAAAATGATAGGAATAAACCACAACCACACATTTCAGATGCACCCACAAATATAGATGCATCTCCCCTTAAAAATCTCACTCTAATTTAAAATATGTGGCTAGAAATTTTTCTTATTATTCTCATTTTAATTTTTTTTTCTTACTAGATCTCTTCTCATAAGTATATATGTAAGTGCGTATTTTAATTTAGTCAATTGTTTTAAGTTTACAGCATTTAGAGTATCCATTATGGTTTAAATTAGGGATGAGCATTTCGAACCGAATCCCGGAACTGTACCGGTACCGTACCGAAACGGTACCGATTCTTGAAATACAGTACGGTACCGGGACTACGAAATAAGGTGAAAAAAAATCTGGACCACTAATTTGGTACGGGACCGGTACCAAATCGGGAAATTCCCGATAAAAAGCGGGGAAAACCCGATTTCCCGGAACCAGTACCGGTACCGTACCGGTATCCGAATCCCATTCGGGACGGTACCGGTACCACTAATTTATGCTCGGGAAAAAATCGGTACCATCAATTCGGTACGGGATCGGTACGGGACCGGTACCGTGCTCATCCCTAGTTTAAATTTATAAAGCTTTATAAGGATGCGTTTGGTTGGATACTTTGGATTGGGTTTTATGCTTGATGTGACAATAAAGTTTTGTTTGGTTTATTTTTTTTTAAAAAGAAATGATAGATGAAATAAATTATCATTCCACATCAAGTTGGAGGGTTTTGTCAAAAACCATAGGATCCACCACTTTCTACTCTCACATACTCCCTCCGTCCCATATTAAATGTCCAGGTTTGACTTTTTAAGTCTTCCTTTTATAACTTTGACCATAAATATTTTTGTTTGTGTTATATAGTATTAGATAAAAATTATACGTAGTGAAAATACATTTAAAACTCAATCTATTCATATATTTTTCATTAAATATTATATAACACAACTAAAAATATTTATGGTCAAAGTTAAGAAAGAGACTTAGAAAATTCAAACTGAACATTTAATATGAGACGGAGAGAGTACTATTTTTATTTAAAATTTTAAATAATATTCTTTATTATAATTTTATTATAAAATACATTTAATAAATATATTTTTTCTCTCTCCAAATCTTAAACCAAATTCAACTCTTAAACCGAATCCAAATTCAAACCCACTTATAAACCAAACGAACCCTAAGTATTTCATGTCATCACATATTAGTAAATTATTCAACCAGTTCCATGCTGTCATGATGAACCACTTAGAGCAAGGGGTGTCGTGAGTTCACCAATTCTCTTCATTTGGGCCCCACGTGTGCCACATCACCTCCACATCACTCCAACACACTAACTAAAAAATACCCCTCAATCACAACTTACTCACTTCTCTTCATTTGGGCCCCACCCACCCTCATTTTATTTCTTTTCCATATTTTCCAGACACAATTAAATTTATTTCATTCATTTAAAATAAAAATACAACAGAAAGAAAATACATTGCGAAATAAAAAAACATACGAAATTTAAAATACATAGCGAAATAAATAAACATACGAAATTTAAACTAATCTTGTTGTTGCTGATGTAGTTGTCAAACATGCTCAATGATATTTCGTTGAAGTCTTGCGTGCGTTGCTTTATCACGCAGTTCTTTGGCATTCTTTCGTTGTACATCGCATCGCTCAATCCATGTCCGTTGTATATTTGCTCGAGGACAAACATAAATACCGTTCATTTCGGATATCGCAAACTTTTGATCTTTCAAAATCATGTTATGCAATATGATGCACGTGTACATGACTCTTTTTAGCTTGTTGATAGTCCAAACACGCGCTGGTTGGCTTATAATATGCCAACATCCTTGAAGGACCTCGAAAGCTCTTTCAACGTCTTTGCGAGCACTTTCTGTTTGGCGAAGCCACCTGGTGTCGTGGCGAGCCACGAAATCAACCGGCGAAGGTCCACGTCAGAATCGGCGAGAAACAAAACCTCCCACCCACCCCTTGCTCTTACTATTTTTGTATTTATTTGTACATTGTTAATGGGTTATTAAACTGACACACTTGATTTGAGTACGTATTTTGAAGTTTCAAAAACGTTGAGAAACACGCGCCACAGGAGTTGACCTAAAAAAGTATACCGACGACTTCTTAAGTTAACATCATCAAAAAATTTAATTTAAAATGTAGAATCTAATGTAATGGCGAAATTAAGATTGATGGATACTCATTATTTAATTAAAATAAAATACACTTCTACCTAGAAGTGAAAATGAGCCGAGCTTAAACGAGCTCGAGTCCGAACTCGATTTTAAGTTTGAGCTCATTTAATAATCGAGCTCGAGCCCGAGTTCTATACAAAAAGCTTGAGTATAACCGTATAAAAACGAGCTTAAAAGAAGTAAACGAACTCGAGCCTTGTGTGATTAACGAGTCGAGCTCCATTTGAACTTTGTTTTCTTCAACACATCATATAAATTAGTCGAGCTCAAGCTTGTGAATTTTTTTATGAGCCGAGCTCGAGCTTTTTATATATAAACGAGCCGAGCTTGAGCTCCCCTACTTCTACCTCTCCCACCACTCTTTTTTAATTAAAACACATTTTCAACTTTTTTTTAAATAATATACCTTAAAAAACGTTACTCGTAATGCGAAACAAATTATACAATTACGACATCATTTAATTATCTTTCAATAAAATAGCACTCTCATGTATTTTCGACAAACATTTTTTTTTCGTACAGAAGTTTGCATGATATATTACATGTGTCTCTGATCATAGTCCAGTTGTGATGAGTATCCCTAACACATTGGAGAAAAAAACATAAGTCATTTAGATTCCCTAACTACATTGCTGAAAAAAAGGAGTTTCTGGAGGTGGTTAGCAACGAACGGAACTGTCATATTAAAGGATACAAGATGTATAAGCTAGTTAAGAAACTAAAGAGTATGAAAAGTCATTTGAATAAGATAGCATGGAATAATGAAAATCTGTTTGAGAATGTGAAGAAGCTGAAAGAAGATTTGAAACAAGCTCATATGGATGTTGATGCTTATCCAAGTAATAAAGAGACAAAGGAAAATATGTCAATGATTTTGCATTAGTATAATGAAGCCACCATTGATGAAGAAAAGATTTTAGCTTAGAAATCTAAAGTTCAATGGCTAGAGATGTTTCAGATGAGGAGATAAAGGAAGCAATCTTTGGAATTGGTGATGAAAAAGCCCCAGGCCCAGATGGGTTTACTGCTGTGTTTTTCAAAAAAAGTTGGGGAATAGTTGGAAATGGTGTATGTGATGCTATTAAAGAATTCTTTAAATCCAATTATTTATTGGATGAAGTCAATGCTATCCTGGTAACCTTGGTCCCTTCAACACCCAAATATAGTTTCTATCTATAGGCCTATTGCATTGTGTAATATTATTTACAAATGCATAAGCAAAATAGTTACAAATAGAATCAAGCTGAGTTTGGATAAGTTGGTGAGCTTAAACCAAAGTGCTTTTGTTCCAAAGAAATTGATTTAAGACAATTTGCTAATTACTTAAGAGTTACTTAAGGGATACAATAGGAAGAATGATCCTCAAAGATGTGCTTTAAAGATTGATATAGCAAAAGCATATGATACTATCAATTGGGGATTCTTGAAGCAGGTTTTGATTCATTTTTTATTTCATGAAAAGATTATTATATGGATAATGAATTATGTTACTAGTGCAACCTTTTTTATTTGCATTAATGGTGAAAGGTATGGTTATTTCAAAAGTTGGAGGGGTTTGAGACAATGTGATCCTATGTCACCTTACTTATTTACCTTGGTCATGGAAATTCTTACTTTGATTGTTCAGAGAAGAGTCAGCTGAAGTCAACATTTAAATACCTAGGGATGCAAAGAGTTAAAGTTGACTCAGTTATGTTTCGCTGATGATCTTTTGATGTTATGCAATGGAGATCAATAATCTGTGGAAATTCTAAAAGAATGCCTTATGGAGTTCAGCAATATTTCTTTTTTAGTTCCTAATATGAGTAAAAGTACAATTTTCTTTGGTAGTGTGATAGTAGCTGAGAAACACAAGATATTGGAAATGTGATGCCTTTTGATGTTGGAAAGCCCCCTATGAAATATTTGGGTGTGCCACTTATTATTAAGAACATTGGTATTTCTTAGTGCAATCAATTTGTGGATAAAGTTAAAATTAAGGTGAATGATCGGAAAAACAATGTTGTGTCTTATGCAGGGAGATTACAACTCATTGCTTCTGTATTTGCTTCAATGCATATATACTGGGCTTCAGTTTTTATCATCCCTAAAACTATTGTGAAAGAAATTGAGAAGGTTCGTAAGGGATTCTTATGGTATCAGGGTGCTATGAATAGAGGAGCTTCAAAAGTTGCTTGGAAGGTGATTTGTGTTCCAAAGAGTCAAGGTGGGTTGGGACTTAAAAGACTTGGCCCTTGGAATGAAGCTCTATTATCTAAGCATGTGTGGAATGTCATTGTTCTAAAAGAAAGCCTACAGTTTAAATGGGTCAATTTGCTTAAACTGAAAGGGAAAAGTATATGGGAGATTAATATTGATGTCTCTGATAGTGGAACTTGGAAAGCTAAAATGAATCTTAGAAGTAAAATCAAGATTAATATATTGAATGAGATTGGAGATGGCAGAAAAACTAATTTTTGGCATGATAAGTGGCATGAAAGTGGTCTTTTAGATGAGTTTATTCCTTATAAAAAGAGACATGAAGCCAGACTTTCTGAGCAGATAAGTGTTGTTGATCTCATTGTTAATGGAAATTGGATATGGCCTAATGATTGGAGATATCAATTGAGTAAACTAAGCAATCTATGTGTTCCAGTATTGGTTGAAGGCAAAGAAGATAGAGTTATGTGGATTAGAAGAAATGGTAAGAAACGAAAATTTGCTATAAGGAGTATTTGGGAGATCTTTAAAGAAGATAGAAATGATGTTAGCTGGCATAAAGTAGTATGGTACCCACAATGTAATCCAAAACATTCTTTCATTATGTGGTTGTCTCTTCATGGGAGACTTGCTACTCATGATAGACTTATGGTTTGGAATAATCAAAGTGCTTTACTGTGTCCTCTATGCAAAACAGAAAATGATTCAGATGAACACTTCTTTTTCAATTGCTCATACTCTGAAGATGTTTGAAAGAATGTTAAAGTCAAGATTAAAGCAAGGAATTGGGATATGGATTGGAGAAATGTGATGAACCTGTTAGCTAATGAAAGATGTAATAATGCCATTCAGAGTGTGCTTCATAGAATGGTAATTGCCACAGTAGTGTACTTCATTTGGAATGAAAGGAGCCAAAGGTTATTCTATCAAAATCAAAGGAAAAGTCAGTGTTTGCTGAATGGAATTATGAAAAGTATCAAACTGTAACTTTTGAGCTTAAGAGTCAATAAAACTGAAGCAATAGCTCAAATAAGTAAAACATGAGATATTCAAATGAACAAAGTCTAGTATTGCCGAGAATTAAGGGATTGTTTGGGTCTATGAAGTGGATGGGCTAATCAGTTCATTATATTGATGGTTTATGGTATATCAGAAGGCCTTGTATCTTGATATTTGGAACCTTTCTGCATAAGCTCATTTTTTATTTGTAGTGGATGTTGGATAAGTCACTATGATGATAACCGAAAAGTGTGTAGTTAAAGACACACCCATATCATAAAGTAGGTTTCCTAATGGTTTGTTTAGTGGAATGCTAACCTGATGAAGCCTGATCATAGTCTGTTTCAATACCAATTGTGAGGATGTAGCTATAGTTGGTCTTAGATTAGATTGTGAATCAGTAATGTTGTCAAGGTGGGATGCCTCTATGGGTAACTCTATGCATATGAGTGATGTCAATGTATATGAAAATGTAGCTCTTTGTATCTGAGCCCCAACGGAATAGAACTTTTGCTCTTTGCTTGGTGATGCCACTTACAAGAGCCTCTGTTTGCATAGGTATGGGCTACTTATCGGCAGGGTGTTTGTAAGGGGAAATATAGTCAAGTAGTTAGATATCATCATGGTTGCCTAGGTGTAGTATCCTTCTCACGATGCTAACTTAAAAGAATGGTGATTAATATAGAGGTTTTAGTATCAGATTTGTTTTGTATAGAGTTAGATTGTTCTGTTTTGTACTTTATGATACCTTAATGGGCATGTCCATTGTGGCTTATGAATCTTTGTATGCTGATAAGTTGTTTAATTATATAATTCACCATTTTCAGTAAAAAAAAATCATCATAAGTATTTGTGTAGAATTCAAAATGATTCATTGTTTTTTGATTTAAAAAAAAAAAAAAAAAAAAAAAAAAAAAAAAAAAACTTTTAGTTTTATAACCATAAATCACACATAATTTTTAAACTTCCCAATCATTATAGTTTATTCATAAAAGTTGGAGAAAATATATGAATTTTACTTTTTCATATTCAAACTCACTTGATATATCACGTGTGATATATGGACATAAGTGATATATCACATGTTATATGTCACTAATTTGTAAATTGAAAGACGACATAAAATATTGTCGTAAGTGTGAACATAAGTATTTTTTTTGGAGCAAAAAAAGGTAAATCTTTTAGAATTGCATACAAATGCTTATACCCACTTTACGATAATATGTTAGTGTTTAAAATTGCAGATTAGTGTTATATCACAAGTGATATATCAAATGAGTTTGAATATCAATTTTTTTTTTCATTTTAACAAACCTCTATGAATAAACCGTATTAATATTTAACTAACTTACAAATTAGTGTTATATTAACATTGTAATAAATAATCATGTTAGAGTCGAGATGATGTACTCGATACCATTCTATAATAATCGATTGTTTTGTATCAATTACATTTACATGTGAGTAAGTAACGTTTTCGTATCTTGGTAACATAATTGATCATCATGATATTTGTAGAACAACCAACTAATTTTCTATTAGCGTAAAAGGTACTAAACTTTTAAATTTCGTTGTATAGGACGACAAATCAGCTAGTTAATAATTGTAGAGGCCCATCGACTGATCAGTCTACTTTTCATAGGCCCACGTATATTTATGTCTCCAAAATAAGCCATGTGACATTTTAATCACACACACCTTTTTAAGGATTTAATTATTTTTTGGCAGGAGTTATTAATACGGTGGCTATGTTTTTATTCATACGGGGGCTATGTTTTTTGTTTTTTTTTTTATTTTTTTTTTATTTTTATAATTTTGTTTATATCAAAAAGCTATAAACCTGAAAATGCGGAACTGTAAATATAAAGTTTAATAAGCCAAACGCTTAAAACTGTCAGAAATACGGAACAGAAACTGACAAAAAACTGTGTTGTACTGGAAAAAGCGGGGGGACAAAAGCTGAAAAGGGGTAGGCCTACGGGTTAGACCCCGTAGGAATAGTGTATCCCTATTTTTTATGTTATCATCACGGTACTTGTGATGTAACATGAAAAAAAGTTAAGCACCAATGTGCATGGTCGACAAAATCATGATCACAAAAAGAGGTCTTCATTTGAAGTGCCATATTTAGTTGATTTCATAGCACGCCAAATGTGGCTACTGCATATGATTAAGGTCAATTTTAGTATTTAGTCGATAATTATAAGTTTCTACAGAATATTAAAAAACATTAGCCTTAGATATTATAAAGATATAACGATTTGATAAGTCGTTAGGAAGTATATATTATATAATACTGCATTTAATTTGCACATGGAGCCATGGAGGTGCACTAAGCCACTAACCAATCGTTTTCGCTTTAGAATATGTGTTGCTGAGGATCAGAAATTTTGAATTCCCTTATCCTTTGCTTGTGGACCTGTATGCATGGTTGTTTTAGATTTTACGTGGAACTTAAAATGGCACTTACGGTCACATTCATTGCAACGATTTTCCAACATTTAGTTTCTGGCTGTCAAACAATTCGTATTTATAAACATCTTCAAAATAGAAACACTTCCTAGCAAAAAATAATAATAAATACTAAATTAAAATAGACAAGTGTGTTTGACCGACGGGCTTTACTAACTTTTTGACATGCGTTATTTTTTTTAATTAATAAAGCTGTGTAAGCACCTCTGAATTGATTTGAATTTGCACTTTTTGTGCGACCGCTATCAGGGACGGACCTATATGGGAGTCGGGTGTGCATCTAATTTTAAGTCACGAAGTATATATATATTTTCTTTTATAAAATATGTCTTTTTTGAGCTTGTGCAACCCTCTCAGTTTTACCTAATAAATTATATATATGTATAGAGTAGCTTTATTACTTAAAATCATAAAAGAATTGTGCAACTTAGTTTTCGTCTTGTAGTGGAAAAGTCGAACCTCAATTCAAAATAAAGAGTGACAAAATGACGGTGGTGTGACTACACAGAACTTGTGCGACCGATAACTTATATTAATTTTTTTATGCGAGCGGTAGATATAAAAGTATTTTTTATATATATGTTCTTGTTTAGTTTTATGTGTAAGAAATATTGATACTAGTGTAATTATCCTCGTTTGACAGACAATAATTATATTTTGGCATAATTTCATATATATCTTTGTAAATTTTAAAAATTACATATATATTCTTTTTACCATTTTTTAATGCATGAAATACAATGCTTTTAATGCATCAAAGGATATATATGTAATTTTTGACTTTTGCAAGGATATATATGTAAATGCTTGTCTATCTTTTTTCGTCATCATCGTTAACCTACACACATATCATCATCTATCACCAACCTTCACTATCACCATCTACTAAAACCTTCCATTATCGTTAGTACCACCTACTATGATGGTCACCACCGCCACCTACCCCCACCTCAACCATCTAACCCTTGATGGTTAGGTTATTTTGGTATGGTTAAATGGCGGTGGTAGGCTGTGGTCGTGGGTATGGTTGTGGTGGGGGTTTGGTGGTTGTGGTGGTCGGCTATTAGGTAGTTTTGATGAGTTGCGGTGGTGGGCTTTGGTCGTGGCTATGGTTTTGTTGGGGTTAGGTAGCGGTGGTAGGGTGTGGTTGTGGATATGGTTTTGGTGGGGGTTAGGTGGTCGTGTTGGCCGGTAGTTAGGTGGTTGTGATGAGGGTTTCGTTGCAGTGGTGGTCTGTGGTCGTGGGTGGTTTCACCATTTCGAACATTATACAGAAGGTTTTTCCGTACCATCTCCTTCTACCTATATCGCTGTTGAAGCACCTAAAGGAGAATTTGGTGTCTTTCTGGTCAGTAATGGAAGCAATCGGGTTTATGTGGTTGTGGTGGCCGAAGGTTAGGTGGTTTTGGTGAGGGTTAGGTGGCGATGGTGGGCTGTAGTCATGGGTACAGTTTTTGGTGGTGGTCGTCTGTGGTGTTGGTGCTGGTTGATGGTGGATGGTACTGGTGATAATCGAAGGTTTTGGTAGATATTGATGGTTGATGGTGGTAGTATATGGTGATATGTGTGTAGATTAATGATGATGAACAAAGAAGAGAAAAAAGTTTATATGTTTAAAATATAATTACATGCTAAAGAAAGATCATTACACGAGTATCAATAATTATTACACATAAAACTAAACAAAAATATAAAAAAAAGTAAAGTTGAATTAGTATAGGGATGGCTTACACATCACTTAACCACCACTTGTCAAGAATTTAATAGTCACACAGTCGATCGCATAAGTGTATTTTATAACAAAGACGAAACCATGATATAATTTGATCAGATGCATTTACGAAAAATTACACAAAATGAGACACACAATTTTTTTTTAGACAAAATGCATTAAGAAAAAATCAAAATTTTTACAAAAATTAACGCTACGTCGCAAAATTTTATGAATGTTCCGAAATCTCCCGAGACTCACCTCCGGTTCTGTCCCTATATTATAGAAAGTAGATTACACTATTTATTTAGCTATGGGAGAGAGGCCTCGATGTGTGTGTTGATCTTACTGGGTCATCACCTTTGACGCAAACTTGTATGACTGACTTTGTGGCAGGGCGGGTCATGATTGAAGTTGCACAGCGCAAACGCGTCAAATACGAAATCAAATGCGCTGATATTGGATATGGGTTCATCCCCTTCTCTTTCTCTTCTTTTGGTGAACTCGAGAAGGAGGCGGCGACCCTGCTGAAGCGAATCCGAAAGTTCTCGATCACTCAAGACATTGGCTTCCTTATAGGAAAACTTTGAGTTTGTTTCCATCCTGACCTAATTGAAATGACTAATATGCTCTCGTCTACTACCTCTTTTAATTTTCTTTCGAATCTATATTTTTTAATAACTAACCAAGATCAGGAAGAACAAATCCAGACACACACTTGACAAAAATCTTAAACAAAAAGTTACATTGCACCATTCACAAACCCAGAAATTTCACCATATTGTTATAGTTAAAACCTAAAACAATAAAGAATACCACAAATTCAAAAACACCAATAACCCATTGATAAATTATACGAGTACTTCTAAGCAAATCTATCATTTTTAAAAATAGCAACCAAACCTAAACCCAGTTATTAAACATTTAATTTTAAAAGAGTGAATTACAACAATCGTCCTTGTGGTTTGGCCATATTTTTGATTAAGTCCTTATAGTTTCAAAATTGCAGACGATCTCTTTGTGAGAAAAGTTTGGGTTCATTTTCGTCCTTTGCCTAAAGTAAAATAACCTTGCCCAAAGGGAAATAAAGTAAAAAGAAGATTAGGACATTTTAGTCTTTTCACTTTAGACAAAGACGAAAATGAACCCAAACTTTTCCACAAGGAGGTCGCATGCCATTTCGAAACTATAAGGACGAAATCTGCAATTTAGCCAAACCACAAAGATGATTTTTGCAATTTACTCATTTCAAAATCATCTCAGTTTGAAACCTAGAATTCGAAATCATCATTATTAATTCGAATTCACCAATATTGAAACATAACTTTGAAATCATCACCATTAATTTCCAGACCCCCAACTTCAAAACCCCAATTTCTAAATCATCTAATCAATTTTGAAAATATGATTTTCAACTCGAATTGGGTTTCATGTCCAAATTGTTATTGTTGTGTTTCTTAGAACTAAGTTTGGAGGTAGCAATTAGTAACCGTGTTACTTTTGTAGGTGGTGAGAACTGAAGGTTTTTATTTATGATAAACGAGTAAATTACATAAATCGTCCTTGAACTTTGGCTATATTGCAATTTATATCCCAATCATTTTCAAAGTGCAGATATTGTCTTTGTGGGAAACCTTTGGGTAAGTTTTGCTCCATGGTTTTAGCAAGCGTTAAGTGGATTTCGTTAGCAGTTACACGTTAGCCGTATTGGCTAAAGACAGTTGCAACGTCCATCCTTTAAACTATTTCATTTATAATTTAAAATTTGGTTTATTTAAAGTTTTTCGAATTTTTATATACGTTTTTATATAAACATATACGTAACACTTTTATATACGTTTTTAATACGTTTTTATATACGTTTTTATCTACTTTTTAAATACTTTTTACATGCTTTTTATGTATGTTATTACAAAAACGTTGTTATATATGTTTTTATATACAATCTTATATATAATTTTCATACGTTTTTATATAAGTTTTTGTATACGTTATTATATACGTTTTTGTGTACGTTTTTATATACGCCTTTAACTATGGTTTTATATACGTTTTTATATACTTTTTATATACGTTATTACAAAAACTTTCTTATATATGTTTTTATACATGATCTTATATACTTTTTTATATAAGTTTTTGTATACGTTTTTGTATAGGTTATTATATACATTTTTATACACTTTTTATACGTTTATATATACGCTATTACAAAAACGGCCTATATACGTTTTTATAGATGTTGTATATACTTCTTATACGTTTTTATATAAGTTTTCGAATATGTTTTTGTATACGTTATTATATATGTTTTTGTATACGTTATTATATACGTTTTTGTATATGTTTTTATATACATTTTTTCAATACGTTTTTATATACTTTTATATACAATTTTAAATACCTTTTATATACTTTTTACATACGTTTATATGTTTTTATGTACTTTTTATATACGTTATTACAAAAACTTATATAAAAAGTATATAAGAACATATACAAAAACGTATATGAAAACCTATACAAAAAAAAATATAAAATTGTATTAAATGTATATAAGAATTTATATAAAGGCATATAAAAACGTATAAAAACAATATAAGAACGTATAAAAAAACGTATACAAAAACTTATATAAAAACGTAAAAAAAGTATATAAGAACATGTATAAAATGTATACGTGTTTGTAATAACGTATATAAAAATGTATATAAATAGTATATAAAAATGTATACAAAAACATATATAATAACGTATACAAAAACTTATATAAAAACATATAAAAGGTATATAAGAATGTGTATAAAAACGTATATAAGAACGTTTTTGTAATAACGTATATAAAAACGTATTTAAAAATATATAAAAACGTAAATTAAAATGTATTTATGCTTGAATTTAGAAATTGGGAGTTTATGGGTTTTTTTATGTGTTTTTTCAAATTCTTATGTGTGTGTTGTTAGTATAACCTGGGAAACTTATTTATGCTTGAATTGTTCTTTAACAAAATTATAAATTCAAAAGGAAAATTTAAAGAGGAAGACGAGACATATTAGTCATTTCAATTTGGTCAAGGACGAAAACGAACCCAAAGTTTCTTTACAACTGCAATTTTCAAACCATATGAACGAAACATGCAATTTGTCCAAATCACAAGGATGATTTTTTCAATTTACTCCTTTAAATATTTAAAGTGAGGAACATTTTTGTAATTTTACTGAAAATAATTTTGGGAAATTTCTCTTTTAACTATATGCCTTCCAAATACAAATGGCAGCCAATTTAACACTTTTATTTTTCTGTTTAGAATTGTCTATATGTAATCTCTAATTCAGTGTTAAAAAAAAGTTCTATAAGGCTAATTAATCGTTGCTTAAACACTACTAGTAATTAATGCCTTTGTGTTGGCCGGTTTTTATTTTGACCCCCAATGTTTGAACCGTCCTTTCCCTTTTCACATGAGTTGCATCTTTAGGAGTTTGGTGGGTACAGTTAGACCGGTTTAAAATGAACCCCACCCCCCCTTTTTTTGGCTTATACTACCCAAGCCATGACAATAAAGTGCCTTCTTATTTTGATTGCTGACTTTTTGAATAGTTAAAAGAATAAAAAAAAAAAAATTTAAGAAAAAACTGTATCATCAATTCACATTTCAAACAAGTTTATATAAAATAAATAAACTATACACGGAAATTTTATGAAAAATATCTAAGCCTTCTAAGTTACATACTGTAAAAAAAGAATTAAATAAATTTTATATAATAGCGGCGACTAAAATGATTGAAACTCCAAGTAACGATTATAAGTAAATAAACTATAAACTAGAATACCATTAAACATTAGAGCTTTTACAAAAAAATTTCAAGTATTATAAATTACCACTTACGGGTGGCCTAGAGGGTGTTTGTTTCTGCTTATATAGTCGGTTTATGGCTTATTTGGTTTTTGACTAATGTTTTATAAACTCATTTTTTGTGGCTTATTATAACATAAGAAACTTATATAAGCCGAAAAGTTTAAAAATAAGTCATAAAAAGTGAGCTTATGAAATATAAGCCCAAAATCAAATAAGTTATAAAACGAAACAAACACTCGACTAGTGGTAAGGAGCTTGAGTAACTATTGAGATATGTCAAGTTCAATTCCTGCAAGATGCAAACAACTCTAACTTGCCACTTCAACTTTCCTGAAAAGACAAATGATTTTTTGTGACGATAGGCTCAAATTCCGTAAATTAATCGAGCAAAAGTCGAAAATCAGGGTCATAAAAAAATAAAATAAATGTTAATGTCCTATGAGTGTAAAAGTAACAAATCTTTTTGTAAGAGGGTCCACAATCACTATACTTTTGGGATTAACAAATCTTTGCACTTATTTCACTTGTTTTCTAATAAAATTGAACCCAGAACATCAAAACGTATGGGTTTGAAAAAGCTTATGGTTTTGAGAAGCTATGGGCCAGTATTCGGATAAGTACGAATGGGTGCGAAAAGAATAAAGGCTCATCGTAAATTTTACACTTGCCTATATATAAAGTTAGGAGTCGTTTACCAAATTAAGTGGTTTAAAGACATGATAAGAAATGATAAGGGTTTCATGTGTTTTTCTATTAATTAAAGGGTTTTTCTATAAAAAAAGGACATAAGTGCATATAAAAAAGAATAAAAGTACGTGGGCTATAAAAAAAGGACATAAGTGCATATAAAAAATATATTTTTTGTTGATCCTCGTGTATTTTAATATACTTTTTTAACTTCTTATCATGTGCCTTAGAGTACATAATAAAATAAACCATTAATTAAAGGGAGGTGATACTCACACCACACTTTTTGATTAATACACCACAAATTGTGCATTACATTATTGTACAGTACAAACTGTAATGCACAGTTTGTGGTGTATTAATCAAAAAGTGTGGTGTGAGTATCAATCCCCTTAATTAAAACCCAAGGGTTTTTGTGGACCCTTTTAATAAAATTAAACAAAAATGTGGGCCCACAAGAAATGCCCTTGCCCTTTCGGTTCAAATTTGAACCGTATATCATATACTTTTGTCCCCAAAACAAGATCTGAAAGTAAAAAAATGAACAACAACAACAACAACATTAATTCACCCGTAAAAAACCGATCAAACAAAGGTTCGCAGGTTCTGGATGGTTTAGGATCCAGATACACTTGCTTATCCGAAGGTCCACAAAATAATATTAATAATTTAAATTTTAATAATAATAATAATAGAAAAAGATATTTAGTGTCCCTTAGGGTTTATGGTAATCGAGAAGTGGAAGATGATGAACCTCCCAATAGTAAGTCTAGTTGATTGTTTATTTATTTATTTATATATATATGTATGTATGTATTTTGTTATAATTAAAGGTGTAACATAATCATTAGTTTTTTTTGGATGTTTTTATATGTACGGAGTCATATGTTGTCAAGACTTGTGGTTCTGATTTCATGCTTTAATAATTGAATTGTATGATTAGATGGGGTTATTTGTCATGTTATGACTTACTTAGGTTAGGGGGTGTTTTTTGCGAGGTCTTTTCGAAAGCAGTCTCCCTGCTTTCGGGTTTACCCTGGCGTAGGCGTATTCGATTTGAGATATGATATAGAGACCTAAAGTTAGGCCTAAAACCATGTGTCATGATCCTGATAATCAGGATCGTGACACATGGTTTTAGGTCTCTTTTTAGGCATAACTTTAGGTCTCTATATCATGTCTCATTGGATTTAGGGGTATTTGTGAATGCTTAGGGGGTGTTCGTTTCGGCTTATGGCTTATTTGATTTTTGGCTTATGTTTCATAAACTTACTTTTTGTGGCTTATTTTGAAACTTGCCGGCTTATATAAGCCAGGAAGTGTAGAAATAAGCCGCAAAAGTGAGTTTATGAAACGTAAGCCGAAAATCGAATAAGCCACAAGTTGAAACAAACACCCCCTCATTCTAATTGTTTATATGATTACTTTTGAGGATTATGCGAGTAATTTTGGATGATTTGATATGAAGGCATTTATCTTTTGGGCTTAAGCTTATGCTTTATAAGTGGCTTATGACTTTTGGATAATAAGCTGAGAAACCCATATTATTAGCTTATTAAAGGAGCTGATAAGGGCGTGCTATAGTTTATGATGCACGAACGCGCCTTAAGTTGTGTTAAATTGTTTTGGACCAAGTGGAATTGCAACACAAGTTTAAATAATTTTATCTTTTAATAATACTATTATGAAGACTTATTTTCTGATCTGTTTGGGAAGTCTAAGTCAACTTCATGAAGATGATGTTTCAATTAGATGGTGGGGCTCTTACAGCTCATCTTAGTATAGTTGTCTTGCTTTGTCGTATTGTATAAATAATGTTTACAATCACGTAGGGGGGTTGTTTGGGATTATTGTATTACAAGTATCGTGTAAGTTGTTTTAAGGGAGTTTGTGGTTGCTTAAATCACACGGAAAAATAATAATATGGATATTGACTTTGTTTGCCATGACTGATAGAAACTAGAAAGGAATAGGGAATACACAATAATTTTTTTCTTCTACAGTAAAGTTAAATCATACATTAGTCATTACAAATGCAACACAAGTTCAAATTTATTTGCTGTAAAAGTTGGATAAGTTGATTGTTAGAAATCAACTAAGCATAACTAATGATTGATTAATTAGTAAACAACCATATCTAGTTATCCACAATAGTTAGCTTAAAGAAGTTGAATCACATTTTGGTGTTTGATAAATAAGGCGAATCATCCAAGAAGTCAGGATCAAGACTTAAATATCAACACACATAGGACATGGATAAGAATAATTGATACCATGAGATATATTTGATTAAACTGAAGTAGGATAAAAGGTTTTTGGAAGAACACGTAGCCGATGGAATCTATGTTTGAAAGGCTGACTAACTATTTGTAGTTTTGTACTATTGTTTTCATGTTTTGACAATAATGGCCCTCTACTCACATTATTGTATCGATGTTATAGTCAGAAATCACTGTTTAATTGTTCCTTTGTTTGTCGTTTTTATATGGAATAGATTTTCTCCGCACGATATCTTGACCATAAGTCATTTTGTGTAGCTGGTTGCGTTTTAAGCCTTGTTAAGCTGTTATACTCTTTCATGGACAACTGGATTTTCTTTCATGAAATAACTTTTTCTTTTATCTCTTCCCATCTTTCGGAGTGTTCACACTCTAGTTCTCCTAGTAAACTCAATAGCACATTTTTGCGGATGTGACATTTGGCTCATAGATGTAAACAATTTCTTTGCACATGGTGCTTTGACCGAGTCAGTCTATATGACCCTGACCCAATCACTTAGTTTAGTTCATCCATTTCGTTCACACTTGGTGACCTATTACTTGACCCAATTTATGTACATGCTGCATATTTGACCTTAGGACAGTTGACTTTGTATTCAGAAGAAACAGAGGTTTCTAAATCTCATTATTTCCATTTGCTTATAAAGAAAACATAATATTCACTGTAAATTCATTCAGAAAAGTTGACAACAAATAGATTCTCTCTACGTGGTTCTCTAATTATTTTTATCGCATGTTTACTTATCAGCTGTGGTGAAAATATATCTGTTTATTTACTGTGTTTCATTGTATTCATAGGTTTTTCAGAGCTGCTGGCTGATCAAAATATCATAAACCCACAAATAATAAAGGAAAAAATCACGACTGCACTTTTGGCTTTATGTTTCCGAGACTCACATGTGCTTGTTCAGTTTTGGTCACCTGTTATTGTCCGGAAGCGCTGCTTACTAACGACTTTGGACCAACCTTTTGGTCTTGGTGTGGTTGATGAAGCTCTTTACTTGTATCGGTTGGAGTCTGAGCAACGCATGTTTGTTGTGGATGCGGGACACAGAGAAGAAATAGGTCCACCTGGTCGTGTCTATCGCCAAAAGTTGCCAGAATGGAGTTTGAATGCTCATACCTTACCAACAAGACAATCTGTACTAGATTCATCAGCTTCCCACAATACCCATGGATATCTTATCTTGCCTGTATTTGAACCTGAAAGTGGTTGCTGTGTAGGCGTACTCGAACTCATAACATCATCACATTACGTTGATTATGCTTTTGAGGTTCAGGAAATCTCACGAGCACTGAAGGTTGTTGCACTCTTACTACCGTATACTTATCTTTTTATTTATTGGATAAATGCATGCAATTGATGTGCTTCATGGCATGAATTTAAACTTATTCTTACTTTTGTTAAAATGGCAGGAAGTGAATTTGAAGTGCCCAAATGTATATGAGGATCCTACCTTTTATGTAAGTTCTGTACATGCACATATGTTATTATATCTGTATTAGTTTATATATCTTATTTCTTATGATTGTATGTTTGAGAGTTCAGACACACGTTGGAGATGAAAGAAGGCAAAATGAGCTGGATGAAATCTTCATTGCTCTGAAGGCAATATGTAATGTTCATGATATACCACTAGCTCAGACATGGGCCCTGTCTGGATACGGCGGTGCTGTCGCCACATCTGGAAATTTACAGCAAACGTGTAGTAGCTTTAACAGTGACTGCATAGGGAAAGTCTGCATGTCAACATATGGTCTACCATTCTACGTTCGGGCCTTGAGCATGTGGAGATACCATGAAGACTGCAGAGAGCGACACCTAGACAAATCCCAAGGAGTTGTTGGAAAATCATTGTCATCTTGTGGTTTATGCTTATGTGAAGATGTAACAAAACTTGGCGAGGATGAATACCCATTGGCTCCTTATGCACATATGAACGGGATAACTAGTTGCTTAGCTATTTATCTGAAAAGCATTGAAGGGGATGCTGAATATGTCATAGAATTAGTTTTGCCACCAGATTACACAAATGAGGCAGATCTACAAAGCTTAATGAAAACGGTGAAACAGCAGATTCATAATGCATCTAGTTTGAAATTAGGTATAGTGTCGCCTATTCAAGTCATTGGTGGCGATCCTCTTAACTGGAACATCGAGTCTCCACCTTCTCCTTTAACCATATTGACTGAACAACAAGATGTCCTGCCCGAGCCGGGAAAACAACCATTGTCAGAGAATGATCGAGATGATGTTGATGATGTTAGATTTTCAAAGGATCAGAGTGTTGTTGGTTATTTGGAGCATATGGAAGATGATAATTTGAACAGTGAGCCATCTGACTCTGCTGCTGATGGAACAAATCAGAATGTTGTTCCTTGTTTGGATGCAGGGGCAGAAGATTCTTCTGATATTAATAAAGGGAAAATGAAAAGAAAAAGGAAGAGAACGGAAAAGTCAATTAGCTTGGACGAAATCAGCAAACATTATGGAAAGACGATTAATGAAGCTGCGAAAAACTTTCATGGTAAGTTCATAGCTTGTTATTTAAAGATGGCAAATTTGACTCCTTTTATCTGTAAATGGGTCGTTCTGGGTCATGTTTTTATCATAAACTGATTAAGTAAAAACATTTTTGCAAGTGTACAGAAAACGGGTCAACTTGGTCGAACGAGTCAAAAATCATCTCAATTGTAATCGAATGCAAAAAACTTCTGAAGTATTTTATGAACGCAAGTTGGATATGGGTCGGCCTGACTTCCCAACTCAGTTTGTTTTAGAGCCATGCTACCTAGGGCTGTGTAAACGAACCACCTAACTAGAAAATAGTTTGACCATCCATTCTGGATCATTAGTTTCAGGAATTTAGGAATCCTCGTTGTGTGGTTTGTTTTGGGTTTGGTATCTAAAAATACCCGGTGTTTAAAAAATGTCTTATATAGTAATCATAAACTTAGTCGAGTTAAACATAATTTCACTTCCTTTGGATGAGATTATTTTTTATTAGTTTTGAGTTGCCAGAATCACGGACACCTCTACTGATACCAACCTGTCTGATTGGTAAACGTATTTATCTTCATTGATGTCTATATACGTGTGATCAATTCCTTGCAAGATTCTTATCTTAATGTTCATTGTGTATATGCAGTTAGCCGATCTACATTCAAGCGCATCTGCAGGACCCATGGTATTTTAAGGTGGCCTTATAAAAGTGGATCCGATAAGAGCGATTCCCTTCCGAAGTCTAATCAAACTGATGTGGTCGCCGTCCATGCTCCTGAAGGAGCACTTACCCCGATTGTCGAGGCTTCCAGTGAACCCTTAGTTACAACTAATGTAAGTCAAGATCATACCAATCATACTGAACATGGTAAACAAAGTTCGACACTTATACTCCACCAAACAAATCTGACTGCTGGATCAGCACAGCCTGAAACAAGCACCAAAGAGCAGTTTATCGAGAATGCAGCAGCAGCAAACGTAATGAAAAATGTGACGATTAAGGCAACATACAAAGATAACACAGTACGGTTTCCATTCACGATTTCAGATGGACTGGTAAATTTAAACGAGCTGGTTGCAACAAGGTTTCAGCTCGGTGTTGGAAGCTTTAGACTCAAGTATGAAGACGCAGATGGTGACATGATACTGATTGCATGCGACAGTGACTTAATGGGAACAGTGGATGAAACTAGACAACCAGACGACCAAGCTGTGATTAGGCTCTTTGTTTTGCCGGTTCATCATAGCCCCGATGCTTAGCCGTAGGCCTTTAACCTTTAATTGAATTATTTTAATAAGTCTGAATTCTGGAAGTAAATATTGAAAAGAATGAAAAGCTTTACAGGTTTTAGAATGTTGCTACATATATTGATGTTTTAACATATGCTTTTTGGTTTTATTTCATGTTAGAAATTTTAATCCAATAGATCTCTGACATTTGTCACTTGGACTACTTGTTACACGCCACTGGAACCTGGACTGGCCAACTTTATTATAATGAGTTACATGAACCCCAAAAAGCCCATGGACTCTAAAAGGTGAACTCATAGAAAGTGCTAGGATGCTTATATGTCCATCGGATTTGAACGGAATGGCCAAACACGCCAATCATTTTCTTACTTTGAAATTTGAATATTTGTTATACTAGAACCTAAATTTATAAAACTCATAACGTACAACAAATATAACAGAAATTCCATAAATCACAGCTACAGTTATTTCTACAAATTGTTTATTATTCTTGAGTGCGGCTTCAAGATGACTCCAATAGAACTTAAGAGTGTTATCATCAAAGAAATTCAACGTGCGAGAAGTGAATAAAAAACTAAAAACTTTTTCAGACTCTTTGTATTGTTCGAATTGTGTTCTTAGACTCTTTGTATTGTTCGAATTGTGTTCTTAGAGAAACAAGTGGTTGATCAACAATGTATAAGAAATATTGGACCTTAAATGACTCATCGACGGAATATGAAGTATCTTGATCCACGAAATTATCATCAAATTGTCTTATTATTGTCAAAATTAACCACTTCTTGGAAGAATTGGCAAACATAGTGTTAATATGCTGTATAGCTCCAAAACAGTCCATAGCTTTGCCACAAGAGCTAGCGATGTCACATAATGTTCGATTAAGGCTATGGCAACCACATGGAGTATAAAAAACTAGGATTTATATCTATTTTTTTTGTTGTACTCCCCGATGCTTTCCTTTCATATTAGATCCATTGTCATAGCCCTCACCACACACGTTGTCAATATCAAGATATTGAGACTTTAGTTAATAAAGTGTAACATCAAAAAGTCATTAACCAGTCGTATCATATACACTCAAAAATCCTTAAAGGATTCCTCAACTGTAACACATGTGGATGCTATATTTACATACCTCAATATCAAAGACATTTGTTCTTGATTGCTTGTATCAAGGGTACAATCAAGTATCACGGAGAAATAATTTGCTTGCTTTATTTTTTGAATAATTTGTGATCTAATTCTACGAGCAAGTAATTGTATTAACTCATTTTGAATATAATGCCCAAGATAATGAACATGAATTACATCACTCGTGATACGACGCACATGCTCTTTTGATAAATGGATCAAACTCTTCCAACATCTCAATCAGACCCAAAAAGTTTCCATTGTTATCAACATGTAATTTCTCATTTGTACCACGAACTGCTAAATTGTGTTTAGCAAGAAACTTTGCGGTTGAAATTATTCTCAACAGAACTTTCATCCATGGATCTCTCTATTTCTCAAATTGTTCATGTGATACTTTATCAATTGTTTCATTCCTTTCGTCTAAGACGCATATCAAACCAAGTGGCCATGTTTGAGATATGTTGTAAACCAACTCCATCCTCTCTTGTACTTAGATGTGTCCAATCCACGAAACCCTCATTAACTAATTAACCTTTTGCATCCCATTTTTTAAATATTTTACAATAAAAACAAAAAACTCTATCAAGCTCTTTGAAATAGACTAGCCATTGTCAATCATACTTTTCGTTGTTTGGTAGAACTCTAGTAAACAAAGCGGCAAAAAATCATCGAGAAAATTTATCTTTAGGACTCTTGGTAAATAGAATTATCTCTTTTAGGACCTCATGCTACTAAATCTTTAATCATGTCAGAACTAAGACCGTCACAGTTTCGTGGATCAAATATATTAACATGATGAACATTAGCATTAGGAATATCAACATTCACATTGTCCGCATTAATCTCATAAGTGTCATCATCAACGCGCGTACTCTCAAGGTTAGTATGATCAATGTCATCACTATCAACACTAACGTCACCACCATGAACACCACCCATATCATCAAGAAAGTGGTAGAAAGTCGTCGAGAAAATTTGTCTATAGGACCTTTGGTAAATAAAATTCTCTCTTTTAGGACCTCCTGCTACTAATGCTTTAATCATGTCAGAACTAAGACCATCCCAGTTTCGTGGATCAAATATATTAACATGATGAACATTAGCATTAGGATTATCAAAATTCAAATTGTCCGCATTAATCTCATCAGTGCCATCATCACTGAGCGTACTCTCAAGGTTAGTAGCATCAATGTCATGACTATCAACACTAACCTCACCACCATGAACACCACCCGTATCATCAACATTAGTATCTTTAACTCCATCATCATCAACATTGTCATCACTAATATCATCAACTTTCATGTTATCACCATCAACATTGTCATCAATAAGATCTTGATTATTAGAAACATCTCATGGCTCTGCTTGGACATATTTATGCGCAGTTCCATATTGTCTCTTATTGCTTTGTTTACTTTTTTGTTTCTTCAAACGCTTTTGAAATCCAAATTCTAGTTTTCTTATAGTTTTAAGGGGGCATAGTTTCTTCGAAAATATGTAAGCAGAAAACCGCAAGATAACTAAGTAACTAACATGTGCATTAGACATAAAGTCACCGCATGCAAAAAACTAATAATGGACTAATAGATTATTACTTGTTAATTAAATAATTCATGTTTTTTATTAGGCTATCTGTGACTTACTTCCTCAGAACCTTTGAATGTCGAGCATATATATATATATTCAGTTCTTAGGGTACTCGCAACCATGCCTATCTTTTTTTTTTCATGCCTAATCACTCACCAATAATATCCCTCCATCTCACCTCATACCAATCTCATACCTAACAATAGATTTTTAGTGGCAACCATGCCTAACTCATACATTTTTTTTTAATTATATTAAACATTTTAATAAAAACATAACATTTTATTAATACTTAAAAGTAAATTACATAAACTTAATAGCATTAATAAAAACAACTAACTAAAACATATATCTAAAAATTGCAATTCCATCCATATTTTGCCGCGAGCTCACGTTTTTTGTCAAGAGTAAACGCTAATATACTTGGGTCGGTTATGTGATTGTGCGGTTCATTATAGAACTTCAGCGCCTTCCACATATGCTTTTCTTCCATTAAAGCCATGTTTGTCGCCAATAACTTTTCGGCCATTTTATTCTTTGCAACTTTTGTAGCCACCGCCTCCTGCAATAGTTGTGTCTTATTTGTTGTGTATGTGTCGAAGGACGCAGCTACACTATTTATTGTCGACGACTCGGTTTCGGCCTTTTTGCCTTTTCTTTTCCGCATAGGAGTGTTGTCGACATTCATATCAGGAAGCACAGTGTTGTTGTCATTGCTTCCGGACTCGTAGTGGGCGGATTCCGACGACTTTTTTCTTTTGTCGGAATGAGAAGTAGATCCTTGCGCTATATCTGGTTGTTCCAACCATTTGTCTTCTTGCTTAACAATGTCCCAAGCATCAATATGAGTAAATGTCTTGCCAGTTTTGGTCTTGTAATCAGCCATGGCATTTGTCATCACGTTAACATCGCTACACCCACTCTCACGAATACGTTTCTACAATTATAAAAGTAATAATTATAAATTCATATAAATATACAATTATAATAGTAAAAATTATAAAACTTACTTGTTGGATGTATAGCCCATTAAATATACCCATTTCGAAGTTCATAGTTTTCCACTTTGTGTTCAAGGCATGAAAAGATCTATTTGTGTCTTTCACATTTTGCTTGAAATGCTCAAGGATTCGTTTCCAAAAACTATCTCTACTTTGTTCATTCCCAAGGACTCTACATGTCGAGATATGAACCCAAGCTTTAGCCAAAGCTGCCTCTTCGACCGGTGTCCAAGATTTTTTTTCCGCTTTATTCGGTTGTTTCTTTTTTTTCACTTCTTGGACTTCTTGAATTTCTTCATCATTTTCTAAGATACAAAACATTATAAAAATTAAAATTCGCTACATACAAAAATATTCTAAACATACAATTCGGAAAAAAAACATACAATTCGGAAAAAAAAAAAACAATTCGGAAAAAAAAAATTCGAAAACAAAAAAGAATTCGAAATACATGAAATAAAATTTCGAAACATAAATTACCCATGGGAGTTGGTTGTTGCGTTTCGGGAACCACATCATCTTCATCATCATCCAAGTCATATAGCGGTAGTTCTCGTTCAACACTTGGTTCACGTCGCGAAGGACCGTCACGGTACTCGAACGGCTCAAAGTCACTTGTTGGATACATCGTGTATTGAGTTGGAGTCAATGGTGGTGGTTGGTGAAAATATTGGGGTTGAAAGTACGGGGGAGAAGTCATTTGCGGATAATATTGAGGAGGACTCATTTAGGGAATGTATGGAGCGGGTTGTGATTGTATTTGTGGACGAATGGAACGAGAACCTCGTCCACGGCCTTTGGATGATGAACCACCTTTTCTTAGATCCATGAGATTGTTTTTTAAAAGAGTAAAGAGATGAAATTTGATTTGTGTTAGAAAATTGGATTGATGTTGTTAATTTATAGAGGGGAGTTATTTTTTTATTTATTTTTTTTAAATAAGCCAAACGGCTATAATATTTAAGGCTCCAACGGATCTTTTCTTGTTCCAACGTTCAGATTTTAGTCATACCAAATCCGGGTCTTTTGCCGATTTGGTGTTCCTTTCCTCCATGCCGAATGAAACCGAAAATGAGGCAACACTCACCCCGAGCGGTATGGAGCATGCCGAATGGCATGCCGACTCCACTGCCAGTACCCTTAGATCCCATCATCTCAATAATTAAAATTAGTTGCTTCAAATATTTAAATAACTTGTTAAGAAAAATGCATAAAGCAATTAATAAAAAAAATAACTTTCAATGGAAAAAAGCATAAAGCAATTGATAAAAAAAGAAGTTCGTTTGTCCGTTTGTGTTTTACAATTGAGGACGTTATTTTATAGCAATTGGATGGCACACCTCAATATCCGGGATTTGTCTACAATCAACAACTAACATAAATCAATCAAATAAAGAATCCACAATTTTTATGTTCATTCCGATTTAACAATTAATTTAAAAAACCCCACTATTTTAGATGGAGCTATGATTCGGAGGCCTAAAGATGTGCCTAAATATATGTCTAAACCTGTGTGTCACCATTTTGATGGTTGCAACTAAGGGACCCATTTTTTCACAAATCATCAGAATCATGCCACATATGTTTAGGCCTAAATTTAGACATATATATTAGGCATTTAGGCCTCCCAATCATTTTTCTTTTAGATGTACACATTTTGACACTCTTAATGAAAAAAATGATATTCTGCGATTTTTATGAGCGTGTACAACAACACAACAACATTTTTGTTGTTATTTTTTTATATAATTAGTGTAAATTTTAAACATTCATTTGGTATTGATAGCGTATGGAAGCTTTAACCCAACTGGCTAAAGCCCATACACTCGAGATAGGCTCAAGACAAGCCCACCAAAGATAAGGCCCGTCACAAGCTGTGTGGGAAGCATCTACTCAGGCCAACACAAAAAAGGTTAGACATGATAAGCATATTCAAGCCATGACCTGTCTGGCAATTCAGGCCGGGGTTGTTACAATGGACACTACGTGTCACTACATCATTCGAGCAAAGGTAGTGCTGCAAACATTACGTTGATACGTGATATCAAACATGGGACATTTCATGAATTTGACATGACCAAGGATGACACGACACATGTCATTCTTGTCTCCTCCTTCGAATATCCACCACGTGGATTATTCTCGAACCATTGGATCACATCCATGGGTTGCACAAAACCCTAGATGTATCCTTATAAATATCATGCCATTTCCTTGAAATGGACCAAGTCACATTGGACACAAAAATACACACACTAATCGACAAGTGAGTGTTACTCCAACTCTTGACTCCGATCATAACTTGGGGTCCTTATGAACGTGGAAAGCCAAACAATCGATTACCTTCACCCAATACGTACCATACGTAAACATGACTATTAGAGTTTGTAATTCCCCTTGACTTTATTAATCAATATAGATCGGTATATATAATGCATATACCGAAACTTACAAGAAACCCTTAATGGGCTGAAACCGATTACAAACATAAGACATTAAATGGACCTAATACTAAAGTCGGCTAATACACCCCCGCAGTTTGAGCGGGAGGCCTTCGAACATTCAAACTGGAACGGAAATCGAGAAACAAAGCAGTAGGAAGACCCTTAGTAAATATGGCAGCATACTGAAAACGCGAAGGAACATGAAGCACACGGACTTGTCCTGAAGCCACATAATCACGAACGAAATGAATGTCGATCTCGATGTGTTTCGTACGTTGATGCTGAACAGGATTCGTCGATAAATATACGGCACTAACATTATCACAATAAACAATAGTAGCCGTAGTCAAAGGTGCATGAAGCTCACACAGCAAATTGCGAATCCAAGCTGTTTCGGCCACCACATAAGCAACATCACGATATTCGGCCTCAGCACTAGATCGAGACAACGTCGCCTGTCGTTTAGCAGACCAAGATAACATATTGTCACCAAGAAAGACACAATATCCGGAGGTGGACCGCCGAGTAACTGGGCAACCTGCCCAATCCGCGTCCGTGTAAGCAATAAGTTGTGTCGTAGAAGAAACATGTAACTGAAGACCATGATCAAGTGTACCACGAATATAGCGTAAAATACGCTTTAAAGCTGTGAAATGTGGTTCACGAGGGTCATGCATATACAAACAAACCTGCTGAACCGCATAGGAAATGTCCGGGCGTGTGAAGGTAAGATACTGAAGTGCCCCAGCTAAACTACGATAAAGAGTAAGATCATCAAACACCGTACCATCAGGTCCTAGTTTGGACTCTGTATCAACAGGAGTGCGGCACGGGTTACAATGCTGCATATTGGCTCTCTCAAGAATCTCTTCAGCAAATTTAGACTGAGATAAAAACATGCCATATGTTGTGCGGGTAGCGGAGATACCAAGAAAATAATTAAGAGAGCAAAGGTCCGTCATTGCAAACTCACCATGAAGAGCAGTAATAACACGCTGTAAAAATGCAGTAGAAGAAACAGTCAATATAATATCATCCACATATAGTAACAAGTAGGCTATGTCAGAACCCCGATGAAACACAAAAAGCGACGCATTAGTTTTACTATGCTGAAAACTAATCCGTGTGACAAATCTTGCAAACCGTTGAAACCAAGCTCTGGGGGCTTGCTTAAGCCCATACAATGATCGCTGTAGATGGCAAACATAATCCGGGTGAGCAGAATCTACAAATCCAGGTGGCTGATGCATATAAACAGTCTCTGATAAGTGACCGTGAAGAAAAGCATTCTTCACGTCAAGCTGATGAATAGGCAAAGCACGAGACACTGCTAGACTAAGTACAATGCCTATAGCAGCTGGTTTGACCACAGGACTAAAAGTCTCATGACAATCAATCCCCTGCTGCCGACTGCGACCATTTGCAACAAGTCGCCCTTTATACCTGCTTAATGAACCATCTGCATGAAACTTATGCCTGAAAAGCCACATAGAACGAACAACATTCACATTAGCAGGACGGGGCACAAGTACCCACGTACCATTAGTAATTAAAGCATTGTATTCATCTAACATAGCTTGTTTCCACTGAGGATCACGAAGAGCGTGAACATGAGAACGTGGAAGCGGAGAAATAGTGGTAACATGACAATTCATATGCGCAAGAGGTTTAGAAATACCGGCTTTAGCACGTGTGACCATCGGATGAGTATTGACAGTGGGAGCGGGTATAGTAGCTTGTACAGTTTGTGGATTTGCTGTTTGAGGTGTAGGAGGCTGAGGTGTAGGTGGGGCTCCGCGGTTGTGGGCTGCTCAATGGTAGCGGGTTGTTGAAGGGGAATAGGTTGGGTGGGAATGGGCTGGGCGGAAGTAACAGGGGGTATAGGTATAGTGGGTTGGGTATGGGAAGGTGTTGGGCTAGCTTGGTCGAAGTGTAGTGGGCCAGATGGTGATGGGGCGTGCGTTGGTAAAGGAAGAGTTAAAAACTCATAGGTGGTGGTGGAAGGCTTGGTGAAAGATTGAAAAGGAAAAATATCCTCGTCAAATCTAACATGGCGGGAGATGATTATTTTATTGGTAGATAAGTCAAGGCATCGATATCCACGGTGGTTAGCGGGGTAGCCAAGGAACACACAAGGAGTAGAGTGCGGCTCGAGTTTATGGGTGACATGTATGTAGGGATAACATAGGCACCCAAAAACACGTAAGTTGTCGTAAGGGGGTGGTTTGTTGTAAAGCTTGGTAAAGGGTACCTCGTTTTGTATGGCGGTTGATGGAAGAATATTTAAAATGTAAGCAGCCATGTTAAGAGCTTCGACCCAATAAGAGGGTGGTATGCATGCTTGAAAGAGCAAAGTACGAATAATATTATTAATAGTGCGCAACATACGTTCTGATTTGCCATTTTCTCGTGAAGTTTTGGGGCAAGAAAAACGAAATTGAATGCCACTTTATTGAAAAATGTTATGGAAACGGGTGTTGTCATATTCACTCCCATGGTCACATTGTAAAGCCTTTATGTCGACACCAAATTGTTGAACAACATAAGCACGAAAAGTAACAAACGTATCATACAAATCAATTTTTTTGTGCAAAGGATAAACCCAAATAAAATGCGAGAAATGATACAAAAAAATAGCATAATATTTAATACCACTCTCACTCGGAATAGGAGATGTCCATAAATCCGAGTGGACAATGTCAAAAATAGATGCAACATGCGACTCCGAAGTATAAAAGGGAAGCTTTACCAAGCTTTAGTATCAAACAAAGGATCCGGTGGAGCAGTACTTGAAGAGGCAGGTTCTTCAAGATGTTTATAGACATCATACGTTTTGCAAAAACGTACAAAAAGGTTTTTCCAGGAATTATAATTGAGTTTTTCTAGGTCAAGGGGTGAGGGAATACACGCCTTGATACTAGCGATTGAATAGGCTTTATCAATCGGTTGTTTGGGTGGTATATTATTGCCCGTCATGATGCTACGACAAGAGGAAAGCAAAGCAAAGCAACAAGTAAAAGCGAATTATGACCAAGGCTTGGCCAAAAAAGTAGCAGCAAATGAGCAGTGGGATGGGTGGAAAAAAAATTAGGGTTTAGGATCATAAGGCTCTGATACCATATTAGAGTTTGTAATTCCCCTTGACTTTATTAATCAATATAGATCGGTATATATAATGCATATACCGAAACTTACAAGAAACCCTTAATGGGCTGAAACCGATTACAAACATAAGACATTAAATGGGCCTAATACTAAAGTCGGCTAATAATGACACCATCCATACTATACGTAACATAATAACAAGCCACTATTTTTATTTTTTCGTTAACCGGAAAACATTTTGTTTAACCTTCGGAAAACTCTGTTTTACCTAGAAAAAACTTCACTTTTTGTTCATAAACCAAAAAACGAAAGTTTTAACGTGAAAAATACTTATTTACCGACGACAAAACTTAAAAGATCTAAGGTCTTTTTCGTCAACCAAATATAAGAAAAAGCTTCATTTTCCCCACAAAAACCTTGATTCATGGTTACAAACCTCGTTTTACAAATATGACAAATCAACAAATCCATCCAAAACTAAAAAACAAACATGATACTCAACAACCAGTGCACATCAACATGATCCAAACATGGATTCCAGGAAAAAAGCGGACTAACGAGGTACTTAAAAACAGGAATCCTACAACCAAGGAACATTTCCTTAGGAAGAATTTCATCCTTCTAAGGATCCAGTGGTTATCATAGCAATAATTGCTTTGCATAAAATAAGCAGTTGTTACATAGATGGTGGTAACTCAGTCAACATCACGTATGATCACTGTTTCAAGCAGCTACCTGATAACATCAGAAACCAAATACGTCATGTGACTATTTCACCCATTGGATTCTCGTATGAGATATCCATACCTGAGGAAGTAATTCACTGGAAACAACAACAAGATCTCATCCACTGTCTAAAACCGGTTGTCATATAATTCCACATCGTTAAGTCAAGTTTCAGGTACAACAAATTGTTCAGCAGAACAACAATATAGCAACTGTGCGCGGAGGTGTCAATTATCAGGTCACATGTGCAATTCTCGACAAAGTCAAGGTTAGCCACTGTCAAAAGCGACTATCCAGGCGAGGATGTAGAGCTTGTGGAAACAATGGAAAACATGACGATAAGAGAAATACAATGGGAAGCTTTATCTTGAGATAACTAAAATGAAGAAAGGTGGTAATCAACGAGAAGTACTGATAACATCAAATAGTCTTGGTATTTTAGAGTCAATTTCCCTTAAAATGTTCACCATTTGTATTGTTTTGCATGGATATATACTCTTATTTCTTATTATTTCATTTTCAGGGTATATACGAGCATTAGAACGAAGAAACACGGATTTGGAAGGAAACTAACGAAGTTATACAAGAGTTTGCTGATCAAAAGAGAGTTACGGCGTAGAGGCAACTATCAGCTTACGCCATAACATGTATTATCACTTGAAGACCAAAGTCAACGTAGTTCAAGGTTACGACGTAACTCCAACGACTTGGTTATGCCATAGATATACAATTTCTTAGAAGATTTCAGAGATCAAGAAGGTTACGCCGTAACCTTTCCATAAGGTTACGGCGTAGAAGCGACCAAAAAGTTAACGAGGGTTCTGAGTTCGTAACCTCTTCTCGAGGTTACGTCGCATGATTTATTTAAAGGATAAGATCTCCAGTGATACGAAGGTTATGGCGTAACCCTTTACTTAAGGTTACGCCGTAAGATATTAATTAGTGATAAGATCGTCTGAGATACGATAGTTACGGCGTAACCATTTACTTAAGGTTACGCCGTAACTTTAGCGAGGCTATAAATACAAGCCCTAAATCTGTATACTTGATAACTCACTCACCACAAAACATCAAGGATGATATAGGGCTCCAGAAAGGATGAATTTCATCAACTCCGGACCATCTTCCAAGGGAGAATTCACTTCATTATTCATTAAGATTTAACCATTTCATATTAAATATTTGTATTTAATTCAACGTCTTTCGTTACGATGTATGAAATTAAATGTGCTGCATTATTTAATATGATTGGCTAAACACTTTATGTGTTAGCCTAGTTATGAATTTATCTATGCCATGATTTGTGTTTTCTTGCTTTATAATTGCTTTCTTTGCCTTTCATGGACACCCTTGTTTCGGTAGTGTCAAAGCTAGGTAGTGCTTAGAGTGCTAGTGGGGATTGACCAACGATATCTAGCATGACAAGTTGGAAGGGTGTGTAAGAATTGACCTAAGGACTACACATTCCTTGTGTGCGAATTGACCATAGGATCACCTACCTAGTAGCGATACTTAAGAAATGTGGGAACCTCTGAGCGGACCATGCCGGGTTTAGTGCTTTTTGCACTAACTTACTGGGTCGTTTTCTTGGGAGAACATCAAATCACATACAAACCTAGACATGCAATCAAAGGGCAAGTGATGGTTGATTTCCTAGAAATCGATTATCAAGTGGATCCACAACCAGTTATACAAGACGACAAAAACACCATTCATGGATGGATCTTCAAATGTAGGGGGATTGGGAGCTAGACTCACCCTTACAAGCCCAGACAAAAAGGAGCACACATATGTTCTTCGTTACAATTTCAAAGCTTCTAATAATGAAGTAGAGTATGAGGCTCTACTGGCAGGCCCCAGGCTCGCAAAAAAAATGGGAGTAACCAAACTCCAAGCATACACCGACTAATTGTTGTTAAAAAATCAAGTAACAAGAATATTTGAGCAAATGACGCTCCAATGATCGCTTACCTAAAACTGGTCCAAGCAGAACTCCCATGCTTTGAGTATTTCGTTATAACACAAGTACCGAGAGCATTCAACAAGAAGGCACACGCCTTAAGCAAGCTGGCAAGCCTGACATTCGACCATCTGAAACAAGAAATCTGGGTCAAAGAAATACCAAAAAAGTCTATTGAGTTGACTTAAGAAGTATCTCAGATAGAAGAAGAAGGAATAACTTGGATGACACCCTTGATCAATTACTTTAGTCAAGGACCACCACCAGAAGACAAGGAGGAAGCAAAAAAGATCATGCGAAAGTCAGTCAACTACTACTTCAAAGACAATGTGTTATAAAAAAAACTTATATGGGACCAAAGGCAAGGTGTGCAGGGCTAATTTAGGCAGAAGCTATCTTGTAAGAGATACATTGGGGGGGGGGATTTGCGACATGCATTCAAGCGCAAGGGCAGTCGTAACAAAAGCTATACGGATGGGCAATTACTGGCCAACGGTAATCAAAGACACCGTCATAATATTACAAACTTGCCCTGACTGTCAATCTTATGCAAAGGTACAACATGATCCTCTACACGAATTATCCCCATCACAACACAGTGGCCATTCCACAAATGAGGAATCGAAATCTGCAGCCCATTAACAGTGGGACCCGTCAATATCATATTCTTGATCTTCGTTGTCGATCACTTCACAAAATGGATACAAGCTAAAACTTTGGCTACCATTACAGGAAAGAAAGTGATCAACTTCGTCTTTTATCACATCATTTGTCGATTTAAAGTACCACAAATTATCATAAGCAATAATGGTACTCAGCTTGTCAGTGAAACATTCAAGTCATGGTGCGCATACAGAGGAATTATATCAGATACAACTGCACCTTACCATTCGCATGCCAATGGCCAAGAAAAAGTAGCCGTAAGAGAACTCGTAGACGGTGTAAAGAAGCGAAGTAGAGACAATGGAACTCATTGAACTAAGGAACTATTAAGTGCCCATGGGCTCATCATACTTCAGCCAAAGATAGTACAAAAGAAACACCATTCAGCTTGGTGTATGAGACTGAGGCAGTCATACCTACTGAATTACTCATCCCAATGACATGAGTTTCCATGATTGACCAGGAGGTAAACGAAGAAGCTCTAAGGCTAAACCTAGACCTTTTGGAAACGAAAAAGGAAAACACAACTATTCAAATAGCACATTCGGAACACTAAATGGCCAAATACTACAACATGAAGGTAAGCCCAATATCATTCAATCCTGGAGACTACCCTCTCAGGAAGAACGGAGTACGCAAGTAACAGGTACTGAAAAAGATGGCTCCCACCTAGGAAGGCAAACACACATTCAGGGAAGTCAACCACAGTGACTCTTACCTACTCAAAGATAGACACGAGAATGACATGCCCCTACTTTGGCACACTTCAACTTAAAGAAATGTTACATCTAGGTATGTATCTTAATTTCACACTATCAAAATAAATTATAACTTGGAAATGATATTTAACGTTTCAAAGTAAAGTTACTTAATGAAAATTTCCTTTTTACTCTTATCTATTTTCAATATACGTAGTATACATAATCAACTTGGCGATTGATCAGGTCTATCCTATCTCACGTATCCGCATAATTAGCTTACATTACGCGTGACTAAGACATAACCCTAAACCATACAAGTGCTTGTCCCCACCAGGATGTTCAGCATCCCTCTTAACCCTTTTAAGCCAACGAGGACCACTCCCTATAGGGCTACTATCGTCATCATCTGAAAGAACGATATTAGGGTATACAACTTTTAATGGAGTATAATAACTTTGATATCGGAAGAATCACTTTCTCCATTTCCCTATTCAAAGCATAGGTCTTACCAAATTTGGAAACACTAGCAGATGAAGTACTCAGTTTCCTCTTCCTGGCAGATAGGGGATTAAGTCTTCATCACTCTCTTCAAGATTATCTTGAACATGGGAAACCCCCTGGGCATATTCACCCCATGGTGAATGATCCCCAAGACTACACCACCTAAATGCCTAGGATGATCAAACACCCTAGCCAAGCCAGGATTGACATAATCAACACAAAATGAAGCATTACCACCTGACGAACCTTCACCAGGATTGCACATGATAGAAGTGTTAACAAAGGTTACATTACTAATAGAAGGAAAACCATATCGGCCGGCACCAAACACTACAAAAAGAAGAAACAGGAAATCAAGAAAAATTTCATACCGACATGACCTCAACACAGAAACTAAAAGAAAATCCTCTTCAAATAAACTTGGCGAACCCAAAATCACAAAAAGAGACCGTAAAAATCCATACCTCTTAGCAAAATCTATCACGAAGATAATAGAATGGAAATGAAGCAACTTCACTAGAACATTCCTCCTAAAAATTTCAACAGTCGACAAAGAAAGATACAACAAACAACTAAAAAAGTAAAAGATTAGAAACCAACCTATGAAGTCCCAGATGACTCATTCGAAGTCCAAAGAATTCTCAGCATCGAAAAAAAGGGCTATTATAATTCATTTCATTTGGATAGCAAAAAAACTTCAATGCAAAAAGAAAAAAAGGAAGATAAAATACGAAAGCAAGAAGTATTTTCATTTAAATACCGAATCCATTAAAAGACATTTTCCAACATTTACGGGAACACGTACCAATCAATCCTAAGACACTTGGAAAAATGTGAAGGCAGTTGAAGCGATCGGCACGTGGTTACAAAGCAAAGCACACACCCTATAATTCAAAATGATTAGCCCAACAACCAAAAAGAGAGAGAGAAGATTGACGGCTACAAAATAGCCACCCAGTCATGTCCTACATTTAATGAACCAGACGCCTAAACGTCATTCACAGGCCTAAGGGTCACAAAATATGCTTTCGAAATCATAGCCTGGAAGTCATAAAACAAGGAGAAAAATAATAATGACTCATCATAGCAAGAGTCTATCAACGCATTTTCTCGAGCAATCAAATACACTAATGGAATGGGGGACTTGATTGCGTGTATAAGACCTTTAACCCAGTTAACTAAAGTCCATATGCTTCAGCAAGGCCCAACAGCGGCCACAATTCACCATAATATGCTTGGGAAACGAACTTCCAGGCCAAGCTCGAACAGGTACCTTACATACTCAGGAAACGACAGTATTTGGAGCTCTCCCCAGGACCGTTGCAAGAGTCAGACACATGCCACCACCTCTTTTGGTTAGAGTTAGTAATCCAATCGTGCGTGGATGATTCCATGCATCTAGGGAGACCAAGGGAAACACGTCGCATGTCCATTCATATCTCTCCTATAGGATGTCCACCACGTGGACCATCCTATGACCATCGATGGACCTCAGGGAGGACAAGAAACCCTAGAGAAATCCCTATAACAAGAAGGTCCATTCCAACGAATGGAAAAACTCATTCACACACATTGAATTAATGATAACATCAAATTAGCCTGATATTTTATATATCAAATTCCCCGTGTTTATGGCCTCATTTGTATTAATATGATACTTAATTCGTTCATAATTGCATTTCAGGATAAAAGAGGCGTTGGAGCGGAAATGATGTGAGAAAAGGCCAAGAAATATATTCTGAAGACAAGTTACGGCATAAGTGGCACTTTTGACTACGCCGTAACTCACATTACAAGGGCCTGAGTATTTTGTGTGAAGATTACGCCGTAACTATCTAATAATGTTACGGCGTAAGTATGATGCTTTGAAGGATACGGCGTAACCATCTCTTATGATTACGTCGTAATTATTTTTATGAAGGTTACGGCGTAACATGGCAAATTAGTTACACCATAGAGACAATTTCGGAGTGGATAAGTATGAGCTGGCGATTACGGCGTAACCCGATGTTAGTTACGCCATAATTAATTACTTGTGCGCAAAGTTTTGAAGGCTGCGTTGTAATTATAATTAAATCTTTTGAATGAGAATTATTAAAGCCAAGGACCGGTTTGCAATTTCACTTAAGTTGGAGGACCAAAAGATAAATAGATCAAATCTTTTATTACTTAAATAGATCACATATGACGTAAAAGAAAGACATCAATTAGGTTTTTGGGAATATTCTTTGGCTACTGTACTCAAGGAAAAAAAATGGAGGACAATTAGGTTTTTGTGGGGCAAATCCTTCGGGGTTTGCCCCGGTACTCAACTAGGGGATCGATATCATTATTTTTGGCATGATATGTAATTATTTTTCTACTCATAATATTATTTTGGTTTCATTATTCAATTATGATTTTGATTCTAATTTAATTGTTGGTGCATATTTATTTAATGTGTTATAATTAATTGTCTTTTAATTTATTATTTGTCAATTAATTACTTGATGTTATGTCTTTGTTTATTTATTGTTTTATATGTTGTTTTATTTGTCATTCCACTAGGGTATTTTGGTGATGTGAAAACTAGGTCCTAGCATAGTTTTGATTCTTTTATTATTGATACTTTTGCGTTTATTAATTGTTTATAGTGTATGCATGCATAGTTTGTTGGTAGCCACCTTATATTTGGTAGTTTTGAATGGCGGTAGTGTCTAGTTGATATTATTCTAAAATCTTGTCTTCTGTCTTGAGATTACGGCGTAACCTTGGCCTCGGTTACGGCGTAATCTATTCTTAAATTATATCAGGTTGCTTTCAGACTGAAGTTACGGCGTAGTTAGTAATTGGACTTACGCCGTAACCAAGTCTGAGACATCTTAAAATATTGAATGATGTGTTATATCTCACTTGTTGCTCATGTTTATTATTTTTACACATTTAATGCACGAGGTTGTGATAGTGTGCAGGTTGAGCAAGAAGAATAAGTGGAGGGAATCTCGACAAGATCATAAGCCGAGATTAGTTGAGCAATGGACATTATTTGGAGACGTTCGATTGATGGCTGTTGCAGGAGTCTAACTTAAAGACTCAAGGGAGTTAAAAAAAGTGCTCGTCGGGAGACTACCCGCCCCTATCCTAGATTTAGTTTATGATTTTATTTCTCATAGACTTTTTTGGATGTTTTTGGTAGTTTTTAGATTTTGTTTTGGGTTTGGCATGTTTTGTTTATCTTGTTTACAGGTTTCAAGACCAAGGATAGATGATAGGAGTTCCGATAACTCCTCTTGTAACGTAGGAAAAAGTTTGAAACCTTGGGCGCAACAACTTCAGAACGTAATTACGGCGTAATGGGCCGATCCATTTACGCCGTAACTGGCTATTAGTAAGGTCATCTACCCACTTCATTAATACTACGGCGTAACTAGGCCGATCTAGTTACGCCATAATGACCATGTTCCAGGTATCTTCTTTCTCGGGCTTTCTTATTACGTCGTAACTGGGCCGATCCAGTTACGCCGTAATCCCTTCTTGGTAAACATTTTTTTAAAGTCAACTCACCTACGCCGTAACTGGGCAGATCCAGTTAAGCCGTAACTATCCTCTGTAATGAATTTTTTTCTAAAAACGAGTTTCAAAACATTTTCATAACCTTGTATTAGTAATTAATGAACTTTGTGGGTGTGTTCCCTGTAAACCCTCACGAGACTTCACTCGTCAACTCGGGACACCGAGTGGTTTAAAAGGCTTGTTGCATGCGCTAAATGCAACCGTGATCCCTACGAAAGTGAGTTACGTTTTATTTTGTTTTTATTTTTATATTTCGTGCCATTTTTGATTTTTATCCGGAATTATGCTTTTTGGTATTAGTTTTTCTTGCAGCAATTCATGTTGAAGAATTATGGAATTATGATTGGCTGCAAGAGAACACTTTTTATCCGACTTAGTTGAGTGCCATGGTGTTTGCAAGATGAATTGAAGGAAGTTGGATGTTGCTCATGGAGGCACATTTGGAGCATGTTTTTAAACCTGCATTATTGATCATACCGAGCAAATCCAGGGGAGTTTTCCGTTCCATCTCTAACCTCCTATTTTTCATTTATTTGCTTAGTATGATCCAAGTGGGGGGAAGGGATTACACATAGACACCCGCTTGATTTTACTTGCCTTTATTTTTCTAGTTTTTGATAAAAAAATGTTTCATTAATAAAATTTTGACATGTTTTTCACTACTTAACTGGATTAATCTTTACTTAGCACACCTACCCTATATTCCCATTGTGTGAGGATAAGACTTTCCGTTTTCCCCTTATACATAAATTCCATAAAAATGAGTGTACCGGTGGCTGTAGTAGACTTTAGAACTTGGCCTTGCATATCTTTTCGAGACCATTATCATGAGCATTACACTGAGGCAACTTGGTGTGATCGGTGCAGCTAGGATATAAGGAAATTTTAGGATTAAACCCAAATAGCCCATCCATTTATGTTTGTGTATATTGACTTTTCACATCGATTAGTCAATCCCCTTGTTAAACCCTTTTTGTTGCACTCATCATTATTGCAAGATACCCCTAGTACACCCGTCTGAGTCATTCCTTTCATTTTATTCACCCAATATAGTTGTTTCGTTACACCTATCGCCTAGCCTACCCTGTAGTTTCCTTATATCCATGGTCCGGGCGCTGCTGGATAATTTTGGTTCCACTGGTGAAAGTCGCGGGTTTTGAATAAAGGGTTGTGGAAGAAGATCGGGTTTAGATGATAGTTAATCTTAAGTGGGGGGATGATTTATATGTTCGTATTATTTTTTATTTCATGTATACCTTCTCTTGCATCAAAAAAAAAGAATGCAAGCAATAGTTTGTTAGTTTGTTTATAGCTGGTAATATAAATTAGCTTATATGTCGTATTGTGTTGAGTATTCTCGCCTTGTTCAACTAGGCGCAATTGTTACATATCCGTTTTGTCTTACGGATAAAATTTGAAACCCGAACATTTCTATCTCGCCTTTCAAATTTTAATCAATATTCGTACAATGGGGACATTTTACATTTCAAGTGGGGGGATGAGAGATAGAAATGGTTGGTTTTGGTAAAATTATGTGCTAAAAGTACCCATATTTTAATTTTTTTATAGCACATACTTTTTTTCATTGACGATGAAGGCCGAGTTAATGCATTTTATTTGCCTAGTTTATGGTGATTATGAGGCACTACGCTACATTTTATATGCATTGACTCATGTGTTGAAAACCCCTTGACTCTTGACCCTTCGATTTTTGCTATGGGATTGAATGCGACTAGTGGTGTGGCGACTATGGACTTAGGAATCTATTTGTTTTGTGTCTTTTGTTTTCACCCATTAAATGTTTTCCCATGTCTTATCCTACCCTTAATCATGAATCGAGTTTAGGTGAGGACGCGAGCAATCATTGGTGTCTTGGCCATGGATTTGGTCATGTGTTATTGGTTTTGTCCTCTTCGCCGTAGCTTGTTAGTAATGACAAAATAACCCCATAAGCCTTTATGTTGTGTCAACCCATTACCTTTTAGAATAGCTGCATCTATAGACTCTAGTGGTGGAGATTAGTATATTTGCCAAGCCTATAATAGAATACTCGCCATGACTGAGCAGTTGAGTGATCACCCATGCAAATATAAACACGTGAATTATGAGAGAGATTGTGATTTCAATTCCCTTTTCGTGAGGTGCTCGGTTTGGAATTTTCTAGCTTAGGTGATTTTTAAACTCATATCTTCCAGTTAATCTTGGGAGATATCTTTTTAAGAATTATTTAAAAGGTCTACTTGAGGACAAGTAGAATTCAAGTGGGGGATATTTGATAACATCAAATTAGACTGATCTTTTGTATATCAAATTCCCGTGTTTATGGCCTCATTTTTATTAATATGATACTTAATTCGTTCATAATTGCATTTCAGGATAAAAGATGCGTTGGAGCGGAAATGATGTGAGAAAAGGCCAAAAAATATATTCTGAAGACAAGTTACGGCGTAAGTGGCACTTTTGACTACGTCGTACCTCACATTACAAGGGCCTGAGTTTTTTGTGTGAAGATTATGCCGTAACTATCTAATAATGTTACGGCATAAGTATGATGCTTTGAAGGATACGGCGTAACCATCTCTTATGGTTACGTCGTAATTATTTTTATGAAGGTTACGGCGTAACATGGCAAATTAGTTACGCCGTAGAGACAATTTCGGAGCTGGCGAAGGATTACGGCGTAACCCGATGTTAGTTACGCCGTAATTAATTACTTGGGCGCAAAGTTTTGAAGGCTACGGCGTAATTATAATTTAATTACGCCTTAATTAATTAAATGCGGCTATTTTATATGAGAATTATTAGAGCCAAGGACCGGTTTGCAATTTCACTTAAGTTGGAGGACCAAAAGAGAAATAGATCAAATCTATTATTATAAATAGATCACATATGACGTAAAAGAAAGACATCAATTAGGTTTTTTGGAATCTTTCTTTGGCTACTGTACGCAAGGAAGAAAAAGGAGGACAGCAGGCGTAGGTTTTTGTGGGGTTTGCCCCGGTACTCAATTAGGAGATCGATAGCATTATCTTTGGTACGACATGTAATTATTTTTCCGATCATAATATTATTTTGGTATCATTATTTAATTATGATTTTGATTCTAATTTAATTGTTGATGCATCTTTGTTTATCGTGTTCTAATTAACAATCTTTTAATTTATTATTTGTCAATTAATTACTTGATGTTATGTCTTTGTTTATTTATTGTTTTATATGTAGTTTTATTTGTCATTCCGCTAGGGTATTTTGGTGATGAGGAAACTAGGCCCTAGCCTAGTTTTGATTCTTTTATTATTGATGCTTTTGCGTTTATTAATTGTTTCTAGTGTATGCATGCATAGTTTGTTGGTAGCCACCCTAGCTTTGGTAGTTTTGAATGGCGGTAGTGTCTAGTTGCTTAGGAGATATGACCAACTGACCCTAAGTAGGTAGACTGAGTGGGAAGGGTAAGAATTGACCAACTGACGACCCTTCTTCGCTTGTGCGATTTGACCAACTGATCACCTGCCGTTTGGATGAACTTAAGAAGTTAGGGATGAATGTCTAAGATGCTAGCGCTCAGGCACTCATTATTATGAATCTTGCATGTAGCGGTACTTAATGACTTGGCTTAGGGGACTAAAAACAACTAGACTTTCAAGGGTAGTAGCTTGATCTCCGGTGGAAGCCTTTGCTGATAGGTTATGACGAACTGACCAAATACTGTCTTAGCGACTTAAAACCCCACTTGAAGCAGGAATCTAGTGACTTTTAGAACTCATGTAATGCGATAGTAAGCGCCGACTTTTAATGACTGCTATTAGATTGCCGAATGATCCTGGGTGACCTGTTCATCTTGGTGAGGATTCTAAGAATCATAGGGTAGACGAATTGACCATAGGATTGACCATAGGAGTCTACCGACCTTTGCCACGATCCATTCGTGGCTGAACTCGGCTTAAGAATTGCATCACTATCTTTCCTATTAGCTTGTTTACCAAAGAAGCAGCCCAATTGATCACGTGATACCTTAAATATTATCAATCCTTTCATTAAAACTTATTTATTTGACAAATTTAATTAATTAGATAGTGAGGAATCAACCGTTCTTGGGACGAACTCGGTCTTACCATTCCCTCACTACATGCGACCGGGTACACTGCCCGTTAGTGCATTAGGTAGGCCATAGGTAGACGAGTTACTATAAATGTAAAACATGGTCAGTAAAACCTGCATCAATTAACATATTAACACTCTAGCTACTCCAGGAGTGTTACCCCAGCTTGTGACTTTAGTCACACCTTAGGGTCCTTACCGAACGTGGGAAACCAAACCGAATAGTCTCCTCCACCCCTCAATATGTACCTTACATAAACAATTACTATAAGTTATATACAACATATAAAATCAGCACTTATGACCACATATCACACTTTAACGAACATTACAAAACAACTACGACCACAGATTATACACAATGTATAAAATCAACACCTATGACCACATATCAGAATGTAAAATAAATTAAACAGGCAATAACACACATATATTTCCTAATCATGTATTACTTCATATAATGTAAAGTATTAACATTAAACGAAAACCTGTACATGTCTTGCAACTAACAAGTGCGGTGAAAACCTTCAGTATCATCGTGCACGTAACTCCCACGATAAGAGCATCACTAGCAAGCTAAAAACATGAATTCAGATATAAGAACAGACCCTTAATACTCTCTAAATCAAATCTACAAAACATATGGCAAACATTGAAATCCCACATCTAGTACCCGAGCTCATATATCAATTCCGATTAAAAATAGAGTTACACTTTATGCCATACGGTTTTTACCTCACAAAAACTAAGGTTTGCTACAAAGCACAATTCCATTTTATGTTGTCTGATTTTTGAAGACCAACATTATGACTTACTTCTGATGAGTAAACATTAAAAAAAAAGGAGACACAACCGCCCTAGATGAAAAGAAGTTAGTGAGCCTGCCTCGTCACAAAGCAAATTAATCTTGTTTACTATTGTCATATTGGAAAACAGTTATAAACATGCATCTAACCCTAAATATTAAGGGGGAAGCGAGTTACGAAACTGTAAAATCGGTGTCAAACACCATTTTTCTCTAATGTCCAAACAACATATAAAAGCTGAAGCTGGGCAAGCTAAATAGATATTAGACATTGGTTAGACCACTTGATATGCCACTCATGTCTGCCATTTCTACTAATAATAAATATGAGTGACACATCAAGTGGCCTAACAAACGTTTCACGGACCCACTATTTCGCATTTAGTTTTTACACAACTTGCTTTATGACAGTCACTAGACTCCTAAATCTAGTACACTGGCTCAAATATCAAACCTGATGAAAAATACGATTGCATTTTATACCGTATAATTTTTGCCAAGCCAAAACTACGGTTATCAATGTCACTTCAGCAAACCCATATCTTGAAACAACCATGCATTAAACACTCAAATAAAAAAACATCAAACACCCAAACCCGAAACACTAACACATATCAGAAAATACCCCAAAACATCAAACATTTAAAATAAAGTTGGTCATTTTCCCTTACTATAAACCCTAATTGCATTAACATAATATACCTAATATAGCAACAAACTAAAAACCTGCAACACTAGCAAACCTTACACCTGCAACAGATAAAGCATCAAACCACGGAAATAAATTACAGAGTTACACCTTTCAAACCACACATTCAATTTCACCTTCTCTAACCCGTAATTGCAGACAAAAGATTGCAAAACAAGTACTTTTATACCACACGGTTCTCGGCGGGCCAAAACTAAGATTGGCTGCAAAACACATTTCCACTCAAGTCATCAAATTATTAGTACTACCCATACAAAAATCTCAAACAAACACAAACACATATCCAAAAATCTTCTAGAAAGATATGGAAAGATAATGACAACCAATAAAACACATCTTTTAGCAAACCGTATATAATAAGCACTCATGATCACATATCAGACTTACCAAAAAGATTAAACAAACACAAACACATATCCAAAAATTCAAAAATTAAAAAAGGAACCAAACTACGTTATATTAACGAATCAGACGACAATGAAACCTCGCTAGCGATTCTTGAAACACCCAAACCCTAAACGCTCACCGCTCTCTTAGATGTAACCCAACAAGAACCACTGTGTTTGTTTAGAAAGAGAAATTACAGACTAAACAAATCTACATGAAATGGCTTTTGTAAATGATTTAAGCATTGATATAATGGAACAAATGAACCAACAATGACTTTTATAAGTGGTTTTAGCATCGATATAGTGGAAAAAAGGTGTGTAACATGCGGCCAACCCTACTATTTAAGTTGTAAATTAAACGGCAATGGAAAACATGTGTACAACATGCAGTGAACCTCATCAACTAAGTGCCAACTAAGACGAAAACCCACTAATCTAACTAAGTGGAAACCCACTAACCTTATTTTAATCACTCTAAGCCGACGACTCGGTTCGGCGGCGTATGAACAGTGTCGGCTCGAGCTGCGGCTCCACATTGCACCTAAGCCATCCTCCTCCTTGGAGCCGACCTCCCACCCGACGGCTTCGTAAAAGTACCTACTCTATGTTCCACTTCAATGAATGTTATATAGTATAAGTTTATTAGTTTGTTAATACTTAATAATGTGTAAAAACTTGTTACACTTATAAGTGTGAAAAAATGTAAAACAATAGATTTTCCACATTTATTATACTCCCTTTGTCTCAAAATTATTGTCCCCCAACAAAAAACATACAATTTAAGAAAAACATAATTATTACTGCTTTCTCTCTCTCACTTTTGTCAGGATGATAATTTTATCATTAACTAATTAATTAATATCTTCTCTAAAGTTTGTAAGATTAATTTTAACCAAGGGTAATATGCTAAACTCGATCAATTTCTCTATCTACAATTAGTAGTGGACTTATAAATTGGGGTATTCCAAAAGAAAACGTGGACTATTATTTTGGGACAGAGTGACTAGTATAAAAAAAATTAACATTTTTAAGCATGAAAAATCTAAGAAATATCCACAATTATAGGTGTGTAAGTCATTTGCAACACTCAAATTCTTCATACTTTTTCAAGTGTGAAAAACTATGTGTTAGAATTAATTTCCAGACTTAGTAGTGTGAAGAAGTTATCTCATTTAAAAGTGTAATTTTTTTTTAAGTACGAATATATTATTGTTTTATAATGTTTCTTCATGCTTGTTAATATAATCAATTTTTGTACATTGTTAATAAACTAATTAAGTTTTACACGCTTTTTAAAAAGTGTAAAAATAAAAGTGCATAGATTGCATTTTTTTTAATGTGACTATGAACGAGATAATTGAACTAGATAGAATAAATGAGAGACGCTTTGGTAATTTTCTGTATGTGAACACATTCCTCCATAATACTCCCAAAAGTGGGCGCAAGACCTTGACTCCAAAAAAAACCCTAAACACACCCGGCTTCCCTCTCTTTTCCTTATCTCAAACACTTGAGAACACACAAAATTTTTGATTTCTTTCTTTGCCCCTCACTTTCTCTCCTTTAACAAACTCAAGAACACAGCGTAAGTCAATGAATCAAATGAGCAAAAAGGTCCAATTGACTCTTCCCGAATCCCCTTTGCATTCAATGCTTTCAATAATGGAAAGCGTTCTTAATAAGTTTAAGAAAGTTAATCTTCATGGAGTGCCAACTTTAATTCAGTATTATGAATGCAACCCTCCTGTGGATCCAGAGTACAATGGGTTTAATGTCACATTGCGAGGTAAACTTGTTGTCTACAACGAATACAGTGTACAACTTGAGCGATACCACAAAAATTGTTACAAGCAGGGTTGTCGTGTTGTTGGGCAAGACACAGAGGTGGAAAACTGGTTGGCTGGCCGAGCAGTTCAAACAAGGGTGGCAGATCAAGGTACAACACGAATACGTGTAGATAAGTCGGACCATGTATTGGGGCTGTTTGTTATGCCTGTGTTTCTTAATCGGGATACTCATAAGCAAACTGTCGGAATCATCGAGTTGGTTACGATTGTACCAAAAGAAAGTTATGTTGAAGATTTCTTTCAAATCCACAAATTGCTAAAGGTAAGCTTTTATTTAGGTTGAAACGTTAGTAGTATTTTATATAGAAATATTATTGTTTGTTTCATGTTTGGACACCTTCAAGAAACAACAGATGTGATAAGAAGTCATGAACTCATGATACAGCTTTTGTTATGTCTTAAAATTTTGTAGGATGAAGGCTTTGACTCAAAAGGTATAGAGAAGACGATAAAAGTTCATCACAAAGGTCTTATAGTCAAGTTCACTTTATCGATTTCGGCCGACTTCAAAGACTTGCAGAAGGAAGTGATAGAGAGATATAAGAAATTGAAACACGAAGGTTACTCAATTGAGTATGAAGATATAACTGGTAACTCTCTTCCAATTTTAAGTGATGCCGACCTCAAGGTTTGCATTAAAGAATCAGTTTCAAAGGAGAGAACCGTCATCAAAATGTCTGTGAAATTTACAACATAAGAACATATCGGCTTGTGTCAGTCTTATTTCAAATTATGCGATCGCCCTTCTTTATTGTCATACTTCACCCAGTCGAGTACTTCAGATCCGAATATAGGTCATAGCGGTCAAATATTAATTATATGTTGTTGATTTGTATACTTGTGTCGAAACTTTGGGTGTAGTTGCGTGATATATTGCCTTTTTTCAAAGAATATGGGAGTATACGATTGTGAATGGAACATTGTCGTCAAATATATTAGTTTACGTATGTGGTAAGAATTTATGGTATGTCAACATTATTACATATGATGTATAAGCTAAGGTCGTGTAGGTAACGGATACGTCATATGGTAATTATATTTGGAAGTAGAACACTTAGTTACTATTTAAATCAGATTTAGATTGTTCTAGTATAATAATTTGGAAGTACAACACTTAGTTATTATTTAAATTAAATTTAGATATACTAGATATCTTTCTTTTTTCTTAATTACTACCTCCGACCCAAAATAATTGTCCTCTTTTGACTTTTTGAATTCTTATTTTTTCAACTTTAATCTTAAATATTTCCGTTTGTGTTATATAGTAGTTGATATAAATTGTATGAATAGATTGGTTTTAAAATGTATTTTCCGTTAATATGATTTTCATCAAGTATTGTATAACACAAACAAAAATATTAAAGATTAAAGTTGATAAAGAAAGACTTTAAAAAGTAAAAAGAGGATAATTATTTTGGGACGGAGGGAGTAATTGTTTGTTCGCCCATCATTGTCAGTCAAATAAAACACGTATATCATTCCTTTGGAAGAATCAGTCAAATAATTTATTTATATCCCTTCTACTATTTCGTATAGTATTTGTAAAGCTAAAAAATACATGGATAGTTTTCTCGGAGGATATTATTTGTTTTTCATCACTTTGACATGTAAAAAAATAAAAAATATTGTAAGGCTTCTTTTCTTGTGGAGCATTTAAAATTTTTATTTCTCTTACTGATGTATCGTAATAGACGATTGTTGGATTTACTATCCAAGTTCATAACTAATTGGTAAGACTGTCGTTAAAAGTAAAGTCTTTTTTGAGTTGCCCTCAATGAACAGTTAAGAGAAATAATTAAGGTGAGACTAGTCGTTTGGTGTTGGCACAATGGCGCGCACCATGTGGCCATATGGGAAGCTTAGGATGATTTTGGGGGAATCCCACATCGCCCCAAAAAGCTTTCCCAAATCCCTCACTCTCTATATAAATAGAAGGGGTAGGCCAAGGCTTTAATTATTCATTCTCTAATTCTCATTCCTACTCCTTGTAAGAGTCAGCTCGTGTATCGAGACCTTAGGAGTTCGAATCGCTCTTTTATTTGGGTTGTGGGTGTGAGCCATTAGAAGTACTCTCCTTTGAGTACTTGTCTCCAAGTTCGACCAAGGTGGTCTGTGTGTAAGAAATCCAATTTTCTCAAAGGTCAGTATTTTCTTATTTCTTTTATTTACTTTATTTATTTCTTTTAATTTACTTTTATTTATTAAGATAAGATCCTTTAAGGTTTAGTTTCTTTCTTGCCCTAGATTAATTGTTATTTTCGCTGCATGTTAATCTAGTTAGGGTATATAAAACCCATCCGTGGTATCAGAGCTTTAGCTTAATAATATTAGCACTTATTTATCTATAAGTAGGTTGTTAACATGTGATAAGTATAAATAAATTAGCTATTGTCTTGTGATCATTGAATGTTAATATCAATTTACGTTTTAGACCATAATATTTTGAATTGTTTAAAATATACCCTAAATTTTAAAATGTTTAAAATAGAACCCAAAGCTTTAAATGTTTTAAAGAAACATTATACATATTATAATTGCTATATTGTATATGTATCATTAAATCAAAATACATCGTTAGTCAATTTATAAATCGGCCCACCCATAGTGAACAAACTATAAGAGATGTATAAGGCGGGTCACTTTGCTTCCTTAAAGAAGTCGGGGTTTTAATATGCTTCGCGCTGACCCGGCTCTCCGCTTCTCTATGCATTCAATGGAGCTACCGAGAACTTTTGATAGGATGATGTCAAGATTAAAAGTATTAATCTATAAGTACTAAAATAAAATTCTCGTTTTAGATATAGCAAATGTGAATAGTATGCTAACCCATGAAAACCGCTAATCTCTCATATGGTTTGTTAATGGAGTGCGTGTGGTTTACCGACACATTAATGAGAGAACATAAGTGAGAGGTGATGTGGGACTCGCGATTCTCAAGCATACTCGAGCCGAGAACTACGCGGGTTTTTGCATGGTTAAATTCACCGTGTTATTCATGATCATCGGCATCCCAGTTATGAATAGTAGATGAGCATATTCGAGATTAACATGCCATTGATCAAAATCATTGACTCTCAAAAGAACTAGGAGTTTCATAGAGGATGAAATTGACACAGACATTGTCTACCTAAAATAAATTCGTGATGTAATTATGACAACCCTCTTCATAAAATGAATCTAAAATATTGATCCTAGCCTTAATTTAAAATTGAGTAATTAATTAAGAAATATTCATGTTAACTAAAACTATTTTATCTTAAAGATGTCTACTGAAAATGGTGTCAATCCTCCCATTCCCAATCCCGCACATAACTCAAACTTCTCATTACTCTCAGTTCTTGGGAGGGAAGACTCATCGGTCCTAACTATATGGACTGGATGCGAAACCTTAGATTCACCCTAAGGTATGAGAACAAATATTATATTCTCGATGAGCAAATTCCCATAATCGATGATGATTCAACCCGAGAAGAGATTGGAGCTCACCGAAAGCACTATGATGATGAAAACAAAGTGTCATGCATCATGGCATCTTCCATGAGCCCTGAACTACAAAATACTTTTGAGAACACTTGGGCTTATGAAATGAACCAACAGCTTAAAGAAATGTTTCAGGCAAAGGCAAGCAAGGAATGCCTTGATGTTGTTAAATCCCTCATGGCTTGCAAACCAAAACTTGGAGCCTCTATTTATGATTTTGTCTTAGAGATGAAAGGGTACTTTGACAGATTGGAATCTATGAACATGGTGTTCGATACTGAGCTTTCTATCAACATAATCCTATCCGGTCTCCAAGCTGATTATAATCAGTTTGTGCTCTTGTATCAAATGAATGGGAACTAGACTTCAATAATGGAACTCCATAGCTTGTTGCAAACCGCTGAGCAATGGATCATGGAGATTGATATGCGCTCTACTCCAGCGGATCCTGTGTTTACTGTTGGTCATAATGCAAAGAAAAGAAAGACTTCTAATTCCAACTGGAAAGGAAAGGCCACAAAAGGAAATTTCGATCATGGGTCTAAGAGAAAGGCTGAATATGAGATTACAAGTGATCCAAAGGAAGCAGTGTGCTTCTACTGCAACACAAAAGGACATTGGAAGCGTAGCTGCCCAAAATATCTGAAGGACCTCAAAGACAGAAAGGTCCAAAAGGGTGGTCACCCAGGTAACTTTATGATCGAACTCCACAATACTACAACTTCATATTCTGGATACAGGGTGTGGTACTCACATTTACATTTTTTGAAGGGTCTAAAGGAAAGTAGGAGGTTGAAGCATGTAGAGCTCAGCTTAGTCATAGGAAACAGAAACATCACGCCCGTGACAAGGATTGGAAAGTACGAGCTCATGCTGAAGTCTGGAGTTAGGATAGATTTAAATAATTGCTGTTATTCTTCAGAAATGACAAGAAACATTATTTTATTTCATGCTTTGTTTAAGGATGGTTATAAATTTTCATTTGATAATGAGAATGGAAACATTTTGGTTTATTTAAATGGTTGTTTTATTTTTCAAGCTTCTCCTTGCAAAGGCATATATGAAACTATTCAATTTATTAGTAATAATGGCAATGTGATTATAAATGTTGGTTCGTCTAATGAGCTTGATAAATACAAAATTTGGCATTCCCGTCTTAGGCACGTAACCAAGAAACGAATCGCCCAACTCCAAAAGGAGGGAGTGTTGGAATCATTCGACTTCAAATCAGATGATGTATGCGAGTCTTGCTTATTGGGCAAGATGACTAAATCACCATTCACAGGATCATGTGAAAGAGGTGAAGGATTGTTGGACTTCATACACATAGATTTGTGTGGACCATTCCAATCAGCCACAAGAGATGGAAATCGCTACTACGTTACATTTGCTGATGATTTCAGTAGATATGGATATGTTTATCTGATTAAACATAAGTCGAATACCTTTGAATTATTCAAAAAGTATCAAATCGAGGTAGAGAACCAGCTGGGCAGAAAGATAAAGGTACTCCGATCCGATAGGGGAGGAGAATACCTTAGTATCGAGTTTTTCGATCATTTTAAAAACTGTGGTATAGTTTCACAGTTAACTCCTCATAGAACACTACAACTGAATGAAGTTGCTGAGAGGAGAAATAGAACCCTGATAGACATGGTTCGATCTATGATGAGTCGAGCAACACTTCCAAGAAGCTTCTGGGGTTATGCATTAGATACAACCGCTCATATCTTAAATCTTGTACCCACTAATAAGGTTTCAAAGACACCTTTTGAGATGTGGAAGGGAAAACATCCTTCTCTTGGTCACATTAAAATTTTGGGTTGTGAGGTTTTCGTTAGACGAGAAGCTCAAGACAAACGAGAAGCCACATCTGAAAAGTGTTATTTCGTCAGTTCTCCTAAAGAGTCATTTGGATATTTGTTTTACAGACCCAAGGATGATGTGGTTTTTGTAGCTCAAAGAGGAGTGTTCCTTGAGAGAGAAATGATATCTAAAGAGGACAGCGGGTGTAAGATAGACCTTGAAGAAATTCATGAGTCTGTCGATGGAACACCTATAGTGAACACTAACACTCAACAAGAGGTGGTGACACTTGTTGAGCCAGATGATATATCCTTACCCATTCGCAGAACGAGTGGTAGAGTTAGCATGCCTCCTCATGATCCTCAGTTCTACTATGGTTTCCATATTGAAGAGGATAAGATTAGTGATAGTACACTAAGTGAATTGGATGAGCCTGCCAACTACAAGGAAGCGATGGCAAGCCCTGAGGCTGCTAAGTGGAAGGAAGCTATGAAAAGAAAGATTCAGTCTATGTATGACAACCAAGTTTGGAATTTGGTTGACACTGCACCCGGTGTTAAGACGGTGGGATGTAAGTGGATCTTCAAGAAGAAGACAAACATGGATGGGAAAGTACACACTTATAAAGCTAGGTTGGTAGTGAAGGGTTATACTCAAACCCACGAGATTGATTATCAGGAAACTTTCTCACCAGTAGCTAAAATAAAGTCAATTAGGATAATGTTTGCCATAGCTGCATTTTATGATTATGAAATATGGCAGTTGGATGTCAAAACCGCTTTCTTTAATGGAAAACTGACAACTGACAGTGGATGTGTTTATGGCACAACCAAAAGGTTTTGAACATGAAAGGTATCCTAAAATAGTATGCAAGCTTCAAATGGCCATTTATGGACTTAAACAGGCATCTCATAGCTGGAATCTCTTATTCCATGAGAAAGTCACACATTTTGGATTTTCTAGAAGCGAAGATGGGTTATGTATATATGTCAAAGTCAGTGGGAGTGTTTTAGTCTTCCAGGTATTATATGTAGATGATATAATACTCATAGGAAATGATATCCCAACATTACAAAGTGTAAAAGATTGGTTAGAGAAATGTTTCGCTATGAAAGATTTGGGAGATGCAACATATATTCTCGGTATAAAGATTTACAGAGATAGGTCAAAACATCTTATATGACTTAGCCAGGACACGTACTTAGATACAATTTTGAAAAGATTCGAAATGGAAAATTCTAAGAAAGGGAATCTACCCTTACATCATAGCATAAAGATTAGTAAGGATCTATGTCCAAAAATTGATGAAGAACTGGACAAAATGAGTCGAGTCCCATATGGTTTGGTTGTAGGATCGATCATGTATGCCATGACGTGTACAAAGCCTGATGTCTCCTTTGCTTTGAGCATGGTGATTCGACATCATCAGAATCCTAGTAAAGGTCATTGGACAGTAGTAAAGAATATTCTTAAGTATTTAAGAAATAATAAAGACATGTTCTTAGTTTATGGTGGAGAAGAAGAACTCAAAGTGACTGGTTATTGTGATGCAAGTTGGGAATTAGATAAAGATGATAATCGTTCGCAGTGTGGTTGGGTATTCAAGCTCAATGGGGGAGCGCTAACGTGGAAAAGTTCAAAGCAAGATACAGTGGCAGACTCCACATGTGAGTCCGAGTATATTGCAGCTTATGAGGCTTCAAAAGAAGCAATCTTGATGAAGAATTTCATCCGAGATCTTGAAGTTGTTCCAACAGTACAAGACCCCATTGAAATATTATGTGATAATGAGAATGCAGTCGCCTTGACTAAAGAACCCAAGGATTACGGAAAGTCAAAGCACATTGATAGAGAATACCATATTCTTCGAAGAAAAGTAGAAGAAGGACACGTGATTATGAAGCACATACGATCAGAGGATAATCCAGTAGATCCATTCACAAAGGCATTGGCTAAGTCTAGACACGATGAACATGCTAATAGCATAGGATTGAAAGATAATATAAAGTTTTAGTTGTTAGTTTGAATTTGAAACATTATAAACAATGATTGAAATTGTAATAGACTTGGTGATTAAATAATGGAGATTTGTTTAGTTGCAAGTGTGCTACCATTTACCATTGTTAATCATTTTTTTTTTTTTTTTTTTTTTTTTTTTTTTTTTTTTTTTTTTTTGCATGTTTAGAATCCACTTTCTAAGTACTTAGTTTACTCAAACCTCCTTGGTCGTTCATACTACAGGAAGTAAGTGTTGATTTAAGACTGTCAAGGAGTGTTAGTAGATTGTCTATAAAGATTAGACATAGCATAGAGAATGCTGCAACACTCATGAGTACTTAATGGGAATTAAATATAGGATAAACCCGTACTTAGAGAGATTACTTCATGGATTAATATCACGAGTAATTCTAAGATGATATCCTCTATTCTTAAAATGGAGATACACCGAGTTTCTAGTTTTCAAGTCTGTTATACTTTAGTTTATTCAAACGGTGCGCGTAAATGCCGGTTATAAAGGGTATGCTAGATATGACATGATGAGTTGACTAGTACTATGTATTCTAAGTTTATTTGTTCCTTTTACCTAAATGAAAAAGCGATAGCTATGGCCCCTCGATGATTAGATATTGACTCAAAAGTGCTAGGCCTAGCCTAGACTAAATTGATGTGTTCAATTGAGTAGTCTCATATAGTCAAAATAATTAGAAATCGGCAATACACGATTTTGAACCTTGAGATTGAATAAAATTCTTGTCTCAGGTCCATACGATATCAGCAGAACAAAGGAATAGTTGATCACTTATCTAAAGGGTTGTCTATAAGATATGATTCAGAGTTCAGCAGTTGCATTGGATGATGCTCTATGCTTAGTTTATAAGGATAGACTTAGACCAATTATAGTTGATGACTTGTCCAAGTGGGAGACTATTGGATTTAGTATCCAAGTTTATAACTAATTGGTAAGGCTGTCGTTAAAAGTAGAGTCCTTTTTAGGTTGCACTCAATGAACAGTTAACAGAAATAATTAAAGCTGAGACTAGTCGTTTGGTGTTGGCACAATGGCGCGCACCATGTGGCCATGTGGGAAGCTTGGGACGATTTTGGGGGGATCCCACATCGCCCCAAGGAGCTTTTCCAAGTCCCTCCATCTCTATATAAATAGAGGGGTATGCCAAGGCTTTAATTATTCATTCTGTAATTCTTATTCCTACTCCTTGTAAGAGTCAACTCGTATATCAAGACCTTAGGAGTTCGAACCGCTCTTCCCTTTGGTTCGTGGGTGTGAGCCATTAAAGGTACACTCGTTTGAGTACTTGCCTCCAAGTTCGACCAAAGTGGTCTGTGTGTGAGAAATTTGATTTTCTCAAAGATAAATATTTTCTTATTTATTTTTAAGTTGCTTTTATTTATTAAGATTAGATCATTTAGGGTTTTATTTTCTTCTTGCCCTAGATTAATTATTATTTCCGATGCATATTAATCTAGTTAGGGTATAGAAAACCCATCAACGATTCCATCAGTAAACAAATAAAGTATTTTACTTCATCTTTTTTTTTTCTTTAAATCTTTTTCAAGTATTTGTATTTGGAGTATGGGTAAAAGGTCAAAGACCCGGTAAATATTTTACCAGGTCTTTGACCTTATACCCATACTCCAAATACAAATACTTGAAAAAGATTTCTTTATTACTTTTAATGCTTGCACGTGTTGTATATTTTTTTAAAACTTAAAAATGCTTAAATTTTGAGTAATGTTGATTGTTTTATATTATTCATTAAATTTAAATGCTTAAATGACAAGTTTTATTTCTTTGTTGAGTATTGTGTTTCGAAAATTAATATAATAAATAAGTAGTTTCATATATATTTAAGAAAATATGATATGTTCCAATATGACTTGAACCGTGTTTTTTTAGCCCACGTCCCTTTATAAATCTACTAAAATGAAAAAAAAAAAATGAAAATCATCATCGATTCTCAAATATTTATAGCTTTTTTTTTACCAATCGAATACACCATTAATACACATAAATTCTTTGTAGACAGTTGTATAAGCATAAAAAAAAATGTCACTCTGAAACAAAATGGATACATATATAATATTTCAATCAAAAGTAAATGGTACCACGTAATAGTTAAGCCCCTAATTTTAAAGTATCAAACCAATCATTTTCGTCCCAAGATTCAGAAACGAGAATATATATCGTCCATAGAAGTCATTAAAAAAAATCAATTTCAAATAAGCATGACCAAATGAAAATTAGGTATAATGTTTAAAATTGAATTGGAGAATGGGTCGGGAGTTCTGTGATGACAAATAGAGAGCAATTGTTTTTTTTATATATACAACGGGAGAAAAAAAGTAGCAGCAAGTTGCAAAGGGTTCATCATGTATGTAAAGACCCGTCCGTCCTCCACGATGTTACTTAACTAATCTAATTACTAATAAATATAGCTAATTCTACGAGCTATCACATGCTAGACTAAACTTAGGGTGACCAACTCTTCTATATGGATTTTCCAAATCCTAACAGAAAATATGTGTAAAACATGCCGTGAATCCCATCAACTAAGTACCAACTAAGAGGAAAACCCACTAATCTAACTAAGTGGAAAACTCACTAACCTTATTTAATCACTCTAAGCCGATGACTCGGCTCGGCGGCGTATGAACAGTGTAGGCTCAAACCGCGGCTCCACATTGCACCTAAGCCATCCTCCTCCCTGGAGCCGACCTCCCACCCGACGGCTTCGTAAAAGTACCTACTCTATGTTCCACTTCAATGAATGTTATATAGTATAAGTTTATTAGTTTGTTAATACTTAATAATGTGTAAAAACTTGTTACATTTATAAGTGTGAAAAAATGTAAAACAATAGATTTTCCACATTTATTATACACCCTTTTGTCTCAAAATTATTGTCTCCCAATAAAAAATATACAGTTTAAGAAAAACATAATTATTACTGCTTTCTCTCTATCACTTTTTCCAGTATAGTAGTTTTATCATTAACTAATTAATTAGTATCTTCTTTAAAGTTTGTAAGATTAATTTCAACAAAGGGTAATATGGTAAACTCGATCAAATTTCCCTATCTATAATTAATAGTGGACTTATAAATTGGGACATTCCAAAAACGTGGACTATTATTTTAGGACAGAGGGACTAGTATAAAAAAAAATCACACTTTTAAGCATGAAAACACTAAAAAATATCCACAATTATAGGTATGTAAGTCATTTGTAACACTCAAATTTTTTATACTTTTCAAGTGTGAAAAACTAGATGTTAGAATTAATTTCCAGATTTAGTAGTGTGAAGAAATCTCATTTAAAAGTGTGGATTTTTTTTATACAACTATAAATATAAATAATTTATTGTTTTATAATTTTTCGTCATACTTGTTAATATAATCAATTTTTACACATTGTTAATAAACTAATAAAGTTTTACACACTTTTTAAAAGTGTAAAAATAAAAGTGCGTAGATTGCATTTTTTTTAATGTGACCATGAACGAGATGATTGAACTAGATAGAATAAATGAGGGACGCTTTGGTAATTTTCTGTATGTGAACACTTCCAATAATATTCCCAAAAAGTAGGCGCTGATCTTGTCTCCAAAAAAAAAACCCTAGACCCACCCGGCTTCCCTCTTCTTTTCCTTCTCTCAAACACTTAAAAACACGCACAATTTTTGATTTCTTTCTTTTCCTCTCACTTTCTCTCCTTTGACAAACTCAAGAACACAGTGTAAGGCAATGAATCAAATGAGCAGAAAGGTCCAATTGACTCTTCCCGAATCCCCTTTGCCTTCAATTCTTTCAATAATGGAAAGAGTTCTTAATAAGTTTAAGAAAGTTAATCTTCACGGAGTGCCAACTTTAATTCAGTATTATGAATGCAGCCCTCCTGTGGATCCAGAGTACAATGGGTTTAATGTCACATTGCGAGATAAACTTGTTGTCTACAACGAATACAGTGTACAACTTGAGCGATACCACAAAAATTGTTACAAGCAGGGTTGTCGTGTTGTTGGGCAAGACACAAAGGTGGAAAACTGGTTAGCTGGCCGAGCAGTTCAAACAAGGGTGGCAGATCAAGGTACAACACGAATACGCGTAGATAAGTCGGACCATGTATTGGGGTTGTTCGTTATGCCTGTGTTTCTTAATGGGGATACTTATAAGCAAACTGTCGGAATCATCGAGTTGGTATCGATTGTACCAAAAGAAAGTTATGTTGAAGATTTCTTTCAAATCCAAAAATTGCTAAAGGTAAGCTTTTTTTTAGGTTGAAACGTTAGTAGTATTTTATGTATAGAAATATTATTGTTTGTTTCTTGTTTGGACACCTTCAAGAAACAACATATGTGGTAAGAACTAAGAAGCCATGAACTCATGATACAGATTTTTTTATATCTTAAAATTTTGTAGGATGAAGGCTTAGACTCAAATGGTATGGAGAAGACAATAAAAGTTCATCACAAACGTCTTATAGTCAAGTTCAAATTATCGATTTTGGCCAACTTGCAAGACTTGCAGAAGGAAGTGATAATGAGGTTTAACATATTGGAACACGAACGTTACTTAATTGAGTATGAAGATAGCAATGGTTACTCTCTTCCAATTTTAAGTGATGCCGACCTCAAGGTTTGCATTAAAGAATCCGTTTCAAAGGAGAGAACCGTCATCAAAATGTCTGTGAAACTTGCAACATAAGAACATATCGGCTTGTGTCAGTCTTATTTCAAATTATGCGATCGCCCTTCTTTATTGTCATACTTCACCCAGTCAAGTACTTCAGATCCGAATATAGCTCATAGCCGTCAAATATTAATTATATGTTATTGATTTGTATACTTGTGTCGAAAGTTTGGGTGTAGTTGCGTGATATATTGCCTTTTTTCAAAGAATATGGGAGTATATAATTGATTTTGAATGGAGCATTGTCGTCAAATATATGAGTTTACTTATGTGGTAAGAATTGTTTATCGTATGTCAACATTATTACATATGATGTATAAGCTAAGTAGGGGTGTTCAAAAAATCCGAGAAACCGATGAACCGAGCCGAACCGCTCAATCCGAAACCGAAAAAACCCGAAACTGAAAAAAACCGAAACCGAAAAAACCCGTTTATCACGGTTCGGTTTTGGTTTTTATTTTTTGATATCCGCGGTTAACCGAACCGAACCGTGCTTAATACATGAAGGTTTTTTTTAACTAAATTTTTAAATAATTGTACAAGTATAAATTATATTATTGCACTAATTTTATTTTACAACGCATATTTTTCTTATAATATTAACATTTCTAAACATTTATATGTGAAAGTTGATAAATGTGATCGTAATCTATAAATATCGAATAACTATTATTTTGTTAGTTGATTATGCATGGATGTTTGAATGCAATTTTTCTAACGGGATAATTTTTATATGACTATTACCTATTAAATGTCATTTAATTGTTCTAGAACATGTTAATGTTTATACGGTTAAACTTGATTAAACGTCTAAAATGGTTAACCGTGACCCGAACCGCGGGTAACCGCTCGTTTAGGGTACCCGCTTATCCGGTTACCCGCCTAGTACGGTTCGGTTTCGGGTAGTAAAATTAATTACCCGCCCCGCGATGGATAGTTTAAATCTTCCAACTAACCGAACCGAACCGCCCCGCGAACACCCCTAAAGCTAAGGTTGTGTAGGTAACGGATATGTCATATGGTAATTATATTTGGAAGTAGAACACTTATTATTTAAATCAGATTTAGATTGTTCTAGTATAATAATTTGGAAGTACAACACTTAGGGTCCTTTTGGTTTATAGATGGGTTTATGATTTAGATTTAGTTTAGGATTTAGATTTGGTTTTGAATTTAGATTTGGATTTGTAATAAAATAATATTTTAATTAATATTATAGTTTAATTGTACTTAAATATTATATTTTAACATAGATATTAATGTGATGTGAGATAAAAAAAAGTAGGCCCCATTGATTTTGTTTAAAACCCGACCCTTTGATCTGGATTGAAAAAAGCATGTCAGAAAGGTTTTGAAAATCACACTTTAACAACCAAACAACAATTTCCTACTGTCAAGCCCAAATCCAACCCCCACGACCCCCAACCAAACGCACCCTTAGTTATTATTTAAATTAAATTTAAATTGTTTTAAGATATACTAGATATCTTTCTTTTTTCTTAATTAATTGTTTGTTTGCCCATCATTGTCAGTCAAATACGATACATATATCATTCCTTTGGAAGAATCAGTCAAAGAATTTATTTATATCCCTTCTAAATTTTGTATAGTATTTTGTAAGGCTAAAAGATACATGGATGGCTTCCTCAGAGGATTATTTGTTATTCATCACTTTAACGCGCGTGTAAAAAAAATATTGTGTAAGGCTTCTTTTCTTTTAGAGCATTTAAATTTTTTATTTCTCTTATTGATGTATCGTAATAGACAATTGTTAGGTAAGACTGTCGTTAAAAGTAGAATATTTTTTTGGTTGCCCTCAATGAATAGTTAAGAGAAATAATTAAGGTGAGACTGGTCGTTTGGTGTTGGCACAATGGCGCTCACATGTGTCCATATGGGAAGCTTGGGACGATTTTGGGGAAATTCCACATCACCTCAAGGAGCTTTTCCAAGTCCCTCCCTCTTTATATAAATAGAGGGGGTATGCCATGGCTTTAATTATTCAATCTCTAATTCCCATTCCTGCTCCTTTTAAGAGTCAACTCATGTATCGAGACCTAAAGAGTTCCAATCGTTTTTCTCTTTGGTTCGTGGGTGTGAGCCCTTAGAGGTATTCTCGTTTGAGTACTTGCCTCCAAGTTCGACAAAGGTGGTATGTGTGTAAGAAATTCGGTTTTCTCAAAGGTTAGTATTTTCTTATTTATTTATTTATTTATTTTATTTCTTTTAAGTTGTTTTTATTTATTAAGATAAGATCCTTTAAGGTTTAGTTTTCTTCTTGCTCTAGATTAATTGTTCTTTCCGCTGCATGTTAATCTAGTAAGGGTATATAAAAACCATCAGTGGTATCAGAGCTTTAGCTTAATTATATTAGCACTTAATTATCTATACGTAGGTTGTTAACATGTGATAAATATAAATAATTGAATATTAGCTATTGTCTTGTGATCATTGAATGTTAATATGAATTTATGTTTTAGGCCCTAATATTTTGAATTATTTAAAATATACCCTAAATTTTAAAATGTTTCAAATAAAACCCAAAGCTTTAAATGTTTAAAAGAAACATTATACATATTATAATTGTTATATTGTACTAGTTGGATACCCGCGCACAGCGGCGGCGATAAATATAGTTATATAATAAATATAGTAAATGAAATGCTAACCCAACTCTCCTCGCAATTCCCTACCCGCTTAGTGAATTCATTTCACAACACTCCAAATGTATATGTGTTTGTTTGGGTTTTCCGTATCTTTCCCGTAACATCATTATTTCCGCATATAAAAAGACCTTCACAATCTCTTTCCCGTCAAACACTTTTTCAAAAGTAAATGATTTTGATAAATAAAGTTTGTATTGATTGAAATAAATGTTAAAATTATAAAAATTTGAATCAAGATAAAATAAACCTACTAAAAATGTAAGAACTAAAAACTCATAAAAATATATCAAAATGGATGTTGAATTAAAGAGCATAAAATTTTAAAAAATATGGTGATATTAGATCATAAAAAAATTAAACGAATTAAAAGATATTTAAATTTAAAAATAAAGATGATTAATTAGTTAAGAAGTGACATGTGCCACCCCATTACTGGAGCTCTTTATTTTAGTTTGTTAGAGCTCATCCCTTTTTGTTATTTTTTAGTTAGAGAAGTGACACATGTCATTCAATGATTGGAGCTCATTATCTTAATTTTTTGTGGAGCACACAACTTAAATGCTTTATATAGTAGTATAGATATGTATCATTAAATCTAAATACATCGTTAGTCACTTGATAAATCGGCTCACCCATAGTGAACAAACTATAAGAGAGGTATAAGGCGGGTCGCTTTGCTTCCCTAAAGAAGTCGGGTTTTGAATATGCTTCGCGCTGACCCACTTCTTCGCTTCTTTGTGCGTTCAATGGAGCTACCGAGAAATTTTGATAGGAAGATGTCAAGATTAAAAGTATTAATCTAAAAGAACTAGAATAAAATTCCCGTTTTAGATATAGCAAATGTGAATAAAATGCTAACCTATGAAAACTGCACATCTCTCATATGGTCTGTTAATGGAGCGCGTATGGTTTACCGGCATATTAATGAGAGAACATAAGTGAGAGGTGGTGTGGGACTTGCGATTCTCGAGCAGACTCGAGCCGGGAACCACGCGGGTTTTTGCATGGGACTTGCGATTCTCGTCCTTCCGATGCACTCCCATCCAACTTAAGGTCCGAAACAAGCACACCAGTGTGCTTAGCATGCACCTTTTTAGAAACCCTATGAATGCGTAGGCACATGTCCCTCTTCTGAACGCCAAGAAAGGACTATTAGTATTTGGGAGAACAAAGCATGCAGTTCATAAACAAAGTAAACTGCTTTACCATCTCGCTTTTTCGGCCTTAAAGTAGGCAACACGTTCAAGACTGTCAGTGTTGGCTTTGAGCAGTTTTAGGCACAATATTAGTCAACTCTTTAACTTTTGCCTGCAACCCAACAATTTGGCTCTTCAGATTAGCCACTTCCTCTTCATGCCGCTTAGCAATGTCGGCTTTATTAGGATTTAGGGTTTGAAAGGATTTCTCATGTTCAACACTTTCCTAAGCACTGTCTCATGTAGACTTTTAACTTGAGCTTCAAGCTCCGCTTTCCCTGGTGCAATAGCCTGGACAAGATCTCCTTACTCGAGCCTCGAAAGCCTCTAGAATCTTCTTGATCCTATTCGCCTCAGAGCCGACCTGATGAGCATACCCTACTCGAACCTTGATAACGTGTACTCATTAGTAATATCATTCAAGCCACGTTCAAAGGTCGCAAGGGTTTTGGAAAGGGGCCTGCGAAAAAATGAGCTCGACGAGTAGGAAGCATAATGGAATCCACATAAGACTTGGCGATACCCGTAGAAGAACAAGCATCCAGTCCGTTCTGGAACATAAGAGTCGATGCCTCAAGAGTTATTGGTGATTTACCTTGGGAGGTGGCTCGATCATCGCCACTCCCACCACCCTAAGTCCTGGATCCACCAGCCTAGGAAAACTTGCTCACTCCAATCGAACCACTACCTTCCAAATGCATGAACCCAAGACTCAGCTACACATGTACATGAAAAATGGTAAAAAGAAAAAAGAAGGCAACAATACTAGCTTCAGCCTCGACTAAGATACCATTATTGGTTTTCTTTGACTTAGATGCGTAATAACCTTTTCCTCCTCCACCTCGTCATCATCTTAAATAGGTACACGGTCATCAAAGGAGTTACATTTAAAGGCTTAGGAGGCGAGGGATTAGTTTTCTCACAAGCAGTAGCAACCATACTCCCATCAGCCTCAGCACTTGCGCAAATCCTCTTTCGAACCAAGCACTTATACAATGGCTTATCATCTTCCACGTCCTCTATTGCAGGGTCAGGGACAGGCACCTGGCCCCCTGGCATACATGAAGGGGGAGGAGGGGGAGGATGATTGGCACCAACATCAGCATCAGCCTGAATGACAGTCTCAGAAATAACCGCCACACCCGTATCACTAGACTCTACAAGCAGAGAGGAGATATCTATCACTACAAAATGAAGAAAGGATAACTTATGGTTAAATCAAACAGCAAAAGTTACTAACAAAAAAAAAAAAAAAAAAAAAAAAAAAAAAAAAGGAGCAGGTGGATACAATAACTCACCCTCATCATCCTTAAGTAACACAGGAATTTGCCCATCCTCCCAATGCTGGCTCAAATTAGCCAACACCAAAACACCCTCCAATATGGGCCTCGCATAAACACGCAACCGATGCAAATGAGTAAACAACTTTTGCTCATCGGGGGGGGGGGGGGTACCAGGTAATTCACCCAAGTCAGGGTTTGCACTATTTCTCCACCTAAGGTATCAATGGGGCAAAGTCTCTTCATCAACGGTAATCTACACCCAATTCTAATGCCAACCGATAAACCCTTAGAGGTACCAACAATGGTAAATCCCTCCTGCATGCTAAATTTACTCTCAAAAGTATACTAGAACCACATTTTTGTAATCAGAAGATGTAATGAAACACAAGTAAACTAAGACGCAAGTTAAACCCGACACAAGCAAGTATAAAGCATTGTATCCTTAAGGGTAAATTTGAGCAAAACCAAGATTAATAATGGCAATATGTTTCAAGATAAAAGGGATGCAAAGGAAGTCTGGCATTGCAATCTTTGGTGTACTCTAGATAAAACGCAATAACTCCAAGCAAAGGTGGTCGGTCAGCCCTCTCATGTTGCACAGGCACGCGAGGCGAATAAGGCTTAACCACCTATGGTCACGCAAAAACTTATTAAATTTGGGTGGTTTCACCCAAGTAGGCTTATCAGCAGCGTAACTTTGTTTATGCGACATTGTGAACGAAAGAAGAAAAGGGTCGCAACAAAAGACTCTTTTTCTTAAAAGGAAGAAGAAATGAGAAAGTTAACTAACTTTGTTTAGCCATTTTCTCCTCAAACATTTGGAGAAAAGAAAAACTTCAAAGAGAAAAAAATTGTTGGCGGTTTAAAATAAAGGGGTTGATACTCACACAATTTTTTCTTATACTTACACCACACTGTACAACACTTTAATGCACATTGTACAAGACAATAATGCACAATTGTGGTGTAGGTATAAAAAAATAATGTGAGTATCAACACCATTAAAATAATGAAGCGTTTAAAGGCCAAAACGAAGAGAGGAAAGTTAAAAAATGTAACTTCTCACCCCTTACACGCTATTTATATGAGGGTAACAAATTTAGTGGGGAACATATAGAAACGGCCCATTGGGCCAGCACACCAAATTAACGAGCGTGTCGCTTACGACCTAATAAGACGCGCGTGCAGTGAATATCAGGATGACGTCAAGCGTAGTAGAATCGACATGTCTGACCCACCGAAAATATTGAAGGAAGGGATTTGAAAGCGTTTTAAAAGGATTCCTTTTGCATTTCCCACGCAAGCATTTATACAAACTTACCCTGAACACCCACACGCCACTTGGGGAACGTGACCTACAACCTAGGTCATCATCACAGGATAGCGTATGAGACAGCTTGGAAAATCAAACCGGATACACGAACCCAGTTTCTTGGCACAGGGCTGGGAGGACTCAGTACTTCAAAGTCCAGTATCATCTCACTTGCACGTGCCATAATCATAGACTAGGGGACTTGATATCGTATAATTACTAATAGCTCTGACCTACTAACCACACACTCGAATCAAGCCCAAACAACAACAGTTCATGAGTCAATATTGACAAGAACCACATAAATCCAGGTCGAGCTAGGCATGGTACGTTTCTCAGGCTACATAGTACATGCACAAGAGAAAACTGTCCTAATTGTCGTTTACCGTTAAGACGTATGAGTCTGACATAGCACAGTGGGAAAAAACACAATCAACAAAATAGAAGAGCAGAGCACTCTCTCATACAAGCTAAAGGAAGCATGACACATTTCTTCATTGTTCGCTCTCAGATGATTAACACCTGGCTCCCTAGCAGCCGTTGATCATCCTCAAAGTGTTTATCTTTAAACCCTACAATTCTCTCTATAAAAGGAGTGCTACACACACAACTTCACAAGTTTTTCACACACTTGGGCAGATATTGTCTCGCAGCAGTAAAGTATGGTTCTTTTTTAAGTGTTACATAAGCTTCTTGATCCTTGTCAATCTCATCGGGTTCTTACCGTTCAACCCGGGAAGCCAAATAACAAAACCAATCATATTTCTAAACCGATTTATATACCATACAAAAATAGATAGAAACATAATAAAGTTGATTTTTTTTGGAGTATTCAGATTCGTTTTTGTACCATTTATGTATAAAAAAGATTTTATATACATAAACACTTAGATTATAAAATATTAAAATTTTAAATTAAAAAACCTGTTAATTAATAGAACAAATAACATAACGGACCGGGATTTCAACTTTTTTTTAACGAATAGTGTTTTGAAGTCTTGAAAGTTCCATAAGCAAGGTCAAATTAGTTTTACCCCTAGGTGTCAAAACAGAAAGTTTCCAGGTGGTCTAAATGGGAGAGGCAAGTCGTAAAAGAGTCTCTGTATACCGAGAAATCATCCATAAACACCTCCATCGTTTTCTCTATCATGTCAGGTTTCATCAAGTTTTAATGTCCGGTTTTACTTATCGAAAGTGTATGTTTTTGAGTTTATATTTTGTATAGTTTAAAAGTGAGACAAACCTTAAAGGGTGTAACATATTTTCCTAAAGGGTTATTATACAAAAAAGTCACTAAAGTTTGCGGAAAATTTGTCCTAAGTCACTAAAGTTTAAAAGTTGTCATTCAGGTTACTCAGCTTATCAAAGTTGTCAACCACGTTACTGAACTTATGAAAGTTGTCATCCAGGTCACTGAACTTGTAAAGACATGACATTTTTGTTACTTAACATATAAAAAAAATAAACGTAAAAATCGCTGAAATTATAGACATATTTGCTTTTTAACGTTGAGTAACCTGAATGACAACTTTTAAACTTTAGTGACTTAGGACAAATTTCCCGCAAATTTTAGTGACTTTTTTATATAATAACCCTTTCCTAAATGTATGTAATCAGAGAGTATGGATTTTTTTTACTGAAAATGTAATCAGAGAGTATATAGAAATTGGATAGTGTGGGACCGTATGTGTGGCACTAATTGAGCCCATCAAATAGTCTAGACGATGTTAATGTAGTTTTCGAACTTTTGATGGAATCATGCGACCCATCAATTGTAAGTTTCTAACTCACTGGATCAAGTGACCATATAGAAAACTCTATTTTTACCATGAGTTTCGGATGCAAATTGTCTTGATACATAGACTATTATAAAATATGTGTATTTTATATAACTTTATGTTGAAAGTGTTGAATAGAACACGAAAAGAAGTTGGATATAAAATAGACATTATTAGTTGGGGGCCCTCACATATATAAAGAATCAATAACGAATTATCTTCTTTGAATACAAAATAAAAACCGATTCTAGAATGCTGTAATCTTTTTTGACCCGGTTTGCAAGTTTAAAATATCCATATGATTTTCATCTGTTATTATATTTCACAATCAATGTCAAAAACTTTCATTTATCAAACATGAAATGCCGACTCTTTAAAGAAATTTACTTTCTATAATTTGTACGCATATGATACAAACTACCGTGCGTGTTGAACATTCAATTTGGTATTCTTCCGTCTTAAAATAAGTTTAGGTAATATTTGATGAAAATTATACTAATAAAAACATATTTAAAATCCAATTTATATATTTTGCATTAATTATTATATAATAACCAAAAAAATAGTTAAAGTCAAAGTTGAAAGTGAAAAAATTCAAAAAGTCAAACTGAATATCTATTTTAGAACGGAGATAGTATATAACTTGAGTTATTAAGTTTTTGCAAAATATATTTAAAACATTAAACAGGTATGGATTAATGAATTTCCACTTGGCCCCCAAATAATTAAGCTGCTTATTTGATACCATCAGTTAATGTTGTTATTCTCAAAAAAGAAAAGTTAATGTCACTTGCACTCCTAAATAAAAGTTAATTGCACCACTTATTTTGGATATAATTAGCAGGCATTTCTAACATTCGGTTTTTTTTCATAAGAAATTATTAGGTAAAAAAAATGAGCTTCTATTGACCCCTTACCCCCTAAAAAAAGAAAAAAGTAAGCAGATTTTGTTACTTGAACCCTCCAAATAAGCAGCTTATTTGATCCCATCAATTATGTTACTTGAACCCTTTATTTTGCGCTTGCTAATTGTCATATGTCCACTTATAAGATATCCGTATTTTGACACTCTTAATGAACTGAAAAAAATATATCATTTCTCCAATTTTTGTGATCGTGATTCGTGTGCGACACAACATTTTTGTTTTTGTTTTAGATATAATTAGTGTGCATTTTGAACATTCATTTGGTATATAATATACTGACTTTTTAAAAAATTTAAAAGAAATTATTAAGCATTCATACTGATGATTTAAGAAAATAAATGTTAAACATAGCTCTAAAAATTATGTTTAAAGTATTCAGACATGCATAAATTGTTTGTTTCTCTTCATTTAACTTCCATCAACCAACTTCATGTATCACAAATTATGCATGTTTATTTTTAAAACACAACTAGCAAACCCTTTATAAAAAAATCTATAACAAAGTGAAGAGTTTAATATTTTTGTTAAACCATAAATTTCTTTTTTAATTTATGTACTTGATCCCTCAATGGATCCCGGCCCATAAATAAATAAAAAATAATAATAATAAGCAACTTACTTAATCCAATTCATTAGTGTTACTTGAACCTTCCAAATAAGCATCTTATTTGATCCCCTCTCAAATATCTTACTTGAACCCTTTATTTAGCACTTGCAAATTGTCAAGCATTGCCAGTCCAAGAACCCTATATAAAGACAACCCTTTCCCTTTTGTTGAACCACGCTTCTTTCTAACCAATATCAATCTTTTTTGCCTTAAACAAATTAATCAAATGGGCAAAAAGATCCAATTGACTCTTCCCGAATCCCCTTTCCCTTCAACACTTCCAAAACTGAAAAAAGTTGCTAATAAATTTAAGGAAGTTAATCTTCACAAAGTTGGAGTGCCAACTTTACTTCATTACTATGAATGCAGCCCTCCTCAAGATCCGGAGTACAATGGGTTCACTGTCACATTGCAAGATCAACCTGTTGTCTACAACAAATACCATGTAGAACTTGAGCGATACCACAAAAAATGTTACAAGCAGAATTGGCGTGTTGTTGGTCAAGACAAAAAGGTGGAAAACTGGTTGGCTGGCCGAGCAGTTCAGACAAGGGTGGCAGATCAAGGTACAACACGAATACGTGTAGATAAGTCGGACCATATATTGGGGCTGTTCGTTATGCCTGTTCTTAATCAGGATACTCCTAAGCAAACTGTCGGAATCATCGAGTTGGTATCGATTGTACCAAAAGAAAGTTATGTTGAAGATTTCGTTCAAATCCACAAATTGCTAAAGGTAAGCTTTCATTTAGGTTGAAACGTTAGTACTAGTATTTTATATAGAAATATTATTGTTTGTTTCATGTTTAGACACCTTCAAGAAACAACGTACATATGTGATAAGAAGTCATGAACTCATGATACAACTTTTGTTATGTCTTAAAATTTTGTAGGATGAAGGCTTAGACTCAAAAGGTATGGAGAAGACGATAAAAGTTCATCACAAAGGTCTTATAGTCAAGTTCACTTTATCGATTTCGGCCGACTTCAAAGACTTGCAGAAGGAAGTGATAGAGAGGTATGAGGAATTGAAACACGAAGGTTACTCAATTGAGTATGAAGATATAAATGGTAACTCTCTTCCAATTTTAAGTGATGCCGACCTCAAGGTTTGCATTAAAGAATCAGTTTCAAAGGAGAGAACCGTCATCAAAATGTCTGTGAAACTTGCAACATAAGAACATATCGGCTTGTGTCAGCCTTATTCCAAATAATGCTAGTGTCCTGCTTTGTTAAGTTGTCATATTTCACCCGGTCGAGTACTTCATATCCAAAATATAGCTCATAGCGGTCAAATAGTATTTATTTGTTGTTGATTTGTATACTGTGTTGGAAGTAGTGGTGTAGTTGCGTGTTGTTTGTCCTTGTGAGCCTTTATATATGAATGATACCAGCATATTGCTTTTTATTCAAAGAATATGGGAGTATATGATTGATTGTGAAAATGGAAACATTGGTTTGCAATTTATGGTATGTCATAAGAACTGTTTATGGTATGTCAACATTATATATTTGGAAGTGCAACACTTGTATTTGGAGCATGTTCAAAGAATACTATAGTTAACTAGTTAGATGACGACGTATATGCCCCTTCGGTCTAACACCGAAGGGCCCCATACTCTTAACCGAAGGGACCGATACTCTAATGCAACAGTCCAAGCCGAAAGGTACGATGACAGGTCATCCGTCCGAAGGACACGCCGACCTGACAGTACTTTTGGTATTTAGCCTGGATACACTTTGTCTTATCCCCGTGGATGTCGGACATGACCCCAGGGACAGTGTCAGCTCTGATATCGCCAACGGCCCCATGAAGTACGACAGACCCAGGGACCAGACAGTGACATCAGGTAGTATATATACGCATACAGTATTTGGGAATAAGGTATCATTTTACACACACATACATTTATACTATACCTTTCGGTAAAACACATACTTACTCTCACGCCGGAGTCGGGTCCTGGGATAACACCCGGGGCGAGACTAACGCGTCGTTCATCTTAGCAGGTATCTGGAAGACTTATTCCTAAGGCTGAAAGATAACTGCAACAACCCACAAAAAATTACTTCGACATTGGCGCCATCCGTGGGACCCGCATTCAATCTACCAGAGCTGTAGGATGACGGGTTCGACACCACCAGAAACTTCAGGAGGAAGTTCCACACCATTGACAAGGGAGCAGTTAGAAGGGTACGTGACTGCTCTTAAGTCAATGATAAAAGAACATAATAGCCGGAGGGACACTGTTGAGCCACTACGATTGGACTTCGAAGATGAAACGACTCTTGATAAGGACGAGCCGGCGAATAAGAAGAAGGAAATAGTTACGGGGAACAAAGTGAAAGACGAAGACCTGGCGAAACCTTTCAAAGAAGTCTCGAAATCTCCATTCAGTAGACGAATCATCGAGTTTTCCGCTCCGGAACACAAGATGCCCACCCACATCAAGCTGTACGATGGGTCTACGGACCCCCAAGACCATCTCAACAGATTTATTGGAGCTGCGGGACATGGAGAGTGGCCAATGCCCATGTGGTGCCACATGTTCCAACAAACGTTGGATGGAAAGGCCCAGGGATGGTTTGATGGGCTTCCGCCGGGAAGCATTAACGAATGGGCAGCTTTCAAGGATCAGTTCGAGGCTCGCTTCTCCCTGCACAAAGCTTGTGTCAAGGACCCTACAGAGATCGCCAAGATAGTGAGAAAGGCTAATGAAACGCTGCCGGAGTTCAAAGAAAGGTGGACCACTGAGACAGGATTCATACAGGGGGCTCCGGAGATCATGAGGATCTCCTCATTCATGAACGGGTGCAAGTGCCCCGAGCTGGCCAAGCGGTTCGCCGATACGATCCCTAAGACTATGGAGGAGATGATGATTAGGGTCGACGACTTCATAAGGTCGGAAGAAGCTTTCGCCAGTACCGAATTGCCTCGGGGAGAACACTATGATACAACCAGAAGAGCCTCGACGGGACCCTTCCGAAAGGACGAAAGGGTCGTCAGGAGTCACTACGGAGGAGATAAGAGGAATGAAGGACGGCATGCGTACTCAGGAAGAGACCGTGGAAGTTCACACCGCCATGGTGACATGTCGGCTCCTTATGTGCCCCATCGCGGTGACCACCAGAACCGAGGCAACCCACGCCTAACCCTAGATTCACTTATAAAACCACCAAAAGAAATCTTAGCCACTGAGCACCAGCTACGCCTACCCCCTCCAAAGCCGATGCGTGATCCCCCACGCAAGGAAAATCAAGATAAGTACTGTGATTATCATGGAGAAAAAGGGCACTATACAAATGATTGCTATCAGCTCAAAAGACAGCTAGAGATAGCGTTGGAGTCAAGGAAGCTAAATCACCTGGTCAAGGATCTCAGGAAGAAGGGAAGGAGAGAACCCCCAAGGAATGACGCAGGAGCTAAAGACAAGGTCATCAACATGATCCGAACTTGGCCCGAACGAAGGAAAAGGAAGTCATCGGAACAAGAGGAAAGATGGATGAATGTACCTATAACGTTCCCTCCTCTCCCCGACGGAGATGTGTCGGATGATCCTCTCATAGTTGAAGCCACGATGGAAGGGTACTTAGTAAGGAGAGTCTTCGTAGATGAAGGAGCTTCGGTAGAGGTAATGTTCGAACACTGCTTCAACAACCTGCCTCATGAGATAAGGAATCGAATGAAGCAGACACAGACAGATTTGCTGGGATTTGCCGGGCAGGTAACACGCCCACTGGGAAAAATCGAATTAGATGTATCATTCGGAGACGAGGGGTTGTACGGGAAGGTCAGGATGAAGTTCACAGTTATTCGAGCACCATCACCATATAATGTCATCTTAGGAAGGACCGGATTGAAGATCCTGCGAGCCACACCTTCTACGGTCCATTCCATGATGAAGTTCCCAACCCCTCAAGGAATTGCCACGTTGGTCACTCGTTCCGTCATCATTTCGGAATGTAGGAGGTTGGAAAAATTACAGGCCATCGTTCCGGAGCAAGATAAGGAAGAAACAGGCACAGGAGAGGTGGGTTTAACGGAGGAAGTGGCGATCAACCCTGCCTTCCCCGAACAAGCTGTGACGATAGGGGGTGCACTGTCCGCCGAGGGCAAACGACGCCTCAAAGAGCTTTTACAAAGGAACATCGACATATTCGCACGGGAACCGGCGGATATGACTGGAGTCCCCAGAGGAATCATAGAGCATACCCTGAATGCCAACCCTTCAATAGACCCGGTATGTCAAAAACGCCGAATGTTGGCTGCGGATCGGAGTCAGGCAGTCACAAAGGAGGTAGAAGAATGGATCAAGGCCGGTATAGTCAGGCCGGTGAAATACCCCACTTGGATATCCAACCCTGTTCTGGTGAAGAAGTGTGATGGAAGCTGGCGTATGTGCATTGACTTCAAGAACATCAACTCCGCCTGTCCCAAAGATTATTACCCCTTGCCAGAGATCGACTGGAAGATCGAGTCGGTCATGGGGTATAAATACAAATGCTTCTTGGATGCTTACAAAGGGTATCACCAGGTACAAATGGCAAGAGAGGACGAAGAAAAAACAGCGTTCTACACTGAGCAAGGAACCTACTGCTACACCAAGATGCCATTCGGCCTGAAGAACGCCGGAGCCACCTATCAACGGATGATAGACTCCGCTTTTCAATCACAGATAGGGAGGAACCTAGAAGCATATGTGGACGACATGGTCATCAAGAGCAAGGAAGAGCGGGGAATGCTAGCGGACATAGCGGAGACATTCGACAACCTCCGGAAGATCAACATGAAGTTGAATCCTAAAAAATGCTCTTTTGGAATGGAGGAAGGAAAATTCCTAGGGTATATGGTAACTTCAGAAGGAATTCGAGCAAACCCAAAGAAGACGAAGGCAATAATGGACATGCAATCGCCAAGGACCCTGAAAGAAATGCAGAGCCTCAGCGGCAAATTGGCGGCACTTAATCGTTTCTTGGCTCGTTCGGCCGAAAGATCCTTACCGTTTTTCGAAACACTCAAAAGCATCACCAAGGAGAATAAGGAGGAGTACCGGTGGACGGAAGAGGCAGAATCGGGATTCCAAGAGATGAAAAAGTTGATAACAGATCTTCCCTCACTAACAACACCGTCGGCAAAAGAAACACTGTACGTATATCTAGCAGCCGGAGGAAGCAGTCAGCGCGGTTCTCCTCACGGAAAGGAAGGGAAGGCAGTTACCAGTTCGTTATGTGAGTCGAACACTCAACGAAGCCGAGAAGAACTATGCCCCGATTGAAAAACTGGCATTATGTCTGTTACACATGTCAAGAAGGCTCCGGAGATACTTCGAAGCACACCCTATAAAGGTGATCACGGACCAACCGATAAAGCAGATCCTCAACAAGCCGGAAGCGTCCGGGAAGTTAGCTAAGTACTCGGTGGAGTTGGGTGCATACAACATAACCTACGAACCCCGGAACGCAATCAAAGGTCAAGTGTTAGCAGACTTCCTGTCGGAAGCTCCCATCGGAGAAAACAATGAGAAGTACTTCAACCAACCCACGCCGAAGAAGAAGGAGGAGGGGAAATGGCTTTTATACACGGACGGAGCATCCAATAACAAAGGCTCCGGAGCGGGTCTCGTACTAATCAATCCAGAGGGAATGGAATTCACTTATGCCATCCGACTTGAGTTCGACAGCACTAATAACGAAGCCGGATACGAAGCCCTACTGGCAGGGTTAAGGATGGCAGAGAGTATGCAGGTTCGTAGCCTTGAGGTCCGGGTGGACTCTAAGTTGGTGGCTAACCAGATAAATGGAGATTATGTGGCAAGTCATGAAAGTATGATCAAGTACCTAGCGAAGGCAAAGGAGTACATAGCTAGTTTTGAGAACTTCACCATCCGGAACATCCCTAGAGGTCAGAATCAAAAGGCAGATGTTCTTAGTAAACTGGCCACGGTCGCTTTTGACCACTTGACGAAGGAAGTACTGGTGGAGGTGCTAAGGGAAAGATCGACAGAAAGCAAAGAAGTTAACAATGTTGTTGAAGAGGAAGGAGACAACTGGACGACCCCCATCATTCGGTGTCTCGAGGAAGGAATTTGGCCGGAAGACCCTAATGAAGCCCGCAACCTGAGGATGAAAATCAACCAATATGTCATGGAAGATGGCATACTCTACAAGAAAGCCTATTTGGTACCTATGATGAGGTGCGTGGGTCCCCTACAAGCAAACTACGTTATAAGAGAGATACACATGGGAGCCTGTGGTATGCATTCCGGTCCTCGATCGGTCGTGGCAAAGGCCATGCGGCAAGGATACTACTGGCCTACAATGCACCGGGATGCTAGAAACGAGATAATCAAGTGTGACTCCTGCCAGATCCACTCCCCGATACCACAGCTTCCAAAAACCAAGCTGACGCCCATCATGGCTCCATGGCCCTTCTACCAATGGGGTATGGACATAGTAGGACCTCTACCACCAGCGGCCGGAAAGGTCAAGTTCCTCTTGGTCGCAATCGACTATTTCACCAAGTGGACAGAAGCCAAACCGCTGGCAAAGATCACATGGAAGGATGTCACGAAGTTCGTGTGGGATAACATAGTGTGCCGCTTCGGTCTCCCCGTCGTCATCGTCACAGACAATGCTAAGCAATTCGTAGACAACCCCTTCAAAAGCTGGTGCGAAAAGCTCAACATCAAGCAGGTTAATACAGCCGTGGCCCATCCACAGGCCAACGGACTGGTAGAAAGGGCCAACAAGAGCTTGATGGAGGGAATCAAAACAAGGTTGGGGCGCGCAAAAGCCGGATGGGTAGACGAACTGCCGAATGTCCTTTGGGCACACAGGACTTCCATCAAGACTAGTAACGGAGAGACCCCCTTCAGCCTCACTTATGGAAGCGAAGCGGTCATACCGGCAGAAATAGGCATGCCAACGTACAGAGTAAGGCGGATAAGAGAAGGGATGGAAGAGGAAGATTCCCACCGAACTGCAGAACAAAACGAAGAAGATATCCGTCTCAACCTTGACTTGCTACAAGAACGGAGAGAAGAGGCCGCTGTGATGGAAGCCCGATACAAAACGAAACTAGAAAAGTACTACAACCGGAAGGCACGCCTGGTTTCTTTCAAACCGGGGGAATTCGTGTATCGAAAAAACGAAGCCAGCAGAACCGAAGATCAAGGCAAATTAGGACCCAAGTGGGAAGGCCCCTATCGGATCAAAGAGGCAAATCTCAACGGCTCGTACAAATTGGAAACTTTGGATGAAGAGGAAGTACCCCGGAAGTGGCACGCCATGAATCTGAAGAAATGTTTTCTTTAAATTAAAAATATGCATTGTAAGCCTACGGGCATGAACTACTTTATTCTCACTATAAGTAATGATATATATTCCCCTACCTACGACGGAGGAGGAAAATTTTCCGCAACCATATCTCATGCGTAAGGGGCGGACCGGCGGAGATTAGCTACCTCCGACCGCGTGTCCAAAAACCCCAATTAAAATTAATTTACCCCCGCAAGTGCAACGACACTAGGGAAGGCCACACACCATTCGGTAGGCGACTGCATACCCCCGAATAATGCTAAGACATTAAGGGATGAGCCGAGGCATATGTGCCCGAACGGCACGCAGATACCCCGGAGGCGTGACGACGCCAGGGATGAGCCACCAGGTATATTTACCACCAGGCGAAAACAGTACCCCGAAAAATGCTAAGTCATTAGGGAAGGCCGCAGCACATTTGCTTACGGGCATAATTTAATGACCGAAAGTGTCAAGACGCTAACAAAAAGCACGGCGTACACAAGCATATACATACCAAAAATGAGGATCCGATATACGGATGACCCCGTCTGAGCATAGATAAATAAATAAAAAACATTGTTCGACAGTGCACAACCACAAAAGTACCCAAGATTACATACTATGACAGACTAAATTGTTCAAATACATCAATTCTAAGGCACGCAGACCTGATAATGACGACCTCGCCCGACACTAAGAACCCCTGGAGGTGCCAGCCCCAGGAGTAGCTCCAGTCCCCTCGGGAAGGATATTCATCAAGTCCGCCAGAGGGAGATGATAAGAGCGCTTGATCTTTTCTATATATGGATAGCTTCGGGTGAACATCTCGTCATAAGCCTTGGAAAAACCCTTCACAGCCTCCATGTCAAAGTCGTGCTGTTCGGCAATGATCCTTTCAACCTCTTCGTCGGTCCGTTCTTCTCTGACCCCGTCCAACCACCCAGAATCGATCGCAGCATTGAAAACGGCCCCCCAGCTCTGTTGATACTCCTTACTACCCTGTAACCTACGAACCACTGTAGGGAGCAACTCCTTCACATAGTTGAAGCGTACTATCTCTTCATGACCAGCTTTGATGGCAATTTCCTGCACATTTTTCCTCAAATCCGCGGCATCCCTCTCCGACTCCTCCAGCTCCGAAACCTTCTTCTCCAGGGATTCCTCCAACGACTTAATCCTTTCCATCTGCTCCGAATCCTTAACCTTTAGCAGCGCAACCTCAGCTTCCAAGCTCTCCAACTTCTTCTTCAAATCCTCCTCCTTCTGATCGCAAACCTGATGAACCTCCTGAAGAGCTTGATGATCCGCGGCTAATTTCTCGTTAATAACGACTTGGGAGTGAAGACTAGCTCGGGTCTCGGAAAGTAACGGCTCGATACCAGAGCAAACAGAATGAGCTCGATGCAATTCCGCATACTGGCTACTCAACCGCTCAAACCTTCTAAAAACCTCGCCAACGGCAAGGGACCCATGAGTTAACTCGAACCAACCCCTGTACAAAGCCCGCTCATCAGTTTGGTCCTCCTGTTCAGCACGAAGATAGGGAGGAGCAAGGTTCATCATCATGTCCCTGCAGAGAGAGGCATCATTCAAGGTCGTATCAGCCATCAAACCCCAGCCGGGGATAAAAGGCTCCCCAGAACCCCTTCGTCCAAAGAGACCTACGGAAACACAAAACAAACAATCAAAAAAAAATAATAAAATAAAAAAATCCGAACGAAACGGATACCTCTTGTGTAATCTTCGCTATATGGCCCCGCTCGGTGTTGGGTCGTCTCCTCCGCATGCAACCCCGAACCCCCAGCCCCAGTTTCTGCGAAGAACGAAATCAGGACCAACTCAATAATAACGATAGCAACATGTAATAACTAAGATAATACCTTGGACGACGGCAGCAGAAGCAGGCTCCTTAGCCGAATGAGCCCCCTCCTGAAGAGACCCCCCTCCCTGATTACCTCCATCTCTTTGCAGGACATCACCCACAATGTCCTCGGGCCTCACGGTACTCACGGGAGAAGCCGAATGAGCGTCCTGGGAATCCTCTGGACTAGACAACACCTCGATAGAAGGAGACTCCTTCCGTCTCCTTTTCAACAATGACGAAGGGCCCCCAGCCGGCCTTCGCTCCACCTGCTTCCTCTTTTTCTCCTTGGCTTTTAAAACTCCCGCATCGGCTTTCTCCACAATTCTCTGAACCCTGCTCACCTCAGGAATGGGTTGGTCGGTTCTCAAAGGTTGCGTCACATGCTGAGGTATTTCCTCCCCTTCAGCCAACCTACGTCCCTTTCCCAACCGGGACCCCTGCTCCGACCTCAGACGAAGATACTGGGACATAGTTATGACTACAAAAAAAAAAGGGGAGAGGCCACATAAAAAAGAAAGGAGAGAGGAAGATACATATATATATAAAAAAAAAAGCAAGCAAAACGAACTTAGACGGTTGCATTACCATTCTTGTCAATATCCTTGAACTCCACACGGAACCCAGAATGCTTCCAGATCTTTGTCAACCCAACCTCATACAGAAGACCGGAGTGCATCGGCCGGAGCTCCACCACCCCTTCGCATAACCTCCTAACATCGGCCTCCTCAAAACCACTAGCAGGAAGAGGGTCCGATACGTTGGAGTCCAGATGTCTCCAAGGCATTGCATCCGGAACTGCCCTCCGATCAATCAAGAAAAAACAATCCTTCCAATTCTTCAGACTAGAGCATGTTTCCTTAAAAATGTGGGGACGGGCCTCCCCCCCGGTTCTTCGCTGAAAGGAAAACCAATGCCCCTGCTTATTTAAAGTATAGAAGACCCGAAACAAATGCACGCTGGGCTCAATTGCCAGGCTCCGACAATAAATCTCAAACATGACCAATCTGTTCAGTCCGATAGGCACCAGTTGGGAAATGTGAACTTGGAAGTGCCGAATCACCCTCAAGAGAAAAGCAGAAAAGGGAACCCGGACACCGGAAAACGCAAAGTACTGTTCGTAAAGGCCAATGGCATCAGGAGGGAGGTTATTCATGGTAAACTCTGCAGGGGGCAGACGAGGGTGTAGGTCGATCGGTATGCCGTAATCACTGACGATCTGCTCGAGCTCCCCCTCGGAGAGCAGCGAGGAGTACACATGCATATCAGCCTTAGGGGCAGCATCGCTGAGGGGTCCCGCGGAGCTAGAAGCCATGAGATATTGACAAGATGCAACGGAATCAACGAAGGAATAGCGGGATAAAACTCACCTGAACTCGCCGAAGGTTTATGTCAAGCGGAGGACGAAAGAGTTGAAGGTAAAAAGTAAAAATTACAAATGAAGAAAAAGCTCCTTATATAGGCGAAGAAAGTGGACACGAAACGTCCCATCATGACAGGGAGCGACGCGGGCGAATCTGAACCGTCAACGGGTACCATCTGCCACGTGGCACGATCCCACGAAAAGCGGTATATATTAATTTAACTCGTTTTCACCCCATGGGCTCGTGCCCAGGGCCCAAAACGAGGCCCATAAAGCCAAAACTCGCCAAGTCACTCCGAATGAAGCTAATCGACAACTATATATAGTATCACGTCACTTGTCAAATACAAGTAACATGATACTGGGGGGGACATGACGACGTATATGCCCCTTCGGTCTAACACCGAAGGGCCCCATACTCTTAACCGAAGGGACCGATACTCTTAACCGAAGGGACCGATACTCTTAACCGAAGGGACCGATACTCTAATGCAACAGTCCAAGCCAAAAGGTACGATGACAGGTCATCCGTCCGAAGGACACGCCGACCTGACAGTACTTTTGGCATTTAGCCTGGATACACTTTGTCTCATCCCCGTGGATGTCGGACATGACCCCAGGGACAGTGTCAGCTCTGATATCGCCAACGGCCCCATGAAGTACGATAGACCCAGGGACCAGACAGTGACATCAGGTAGTATATATACGCATACAGTATTTGGGAATAAGGTATCATTTTACACACACATACATTTATACTATACCTTTCGGTAAAACACATACTTACTCTCACGCCGGAGTCGGGTCCTGGGATAACACCCGGGGCGAGACTAACGCGTCGTTCATCTTAGCAGGTATCTGGAAGACTTATTCCTAAGGCTGAAAGATAACTGCAACAACCCACAAAAAATTACTTCGACATTAGACAAAAAAATAAACTAAAACCATGCATCCACTATACCAATTTCCACATCTCGCGACGGGGTTTCTAGCAACGACGGATGTCGACACCATAGGTTTACTAAACAACAAAAAATCCAATTTCTTAGTCCCATTTGTGACCAAAACCTCGCGTTAAATATTTGACTTTCACCGATACCTTTAGCGACGATAAAATTCGTCGCTGTAGGTTTGGCGACGGTCAATTTTTTGGTCTTTAGTCACAGGAAATTTTCCCTACAAGACGAAACTTTCGGCCGAACTTTTTGCGACGACATTTTCGTCGCTATATGTTTAAAATATTAAAAAATTGATTTAAATTTTTTAATTATTTAAATTAATCATTCAAAAGATAAATTATTTAGATTAATTTATATTAATGATAAAAGATATTTAAAAATAAAAATTATTTAGCTATTTAAACTATTTCAAAATATGAATTATTTAAATAATTCAAAAGGTCAAGGTCAAGGCAATATTATTTATAGCAATGTCGTCGCTATAGTTTGCATAGAGAAAAAAAGTAAAATAGATAAGCCAAGAGGCGTAGTCGCTATAGGTCAAATTCGTCTTCGCTTCGCTGTAACTTATAGCAACGGTTTTACGAAGACGGGTTTTATTGAGACCACGTTTTGTCGCTATAACTTTTAGTGATGACAAGTTTGACCATCGTCGCTATAATTGAAAATGATGCAGTGATCTATGACTTCATAAATATATAATAGCAGGCCTAGATTTAGGCATGTGTGGGCTGTGCAATAGCACAGACACCATTTTTCTTAGGGCCTCAAATTTCTTGATCTCAATGTTAGTAAACACTCAATTTTGGATGTTTTAGTCTAAGTAAACGATATTTTATGAAGAAAACATGTTTAAAAATGTTAAAAACTTATAACTTGAGTCACACTAGTGGAAGGGACCTTTTACGAAGTTAAAGTGGAAGGGACCTTTTACCAGAGAAGATGACACGAAATCCAAAAATCTTGTTTTTTCTAGTAAATTTCAAGTTTAGTCCTTCTAGTATGTAATTTGACAAGTAAACCATGATTTTAAAGTAATTTGTTTAGTACTCTATGTTATTTAATTGAAAAGTAAAAAAGCAACCCAAATATTAAAATAAAAAATTATATTTTTGATCTTGACACATTATTTTGACAGAAATTGCCGTTGTTTGATGTTATAACAAATATTTTGATGTTATGAATATATTTCACGAAATACCGCACAACTCTATAGTTAATGGCTAGGATTTTAAAGATTTAATCAAAAGTTTTACAAAAATTCAATGCATTATATTTGAAAAGATTTCGGTTTGGAAAAAGAAAGCCGAAAAAATAAATAGGGAGAGCACTAACTAATTAAATAAATATATAAAAGCTAACTTCTTTGAGTAGCACCTAGTTGAGCAGGCAAATAACTTCTTTAAGTAGCACCTAGTTGAGTAGGCAAGTAGCTTCTTTCACTAGTTGAGATAGACAAATTACTCAAGGTTATCCAAATCTCAATAAAAATGTTACATAAATTACTAGCGACTTAACTATATGATCTAATGGCATAAAGATTAATGATCTAATGGCGTAAATATATAATCATTTTAAGCTAAATAAATTTTTAGCATGCATTGTTCAAGGGCCGATAACGTAAAATGGCACAGTTCCCACGAAACTCACGAGACGGCTCTGTATAATAGCGATCAAATGGGGAAGTGACTCAAATAAGTGCATTTGTTATTCAATCTTACTACAATAATTGAAATTTATGTGGTATAGTAGGTACTCATATCATTTACAAGGAAAGACCGTGGGCATTCAAAGCTCTAATGATCATTTATATAGAAGAACGAAGGCTTCGGAAGGTTTGTTGTTTGCGACTTGAAACCTTAAAAACGGATCATTGGTTATGGAAAATGATTTGCACACTCAATCTTTTGATTGGGACACACCAATGACACACCAACTGATGCTTTAAATAGTTGTATACAGTACTTCATTTTAACACTATGCAACTAAATAAATATATTCAAGGTTAATCATCATTTGATCTATTTTGTTTACAGGAATGTTAAAGTGTGCGTTACATACAAATTACAGTGACTAGGACATTTCTAGTTTAGCTTACAAAGTTTAGTTGCCTTATGTTCAAATTCAAATGATCGACCATTAATTTGAAGTAGAGCAAAATGAACAAAATACTACGTACTACAATAATACTTAGAAGTACAATCCTTGTGTATATATGTGTTTTAAAGTAACCATGGTTAGACACAAAACTCTAGATGTATGGATATTTCTTACTGAAAATATAACCACAGTATATGCAAATCGGATACGTGAGACCGTATATGTGTTACTAATTGATCCCATAAAATAGTCTATTTGCATGTTTGTTAATCAATAATCAAGACGATTGATGGACATGTGGCAATGTTAATGTAGTTTTCTAAGAGCATTGGGTACCGTTGGTGCCGTGGGTGGTGCCATGGGTGGTGCCATGGAAAAAGTGATGCCACCTCAGCACCTTTTTTCCATGGCACCAGATTTCTCTATAACACCAAAACACCCCTCCCTAGCTATAACACCACTTTTTGATGCCATCGATTTTTTTTTTCATTTAATATAAAAAATATATATAACTAGAATTTAATTTCATTAATTAAAAAAAACATTACATAAATTAAAAATACAACACATTAAAAAAAAAAAAAAAAAAAAAAAAAAAAAAAAAAAAAAAAAAAATCAAATTAAAACAATACATTAAAAAGAGAAATAATCTAGTTTTTGAGAAAATATTAGGCCCGAATCCTTATTTTTTCCGCCTCGATGATAGCCGCGTCTTCCGGATCCATATCCTTTGTTTTGATTTTCAAGACTTTCAAATTATACAAATCTAAAAATTGGTATGTATGTCCTACTATTACGACCCGAACCCGAACTCGAACTCCCGACTTCTGAATTATACAAAGCTAAAAATTGTTCATAAGCTTCAAAACCGCGCATATACCACTCCGATTCGTCTTGAAAATAAATATCGTAATGATCATAGTTGTTGGGATTCATAGTGATTGTTGATGAAAAAATAAGTATTGTTTTAGGTGTTGAGAAGTAAATAATAGTGAAAGTATATATAAAAGTTGAAAGAATAATAGGGTAGTTGAAGCATAAATGCTACAATACTAAATGCTATACTATCAAATGCTACAATACTTCACTTTAAATGTTACAATACTTTAAAATCCTACAATACTTAAATGTTACACTTCAAAACACAGCTACTACGTTTTTTTTTAAAAAAAAAAGAAAAAAAAAAAGAAAAAAAAAAAAAAAAAAACACCACCACCTTAAAAGCTATATTTAAATGGTACATGTTAAATGCTACTACCTTTTTTTTTTTAAATATCAAACACAACATCACAAACACACATTGACTTCATTGTTATTACTCCTATCCATCTACTACGTGGCCCATTTGTTTACCACTAAACTAAAGTAAACTTCACTCCTATCCATACATACATGCATTGACTTCATTTAGTCATCTTCTTCCTCCTCGTTCACCTGCAAAAAAATGAAACCGAAAACACAAACATAAAAAAAAAATGAAACTCACAATATCATCACACAAACATAAAATATCAAACACAGAACATCACAAACACAAACAAACCGAAAACAAACAAAAAAAAGAGGAAAAAAGTTGCTATGGCGTGGGCTGGTGGCCAAGGCGCCAAGCCTTACCAGCCCAGTTACGGTATGGTATGTCGTGCCATAGTCTCACGTTGAAGGCTATGGCTCAAGCCATGAGCCACTGTACCCGGGTCTCTAACTAAGGGTGCGTTTGTTTTGCGGGTTTTCCTTTGAAGGAATGAGCCTAAAGATATTTTATTTGTTTGGTTGGTCTGCCATGGTTTTAATATTGTCAGAATACCCTTATGCAGAGGTTTTAAGAATGCCTGATCGAATTGGTAGGGATAGAAGGAAAAGAACAAAATCTCCTCTTGAACTAATTTTTTCAGCCACTCAATTTCTTTTAATAAATTGTGGTATTTTTTCTTCATCACATATTATGGTGTGGGCCATCTTCTCCATTAAATTTTTGATTCTAAAATAATATTAAAAATTATTACTTCAACTCATAAAATAATACTTTATTTTTATAATATTTTATCAAATCCTAAATCAAATCCAAATCCAAATCCTAAACAAAATTCAAATCTAACCCCACTAACAAACCAAACGGACCCTAAGATGGTATCATGCAATCCATCAATTCTAACTAGATTGATCAAAGTGATCATATAGAAAAGGGGTTGATACTCACACTATTTATTCTTATACATACATCACGTTGTACAATACTGTAATGCACACTGTATAAGACAGTAATGCATAATTGTGATGTACGTATAAAAAAAATAGTGTGAGTATCAACACCCATATAGAAAACTCAATTTTCAACAATAAGGTTCGGATGCAAATTGTATCGATTCATAGACTATTATAATAATATTGTGTATTTTATTAAAAGTTTATGTTGAATAAAAAATGAAGTTGGATACAGTAAAATGGACATTATTACTTGGGACCACTCAAATAACGAATTATCTTCTTGAATACAAAAGAAAACCGGTTCTAGAACATGAACCGATCCAACCATGTGAACCGATTTGCAAATTTAGGATATTGGCTACTCTAGGTGCATTTAAAATCATATAAGATATCCCTATGATTTTCATCTTTTATTATAATTCAACAATCAATGTCAAAAACTTTTCATTCAACAAGTATGAAATGATAACAATTTAGAGAAATTTACATTCTACAATTTGTACGCATATGATAAAATATAGCGTGCGTTTTGAACATTCAATTTGGTATATAACTTGAGTTATTAAGATTTTGCAAAATATATTTAAAGCATTAATGAATTTCCATTGAACCCCCAAATAAGCTGCCTATTTGATACCATCAGTTAATGTTACTTGTTATTCTATTTTTTTTTTTTTTTTTTTAAAAAGAAAAAAAAGTAATGTTACTTGCACCCTTAAATAAAAGTTAATTGCACCCCTAAATAAGTTCTTTTTTCAGTCATAAATACCCCCAGTTCAAACTCTCTAAATCATAACCCTTTTGCCTCTTCTTCCTCAACAATCCATAAACTCCTTCCCTGGTTCTAAATCGTTTATTCTTTGAACCATGTCTTTCAAAACCAAAAGAGTCCAAACTCCTACACAAAACCTACAAATCCAAGTCCCTGACTCCTCTTCGCCTTTATCAATTCGGTTAACAATGAAACAAGTGTTATCGGAATACAGTCCTCAAGAAGAAGGACAGCAATATTTAATTCAGTTTTGGCAGTGCAGCTCCCCACAGGGTTCAAAGGCTAATGGGTTCGATGTCACGACGGAAGGTCAACCATTTCATATACCTCAACCGAACAAATACCTTTATCGATACAGGAAGAGTTGCGTCGATAAGGGTTGTAGTTTTGTTGGGCAAAACACAGCAGTGGGAAAATGGTTGGTTGGTCGAGCAATTCAAAAAAAGTTGGCAGATCAAGGTAAAATACGCGCTGATGGGTCTCACGACCAAGAACTGGGGCTGTTTGTGGTGCCAGTATTCTTTGTTCGGGGCACTCGTAAACAAACTGTTGGAGTCATTGAGCTGGTCACAATTGTACCAAAAGAAAGCTATGGTGAAGAATTCGAAATAATTCGCAACTTGTTAAAGGTTAGCTTTTATTTGGTTGGTTGTTGTAGTATAGATTGGTCCGTGCATATGTTTATCAAATATTAAATCCAAACCATCAAAAAAAACCCAAGACACTCCTAGAAACGATACTGTAACTACCAAACTGTTAAGTATAAACCTTAGAATTCTACGGGTTTTAGTAAATATTTTATTTTACTGCTCATCTAAGGTATGAGTTGGGTTCAGGTATAGGAAAGAAAGTCACTAATATTTGTTCAAGCATATGCTTCGGTAATGAGTTAAAGCTAAATATACAAAGAAAGTTTACAAATAAAAATATGTAGGCTGGTGTCTGTGTACTTTTTTTTTGTTTTCATCTATATCACTATTCAGCCTAGGCTTTTATGATAGCATACCTTTTTTGTTTTGTATATTTGGTCATTCTGCCCTACATACCCTGCCCATGCACTCAACTTTTTTGTTTTGTACTATGTTATCCAAGTTTTGTATTTGTCTAAAGTTATTCTTATGATGTTTGGACGCAATCTAAAGGAACAAGATATCGGGGAGAATGAACGCTTGGAATACGGAGAAACGGGGAAGATGATCAAAGTTGAGCACAAAGAAATGGGTAATCCAGAAGCTATTATGATCAAGTTTCCATTGTCTTTTTCTGCCAAACTCAAAGACTTGAAAACTAACGTGGCAAATAGGATTAAGCTGACGAGAAACTTCTCAATAGGTTATAAAGATACAAATGGTATCTATCATCCCATTTCAAAGGACGACGACCTCAAGGTTTGCATACAAGAATCCATTTCGAATGAGGCAATATTCATTGCAATGGTTGTCAACCTCACCGCGTAATATATATCTGGTTTCCTCAGTTTACAATAAAGAATGCAAGTGTCCTGTTTTATTGTCGTTTTTCTTTGATTCGAGCACTTAATGTCCAAATGTAGCTCATATCAAGTACTATTATTTTGTGGTTGATTTGCATATTGTGTCACGACTTTGGGTTTAGTTGTGCAATGTCTGTTATATGTGTTTTTTTAATTAAACATGTATTGGGCTAGTTCTTCATTTACTATCGTTTTACGTAACATCTAGAAAAGATTTCGATTAAATGTAACCTGTACCACATAAAAGGCATGAACGAATTGTTAAAAACTCAACACATTAAAATTAGGGGCATTTACATATATATCCTTGCAAAATTCAAAAATTACATATATATCCTTTTTATGCATTAAAAGCATTGTACTTTATGCATCAAAAACTAGTAAAAAAGATATATACGTAATTTTTGATTTTTACAAGGATATACATGAAATTATGCCTTAAAATTATTAATTTGCCCTTGAGTATTATTGACATTACCACTTAATGTCCGAATGTACCTGATAGTGGTCGAGCATTATCGTTTATTATGGTTGATCTGCAAATTATGTGAGGAGTTTTGGCGATGTTGTATAATATTTGTTCTTATGACCCTTTAAAAGTTAATATGCAACGAATGTCTTAAAACGTGATTATAGTAATAGACTTTAATGTTTACTAGTTGGATACCCGCGCATAGCGGCGGCGATAAATATAGTTATATATAAATATAGTAAATGAATTGTTAACCCAACTCTCCTCGCAATTCCCTACCCACTTAGTGAATTCATTTCACAACACTCCAAATGTATATGTGTTAGTTGTATGTGTTTGTTTGGGTTTTCCGTAACTTTCTCGTGACATCATTATTCCCGCATATAAAAAGACCTTCACAATCTTTTTTCCGTCAAACACTTTCCCAAAAGTAAATGATTTTGATAAATAAAGTTTGTATTGATTGAAATAAAGGTTAAAGTTATAAAAATTTGAATCAAAATAAAATAAACCTACTAAAAATGTAAAAACTAAAAACTCATAAAAATATATCAAAATGGATGTTGAATTAAAAAGCACAGAATTTTAAAATATATGGTGAAATTAGATCATAAAAAAATTAAACGAATTAAAAGATATTTAAATTTAAAAATAAAGGTGATTAATTAGTTAAGAAGTGACATGTGTCACCTCATTATTGGAGCTCCTTATTTTAGTTTGTTAGAGCTTCTCCTTTTTTGTTATTTTTTAGTTAGAGAAGTGACACATACGTAGTATTACTCAATGATTGAAGCTCCTTATCTTAATTTTTTGTGGAGCCCACAACATAAATGATTTATATAGTAGTATAGAACTATAGATATAAGATATCCATATGATTTTCATCTGTAATTCAACAATCAATGTCTACTTTCATTTATCAAACATGAAATGCTGACTCCTCAAAAAATTTACTTTCTACAATTTGTACGCATATGATACAAAATAGTGTGCGTGTTGAACATTCAATTTGGTACTTCTACGTCCCAAAATAAGTGTCACCTTTTGAAATCTTTCATTTTTAACTTTAATTTTAAATATTTATGCTTGTATTATGTAATATTCGATGAAAATTATACTATTGAAAATACATTTAAAATTCAATCAATTCATATATTTTGCATTAAGTATTATATAAGAAAAAAATTAGTTTAGATCAAAGTTGAAAATGAAATAATTCAAAAAGTCAAAATGAATATCTATTTTCGGACGGATTAAGTTTTTACTAAATATATTTAAAACATTAAACATGTGTGGATTAATGAATTTCCACTTAACCCCCTTATGATCAAAAGTATGAATAATTAATTAACAGAATCCCAAATAAGCTATGTAAATTCAGAAATTTTTTTAAGAAATATCACACATGATCCAAATAAATATTAAACACTTTGTAAAGGTAATTTTTATAGTTTATAACTTTATAGAAAATTAGTTTTGTATTTTTATAATTAGCCGAATATATTTAACTTGTTTTATAAAAGAATTTAATTAATAAAAGCCCAATATAAATTTACAGAATTAAGAGCCCATTTATTTTAAGTCCAATACATTATAAAGCCCACAATAAAAATTATAAATCCTATATAAACCCATTATTCGGTTCACATAAATCCCTAATTGCCGATTAAACATAAACCGACTCCAAAACCCTCCATAATTCGATTTCCAGTTTCCAGGGCTTAAAGCCATTTTTATTGGACAAGTTTGAAGGTAAAGAAGGTGAGAAAAATAGTGTTCGAGTTCCTAAGCTGCTGTATTGATCGTGGTTAGTTTTTGGATCAATTAGGGTTTCGGCGAGTGGTAGTCTTTGTGTTTTCTTGTTCTAACGACCAAAGCTCATCAATGGTATGTTCCTAATGTTATTTTCAGTCCTATAAGTCATATGGAACACATAAAAATTAGCCATGCAAGTTTAATAAGTCGTATGGAATTAATTGGAACTAAAACCCTAGAAAGCGTATAAATATAACGAATGAGCATATGATAAATTTTGGGACCATGATATTAATTTTCTGAAGACTCTTATATGATATACGACCTGAATAAAATACATGTCCATGAATTCGAAGCTTGTGTGATTTGTTTGGGGTTTTATTTGTTCGATCGCGTATAAAAAGGAAAGATTCAAAAAGGAACGATTAGGGTTTTGCATAAACTAGGGTTTTTTTGTAATCATTAAAGGTAATTAATAAAGTAATAATGATGAGCTAATGATGGGTTAAACCTAGGTTTAGGGTTTGTACTTGAATTTTGTCTATTCGGTTCTAAATAAAAGGTTTGGGTTGGTTTTGTAAATATTGAAACTTAAAGGTTATTTTTGTGAACAGTAAAATAAAGGTACTAAACGTATAAAATAAGTGTGGGGGTTAAACGTGTAATTTTGGATACTTAGAGGGCCATTCGAATTGTATTTAATTTATTAGGGTACGTTTTGTAAATTCCAAAACCTTTGGGTTAAAAGTGTAAAATCTGATAATATAAGGTTAGGTCATATAATTAAAGATGTCAAGGGTGTAAGTTGATTTTTGTAGGACACGCATGAGTTTGAGATAATTTCGGTTTGTTATCATTTACGTTCTAGGTTAAATTGGGAAATCATTAAAAGAAGTGATATGTGAATTTAATGCGTATTTAGTGATATTTAAAGAGTATGGAAACCCTAGAACCTAAATAGGAAGTTGGCTAATTAATGAGGAATACCCTAAAATGTTGTAATTTCGTCTGTCACTAAAATGAGAATATTCTGACAACTCTAAAAGTATTAATGCGATGAATCCGTTATAACATTAATGATGCTAATAAGTATTAAATAAATCATAATCCGTGTAGATTCGTTGAAGGAGACGCGACGTTACATCTTCATATTCCTACATTCGTTACTTTTCTCTCATTTGCTTTAAGGTACGGATATTCTGTCTTACTTTAAGACACTTACGTTATCGTACAGATATTCTGACCTTCGTAGTAAAGGTTCCTTATGATGTTCTTTTCGTTAGTCATTTCCATTCCACTTATTAGGGTTTCCAATGCCATTGCTATGAACCCTTTCCTGACTTTGTGATGTGTTGCTTATCTAACTTATGTTTTATTGAACCATGCAATATTTGATTTGAACTATAGGTTAGGAAGACTTTGATATGTTATTTGTTGAATCTTATTATATTTGAACGTGAACCTTATGATATGAGTTATCTGATATGTTATTTGCTATGAACACTAATGTGTCTTTTGAGCTGTTGCTTATCTGAACTTTGATTTTGAAAACATGATTAAACATTTGATAAAATATGATCTATGTCAGTTTTGACATTCTAATCTGACCTAAGTTAGTTTGACACCCGAGCCAAATAATAACTAGTCATGGGGGTTCCATGTCCGTGTCAGTGATGCACCATTGACATGACTCTAGGGCAGTAGAGTGAAGTTCTGCCACGTCCCTTTCTGTTATCTGATTATGAGCTCGATATATATTGTATGGCCACTATTTGTCTGCAGGGGCGTATGGATGCATCCTAGATCTGATCTGTTATCTGATATGATTTGTCTGGTGAATGATGTCGTGTGCAATACGCGTCTTCACAACTTCTGGGAGCTAGCTACTCCAAATTATTTTCTAAGATTGTTTCTATATAGTTATGATGTTTTTGATATGATATGTTCTGGGCTCGTGGTAGTTAACTAAATCTTTATTTGTTATTACTATGTTAAGTATTCTGATTTTGATTCGGTATGTTCAAATGCTTATGATTATGTGCTGGGCTTATTATATGTTCTTACCTATGTGTATGCTTTTGTATGTTTATGTGATTACCGTCTACAATATTAGGTTATGATTAATATGTTTAAATGGGATTTGCATGCTGTTATCTGATGTCATGTTAGTTTATCGTTATGTGAATTCGTTGAACTGTGAGATGAATGTGTTAGTGTGAAGTGAGTATTCTATAAGTTTAGTATGTATAATTTGTTCAGTTAATTTTGTGAGCTTTGATGTTTCGTTAGTGTTTTATTGCTCATGTGAACTGCCATGCTTGAACTCTGCTGATGTTAGGATTTGATCTTAGAACTGGTTTAGTTATGATAGCTATTTTGATAATTGCTGATGGTTATGCTATGTTTTGTTTGGTCTATTTAATTATAGTTTGTCTACTATGTTTCTATTTGTTTGTGAGACTGCCATGTTTTGGACTGTTATTTCCGCTGCTGCTTTAATGTTTTAAGTGTGTTAAGTGAAGGTTAATTAATTTGTTGAATGCCATGTTTATTTTCTAGAAAGTGTTTCCGTTAGCCCTTAGACTTTTCGTTTGGTTTATATGTAATCTATTTCTTCTTGATATGTTAAGTGTCTGGTTATTTTGATGTGTTTGCGTTGGAGTCATCAATATGCTATGTGTTTGTCCTTGATTTCTAATTGTTGTTCCGGATTTCTGTGCAATTGTGTTTCCGCATAATCCTCAATGATTCATTATTCTCGTTCCGCTACGATTTTGTTATTCGTTTCTTTGTTCAATTCGTATTTATTTTTTGTTTAGTTTTTGTTTCGTTATATCTGTTCACTGGGCTTTGTAAGCTCAGCCGCACTTTTCTTTTCCTGCGGCAGGTATTAAGCATTCAAGATGAGCTTATGGGATAGCTGATCTGGGTTTGAGAGCAAGATTTTACCATAGAGATCTTAGATTTATTTTGAATAATAAGTTATTTATATTATCTTTTGTAAGTTTTTGTAAAGGCTTCAGCTATTGTATAGTTATTAAAGTTCTGATATGAAACCGTATTGTGATATCTTTACCCTTGTCGGGTCGGGGTGTTACAATTTATGGTATCAGAGCTCTAGGTTTTAGGACCCTTAGAGCTTAGGCTATGACCTGTGAGGATTGGGTAGACATTAGGTTTCTGACTGTTCAAATATCTTTCGATTCCTTTTGACCGTCGTTCAGATTCGACTTCGATATTCTTTTGTCTTCACTGTTTTGGCCCTCCTCTTTTCGCATCGAATTTTGTTATATTGTTTTCGCTCGTCCGTTTGTCGATCGTTAGATGGAGACTACCCCCAGAGCCGAAGAAGATGGTGTCGACCCTGCGTTGCTGCAACAGTTCCTGTGCTGGAGAGGTTCGAGAAGCAGAAGCCACACTCGTCTGCCGTGCTGCTGGAGACATCAGGATGTTGCTGGAGGGAGCTGGACGAATCAACCAAAGACGCAACGACGAAGACATAATTCAACCGGTGGCTGAGAAGGTTCATCTACTTCATATGATTTGGGCGCGACGTGTGTTACTTTGATTCGTTTGTCACGCGTTTTGAGGCGGTTTGATATCTTGCTACGCGATTTTGATCGGCATTACTTTTCTTTGATTCGTTCAGAACTCGGTTTGAATCGTGAAGTTTTATCGTTTAGCATTCTGGTATAACTCAGCTTTTCTTTCTGGATCGTCAGTAATGAGTCATGAGGAACTGTTTTGTGCATTGGTGGCCTTCTTTTCTTTTGTGCTATGGTAAGTTGTTTGATGTCGTATATGCTGTATGTATGTGATCTGGTTTGTTATAGTATGTTACTTGCTAGCTGTATGTTATCTGTATGTGATATGTTTGTTGTGATTCTGGTTATGTGGTTTGCCATGACCCGGGACAGAATATGATGACAATAAGAACTGGTTATGTGATGCAAGTATTATGACGCCTGATCAACTTGATAATACCGAGATCATATAATTTGAACTTATTGAAATTATATGACGTCTGGGGAAATGCCTGTGGTTGTTACGTGATTGGACTTTGACTTGTAGCTGTTATTTGGTACTTTTCATATTGAGTTGAGACTCTGTGCCTAATTGTGAGATTTTCATCGACATCTGTTACATATGAGGTTTATACCATTGGGATCCGAAGTTGTTATTATCCGTGTAAACCTATAGATTGTTATGCCTGCCTTAGATTGGTATGTCTCCACATACTCCTGCGATTAGTAAGACTGTTAGGATTCGTCCCGTCTATGCATATGATAGTTTTCATCATTAGATACCTGTATAAGTTAGAGTGTGTTTTTGAATTTTCTTATCTCATCTTTTACTGCTAATGCTTTAGAAGTATATGATTAGCATTCGTCATATATTCCTTGAAGTCCGAAATCCATATTTGTTGCCGTACTGTTCCGTCTTGTTCAATTTCGAGGACGAAATTTCATTTTAGAGGGGAAGAAATTGTAATACCTGAATTTCTAAAGTTCACAAAAAGACCAAAATACCCTTATGATCAAAAGTATGAATAATTAATTAACAGAATCCCAAATAAGCTATGTAAATTCAGAAATTTTTTTAAGAAATATCACACATGATCCAAATAAATATTAAACACTTTGTAAAGGTAATTTTTATAGTTTATAACTTTATAGAAAATTAGTTTTGTATTTTTATAATTAGCCGAATATATTTAACTTGTTTTATAAAAGAATTTAATTAATAAAAGCCCAATATAAATTTACAGAATTAAGAGCCCATTTATTTTAAGTCCAATACATTATAAATCCCACAATAAAAATTATAAATCCTATATAAACCCATTATTCGGTTCACATAAATCCCTAATTGTCGATTAAACATAAACCGACTCCAAAACCCTCCATAATTCGATTTCCAGTTTCCAGGGCTTAAAGCCATTTTTCTTGGACAAGTTTGAAGGTAAAGAAGGTGAGAAAAATAGTGTTCGAGTTCCTAAGCTTCTGTATTGATCGTGGTTAGTTTTTGGATCAATTAGGGTTTCGGCGAGTGGTAGTCTTTGTGTTTTCTTGTTCTAACGACCAAAGCTCATCAAGGGTATGTTCCTAATGTTATTTTCAGTCCTATAAGTCATATGGAACACATAAAAATTAGCCATGCAAGTTTAATAAGTCGTATGGAATTAATTGGAACTAAAACCCTAGAAAGCGTATAAATATAACGAATGAGCATATGATAAATTTTGGGACCATGATATTAATTTTCTGAAGACTCTTATATGATATACGACCTGAATAAAATACATGTCCATGAATTCGAAGCTTGTGTGATTTTTTTGGGGTTTTATTTGTTCGATCGCGTATAAAAAGGAAAGATTCAAAAAGGAACGATTAGGGTTTTGCATAAACTAGGGTTTTCTTGTAATCATTAAAGGTAATTAATGAAGTAATAATGATGAGCTAATGATGGGTTAAACCTAGGTTTAGGGTTTGTACTTGAATTTTGTCTATTCGGTTCTAAATAAAAGGTTTGGGTTGGTTTTGTAAATATTGAAACTTAAAGGTTATTTTTGTGAACAGTAAAATAAAGGTACTAAACGTATAAAATAAGTGTGGGGGTTAAACGTGTAATTTTGGATACTTAGAGGGCCATTCGAATTGTATTTAATTTATTAGGGTACGTTTTGTAAATTCCAAAACCTTTGGGTTAAAAGTGTAAAATCTGATAATATAAGGTTAGGTCATATAATTAAAGATGTCAAGGGTGTAAGTTGATTTTTGTAGGACACGCATGAGTTTGAGATAATTTCGGTTTGTTATCATTTACGTTCTAGGTTAAATTGGGAAATCATTAAAAGAAGTGATATGTGAATTTAATGCGTATTTAGTGATATTTAAAGAGTATGGAAACCCTAGAACCTAAATAGGAAGTTGGCTAATTAATGAGGAATACCCTAAAATGTTGTAATTTCGTCTGTCACTAAAATGAGAATATTCTGACAACTCTAAAAGTATTAATGCGATGAATCCGTTATAACATTAATGATGCTAATAAGTATTAAATAAATCATAATCCGTGTAGATTCGTTGAAGGAGACGCGACGTTACATCTTCATATTCCTACATTCGTTACTTTTCTCTCATTTGCTTTAAGGTACGGATATTCTGTCTTACTTTAAGACACTTACGTTATCGTACAGATATTCTGACCTTCGTAGTAAAGGTTCCTTATGATGTTCTTTTCGTTAGTCATTTCCATTCCACTTATTAGGGTTTCCAATGCCATTGCTATGAACCCTTTCCTGACTTTGTGATGTGTTGCTTATCTAACTTATGTTTTATTGAACCATGCAATATTTGATTTGAACTATAGGTTAGGAAGACTTTGATATGTTATTTGTTGAATCTTATTATATTTGAATGTGAACCTTATGATATGAGTTATCTGATATGTTATTTGCTATGAACACTAATGTGTCTTTTGAGCTGTTGCTTATCTGAACTTTGATTTTGAAAACATGATTAAACATTTGATAAAATATGATCTATGTCAGTTTTGACATTCTAATCTGACCTAAGTTAGTTTGACACCCGAGCCAAATAATAACTAGTCATGGGGGTTCCATGTCCGTGTCAGTGATGCACCATTGACATGACTCTAGGGCAGTAGAGTGAAGTTCTGCCACGTCCCTTTCTGTTATCTGATTATGAGCTCGATATATATTGTATGGCCACTATCTGTCTGCAGGGGCGTATGGATGCATCCTAGATCTGATCTGTTATCTGATATGATTTGTCTGGTAAATGATGTCGTGTGCAATACGCGTCTTCACAACTTCTGGGAGCTAGCTACTCCAAATTATTTTCTAAGATTGTTTCTATATAGTTATGATGTTTTTGATATGATATGTTCTGGGCTCGTGGTAGTTAACTAAATCTTTATTTGTTATTACTATGTTAAGTATTCTGATTTTGATTCGGTATGTTCAAATGCTTATGATTATGTGCTGGGCTTATTATATGTTCTTACCTATGTGTATGCTTTTGTATGTTTATGTGATTACCGTTTACAATATTAGGTTATGATTAATATGTTTAAATGGGATTTGCATGCTGTTATCTGATGTCATGTTAGTTTATCGTTATGTGAATTCGTTGAACTGTGAGATGAATGTGTTAGTGTGAAGTGAGTATTCTATAAGTTTAGTATGTATAATTTGTTCAGTTAATTTTGTGAGCTTTGATGTTTCGTTAGTGTTTTATTGCTCATGTGAACTGCCATGCTTGAACTCTGCTGATGTTAGGATTTGATCTTAGAACTGGTTTAGTTATGATAGCTGTTTTGATAATTGCTGATGGATATGCTATGTTTTGTTTGGTCTATTTAATTATAGTTTGTCTACTATGTTTCTATTTGTTTGTGAGACTGCCATGTTTTGGACCGTTATTTCCGCTGCTGCTTTAATGTTTTAAGTGTGTTAAGTGAAGGTTAATTAATTTGTTGAATGCCATGTTTATTTTCTAGAAAGTGTTTCCGTTAGCCCTTAGACTTTTCGTTTGGTTTATATGTAATCTATTTCTTCTTGATATGTTAAGTGTCTGGTTATTTTGATGTGTTTGCGTTGGAGTCATCAATATGCTATGTGTTTGTCCTTGATTTCTAATTGTTGTTCCGGATTTCTGTGCAATTGTGTTTCCGCAGAATCCTCAATGATTCATTATTCTCGTTCCGCTACGATTTTGTTATTCGTTTCTTTGTTCAATTCGTATTTATGTTTTGTTTAGTTTTTGTTTCGTTATATCTGTTCACTGGGCTTTGTAAGCTCAGCCGCACTTTTCTTTTCCTGCGGCAGGTATTAAGCATTCAAGATGAGCTTATGGGATAGCTGATCTGGGTTTGAGAGCAAGATTTGACCATAGAGATCTTAGATTTATTTTGAATAATAAGTTATTTATATTATCTTTTGTAAGTTTTTGTAAAGGCTTCCGCTATTGTATAGTTATTAAAGTTCTGATATGAAACCGTATTGTGATATCTTTACCCTTGTCGGGTCGGGGTGTTAGAATTAAGATATAGACCCGAGTATAAAACAAAAGTGTGTTCATCAAAATGGGAGGTTAATAAAAGGTTTGAGGTATATTGTTTTCTTGATGGGGAAAATTACAATTCGGAGATGTAGAGGAAGTCCAAGTTTTTATAGTTAAATAATTTGTGTAACTTACGGATATGAAAAGACTATTCATATAAGCTGCATTAAGTGAGGAATGGTTAGATGAATGGTTGCTCGTTTGTATTCCAATAACCGCAGCCTTTTGGATGATTGTAACTTGTTGATTGTACGCTGCATTAAGTGAGGAACTGATTAAAGATACCGAATTGATTATCTGGACAGAATTTTCATTGAGTTCTTTGCTATTTGTTGTTTGTACTGTACATATTATTGAAGCCTCGACATTAATAAGATGACTCAACAACGAAACCTTAAAAATGAATTATGCGTATGCTATATTTCGTTTATTATGTCTTTCCAAGTTAGACTAGTGACAACGATATGATCTAATAATAAAGTAGCCACACTAAAAAACACATGCTTGGTGATCTTAGACGGAACTTGAATATTTTTTTTGGGAGGGCTGGATTTATTTTGGGAGGGCCGAGTCAGAGATTTGTTTGTAACCTCAACCAAATTACCCATAAAACCTATAATATTTACACTAGATGCCGTAAATTTTGGGGGGCCGGAGCCCTCCCCGGTCTCCATTAAGGTCCGTCCTTGTTGGTGATGATGTTAAACTTGCATGTTTGTATGAAGTTAAATTCATTACCACAATCACAACTTAAATCATATCAAAACCGCAAATGACAAAACCATCATTTCTCTAAGAACCTCTCGTGATTAAAAATGTAAGTGAAAAATACTTAATAAAAATTATAATATTGAATTATAAATCGTATGTTTATATATTCGTTTACTTTTATATATATATTTAAATAAATAAAAAAATTAAATATAAATAATGATTGAGATAATCATATGAAAACATTAATAGAAATAATGTGTCTATTTAGCATTTTATACAAACCTTGGCGCACAAGGCAGAGACGGAACTACCATGTAAGAATGGGGGGCAAGCGCCCTCCATGGCTAGCCGAAAAAGTTGATATTTTAGTGTAATTTTTATTTAATTTTGACCTTTTTTCTAAAGTGACCCCACCAGAAACTCAAATTGCCCACACTCACATAATAAAATCCAACATTTAACTCTTTAAAGCCTTATAAATCTTTCATGTCTAAGTAAAAATACTCGATTTATCATTACGTTTCTAGTTTTTTCTTTCGCATTTTGTTGCTATCGTAAAAAAAAAAAAAATTTTGCCTCCCACATCCAATTTTTCTGGGTCCATCACTGGCACAAGGTGTCGTTGAACATTGACTAATTAGAGTCAGTTTAAGTTATCATCGCTAGCATAGTTTAACACGTGCTCGAATGTCTACCACATGTAATAGAATCGTAACTATTAAACTGCTTATAAAAATCATAAGAAACCATTATTAAGTAAAATAATGACCCACCTATTTATTGTTTCTTAGAGCATCTCCAATGTTGGCACTAAATATGCTTTTTGCACTAATTTAGTGCCAATATACATCAAAACACTTCTCCAATGTTTGCATTATAGTTAGCACTAATTTAGTGCTATGAATAGTAAAGCACCAAATATAGTGCCACACTATATTTATCACTAACACTATTCATCTTATTAAAACATTACATAATTCTTAAAACTTTGATATCTAGCTAAAAATATAAAATATAATTTATATAAACTATGTTTTCATAAGTCTTTGATCAATACGTTTACAATGAGTCCAATATCGATATACGTTATTTCAATTATTTTTTCTATTTGATGCGTCGATACGTACTTAAACTATTTAAAAATGTTTAGTGCGAAAATTTAGTGCTATACATTGGAGCAACTTTTATTTTGTGCAAGCATATGCCATAAAGATGCTCTTTTTACACTATTTTAGTGCAAAATTTTGATGCATACATTGGAGATCTCTTAGCCGGCCAACATTATCTTGTGAGTTAAGGCTTTTAAGCCTTCCAGAAAGTCACTGAAGTATGACGTCACTCGTGCTAAAAAAGTATGACGTCATGGCTGTTTATTTGGACTGGTCCCCTAAAAAATATCCCATTCTTAACTAATTAATTTGTAATTCAGAGGGTTAATTAAGGCTGAATCAAACCAATGAAAGTAGATCCGTGTTAACCGATCCATTTCTTGCTTTGAGATGGTCTCGCGCCTTTATTACTAGAATACACCGAGTCTTTTGTGGAGGTACGGATCTAGAAAATCGGAGAAGGGTATGCACTTTCTAACTAGAGTGTCCGAATCAAGTTAGGCCAAGTTTTCCGGTTCGGGTTTTGCCTTGCAGTTCGGTTTCAGTTCCCAGTTTATAACTTGGCTTTTCTGTTTGATTAATTTAAGCAACCGAAGAATCATTAGCAGGGTCGTCCTTGAATTTTTGAAAATTTTGAAAGCCGTGGACAAAGTTATGTAATGAGGCGTTTCGAGAATTAATGTTATATATAAAGTGTTATCGTTTATAAGATATAACGCAATTAGTTATTTAAACTATCGACGTATTACTTATTTAAGATATTTTCGCATTTAAATATTGTTTTTCTTTGTGAAAAATATGCGTACACATACATATAATTGTTAACGGGACAAATTTTGGGGTCTTTTAAAATTTTTTAAGCCCTAATCAGGCGCTCACTTTCACACCCTCAAAGATGGGGCCTTGATCATTATTTAATTGCTAGAACATCAAATGAACGATTCTACTACTCGTATAACTTATAAATACAATTTCTAGATCTTAGGTTAAAAATAGCTAAAAAAATACACACAATACGTATTTTCCTACTAATAAAAACAATAAAAAATCTTAAATAATGAAGAAAAAAAAGTCTATTAAGCTACTGACTGCTTTTCTTTTGTAAAAAAAAAAAATTTACAAAATTTTACAATTAAGCCCTTTTATATGTGTTTTCCTTTTTTTTAAAAGAAGAGCAGGCGATTTTCCCCGAAATATGTACATGCAATATCCCAATATCACCTTCTTCTTCATTGAGTACATGCAACTATCTTCATCTTATTTTTCTTTTATAATTAAAACTTCCATTTGAATGCCTCGTTGATTAAATAGATTTAGAGGGTGTGCACCACCACTTAAGTAGCATTTTCATGGTATGCACTAAATTAATCGCAAAAAACTATATGAAACATTAATTTCAAGAAAGGAAAAAAAAAGAAAAAATTACACTATGAGAGCTTGTAGAGAGTACGCATGTGCATACCCTCTTTTGGCTGTAGATTCGTCCCCGTATGCATCTTTTTATTGATTTGCTTTCTCTGATAATTAGAATATGACTTTTGTTTATCAACCTCTTATTTGAGGGTATAGATATATTAAGTAACACGAGATATAAGAGTAGTACATTATATAACTTCCATAGTATCAACACGAAAAAGGTATATACCCACACCTGAGTGATAATATATTTAGTAACTGAGCTCATAAGATAGTTTCGTTGGACCTGATTGGATATAATAATCACTAAAAAAGACGGCACGAAATATTTATTATTGGAAAACCTTATCTCATACACCAAATAAAATATACAGCCTGTTCCGTAACATGGACCGATCCTTTTTTGGACCGGTTTACAAATTTGAGGTACTAAAGGTGTAACTATTGTAATGGCCGACATGTCACGTGAAGTAAAGTTGTTATGATATCATGCCTAACTTTTTGGTCAAATTTTCTCTCTATGCATATATTATTAGGTTAAGGTACAGAAAAGTTACTAAAATTTACAAAAAATTTATCCTAAGATAATATAGTTTCATTTTATTCAGTTAGGTTACTAAACTTTCAGTAAACATACACTTTGAAAGTTCAGTGTTAGTCCGAGTAACTTGGATGTATATTTTTTGATAAGTTCAGTAACTTTAGTGAACAAAATTCAAAGTTCAATAACCTAAACATTCACTTTTATTAGTTCAGTTACCTGAGTGAACAAAGTTTCAAAGTTCAGTAACCTGGATGAACAAAATAAAACTATATTACCTTAGGACAAATTTTTTGTAAACTTTAATAACTTTTGTGTACCATAACCCTATATTATTTGGCATACTTGGTAATCTACTTTAAGTTAAAAAAGTTGATATGCACACCACAATAAGTGACATGAAAATCACAATAGTATATTAGTAATGCACATGTTACAACATCACACATGCATATTTATGGTGTGCATATCAACTCCTTAAGTTAACTATATGATATATGTAAGGAAATGATAAAAATAATTATAACCATACATTAAAAATACGCTGACTTGAATTAAATGTATCTCTATTGATTTAGATGATTAGTTTCAAAAGTGATATTAAAGTGAAAATGATGATAAATATTACTACCAATTCATTTGAGCCGAAAACAAAGAAAAATATACAGGATTCACCTCACTTGATGAAATGCATCTAATATATATATGTATATAATTTTGAGCTAGAAAATGTATTAGGCCGGGTGCATCTAAAGATTAAAGATACGTCTAATTCAAGTTGATGCATCTCTAATGTGTAATTAAAGTTATTTCTCATCCTTTAAATTTTAAGATTTCTTCTCGTTTGATCTTAAGTCATATATGTAATACGTTATTATATACATTACTTTTGTTGATTATTTATTTGTTGAATCCGCATATAATACATGTAGAGTCAAGTATAATTTTGTTGTTCCTATTTTCAAAAACTTATTTAGATTTACAAAAATTTGGAGCTAATATTAACATTTCTTGAGTAACATATTTAAAATCCAGGTTAAACTATCTTAATACATGTTGAAGCAAACACATAAAGAATATTCAATTTTTGGGTGTTTCTATGAGATTCGAGGTTTCAATCGGGTCGAACTAAACTTATCGAACAGGACTAAAAATCAAACCCGAGAACCGAAACATCTCTTTGATCGGTTCTTGATTCCTAAGATTCGCATTTTTTGATTCTCGGTTGGTGCGGTTCCGGAACCAAGCTCTCCCCGAACACTCATTATTGCAATAGTTTAGTAGGCGGTCATGTAATTTTTCTTATTGAAAAAAAAATAAAAAAAAACAAATAAAAAAAAATAAAAGCCTTACCTTACTATATTAATAATAAGACCGGTTCTAGAACATGGACCGACCCAATTAATACCGTGTGGTAGGAAAAGTGTAACGCAAATAATGTATCTCTTTCTGGACCGGTTTACAAATCCGAGATACTGACACCTGTAGGTCTTTTTAAAATTATTTTTGCAACCCTGATATCATGCCTAAGTTTCGTACTTTGTCACATTTTCTCTTTATAAAAATATGAGTAAAGTCCTAAAAACATCCCTGTGGTTTGCCCCGTGGTGTTGTTTTCATCCCTAAACTTTTTTTTGGCACAAAATCATCCCTCCGTTAGTAAAGTTGGCACAAATACATCCCTCCGTTAGTAAAGTTGGCACAAATACATCCCTCCGTTAGCAAATTCAGTTAATAAGGACTAACGGTGCAAATTTTTCTCCGTTATCTGGACTGTAAAAAAATAAATAAGTATACCGTCGGACTCGTTTTTTGGTGCTCTTTCCAATGGTATGCTCGGGGAATTTTTTTGACTTAGTTTGAACCTCGAAAAATGCGAAAATCATCGTTTTTTCTTTGTTTTTGCATTTTTCAATGTCCAAACTAAGTCAAAAAAATTTCCCGAGCATACCGTCGGACTCATTTTTTCGTGCTCTTTCCAATGGTATGCTCGGGGAATTTTTTTGACTTAGTTTGGACCTCGAAAAATGCGAAAATCACCATTTTTTCTATGTTTTTGCATTTTTCGAGGTCCAAACTAAGTCAAAAAAATTCCCCGAGCATACCGTCGGACTCGTTTTTTCGTGCTATTTCCAATGGTATGCTCGGGGAATTTTTTCGATTTAGTTTGGACCTCGAAAAATGCGAAAATCACCATTTTTTCTATGTTTTTGCATTTTTCGAGGTCCAAACTAAGTCAAAAAAATTCCCCGAGCATACCGTCGGACTCATTTTTTCGTGCTCTTTCCAATGGTATGCTCGGGGAATTTTTTCGACTTAGTTTGGACCTCGAAAAATGCGAAAATCACCATTTTTTCTATGTTTTTGCATTTTTCGAGGTCCAAACTAAGTCAAAAAAATTCCCCGAGCATACCGTCGGACTCGTTTTTTCGTGCTATTTCCAATGGTATGCTCGGGGAATTTTTTCGACTTGGTTGATACCTCGAAAAATGCAAAAACAAAGAAAAAATGGTGATTTTTGCATTTTTCGAGGTCCAAACTAAGTCGAAAAAATTCCCCGAGCATACCATTGGAAAGAGCACGAAAAAACGAGTCCGACGGTATGCTCGGGGAATTTTTTTGACTTAGTTTGGAACTCGAAAAATGCAAAAACAAAGAAAAAATGGTGATTTTCGCATTTTTCGAGGTCCAAACTAAGTCGAAAAAATTCCCCGAGCATACCATTAGAAAGAGCACGAAAAAGCGAGTCCGACGGTATGCTCGGGGAATTTTTTCGACTTGGTTTGGACCTCAAAAAACGCAAAAACAAAGAAAAAACGATGATTTTCGCATTTTTCGAGGTTCAAACTAAGTCAAAAAAATTCCCCGAGCATACCATTGGAAAGAGCACGAAAAAACGAGTCCGACGGTATACTTATTTATTTTTTTACAGTCCAGATAACGGAGAAAAATTTGCACCGTTAGTCCTTATTAACTGAATTTGCTAACGGAGGGATGTATTTGTGCCAACTTTACTAACGGAGGGATGTATTTGTGCCAACTTTACTAACGGAGGGATGATTTTGTGCCAAAAAAAAGTTTAGGGATGAAAACAACACCACGGGGCAAACCACAGGGATGTTTTTAGGACTTTACTCTAAAAATATTGATAATCTATATTTTAACTTAGTTATTTTATATATTTAATATGTTATGTTATTATACGCATTAGTTTGATGATTATTTATGACAAATTCCAAGGATAATTTAGTTTACTCTTTTTTTCAAAACATTGTTTTAGTAAGTACTAATTTGTACAAATTTAATGCCAAAACTAACCTACCGTCAAATACCCTAATGGTAAAATTATTCTTGATTTCTAGCAAGAATTCAAGGGTTCAAACTTCACTAGTTATGTGCATTTGGGGTGGCCATAAAAGGGTCGGAAACGGTCATTGGATTAACCCGTTAAAGCCGCGTACATCTTAGTATAAAAAGCTCGCCCTTATCGGGTAACGTGAACAAAAGAGCCTATCTGTTTTTTTTAAACCCAATACTAACCTTTCTCGACTAAAATATATAAATTTCCGGGTTAAATTATCCTAATATTTTGCTCTCTAGGTGTCGCTAGAGTCATACAAAATCATTACCATTCATAATAAAATTATAATTAAAAAAAAAAAATAATAAAAAAATAAAAAATAAAAACCTATCTTAATTTTTGATTACTTTGTGTTGGAATGATTAATTAATGATTTCATCTTATTTTTCTTACCGTTACTGTAAAATGACAAGGGTGGTTAATAGTAGCAAATCTCCCAAAAGTTAACTGTTGGAATTTGCTGTCTTCATCACATACCTTCAGATTATATCTAGTAAAGAGTAGTAATAAATAGACCTACTAAATAGACCTAAAAATAAACCTAATATATTTATATTTTGACAAGTGTTATACATATATTCTTTCTCATCATTATCAACCAATCAATTTTTCATTTCCACCAATCACATTTGTAAGTTTATTTTTAAGTCCATTAGTTAGGCCTACAAATCATTTTCCATCTAGTAAAAGTTTCTAGAATGAAAACTCAAACATTGATAGAGTTCCATCGCAGGAGAATATCAACTAACAAAAAAGACAGAACTATTATTTTAGTTATTGTGATTCGGTTAATTAATCGAGTACTGGATTATGTTATTTTTTAAGATCATAAATAACTGAAGTGGTGCTATTTGTCAATTGTTAAAATATACCTTTCACATGCAATGTTTACAATTGTTTTCATGTTATAGACCTTTTTACCCTTTACTTGCACCCATCAAATTGTGTGCACCGAGTCATTGGTCTGACTGTATATGAATATGACAGACCACAATATAAGAAAGTCTCTCATCCTTATCTTTCATCAAACACAACTTTCATCTAAACATCTTTCATCAAGAGAGTCATCTGAATCTGTCAAAGTTAGAGGTTCTTAGAAAAACAAGATTTGGTTAAAAAAAAATGGCAGCTTATTCCACTTTGAATCCCACCTGCACCCAACCAAGCAAAGGTGCTTTGTGGAAATTGAAGATCTCAGATGGTGACTCTTTCAGGCGATCACCAAACTTCCACTGTAAGTTCATCTAACTGATATGAAAATATACATGGTACTTGCTATATTCATGCAACTATTTGATCTTTGCATATTTCCAATAATTTAGGAAAATCACATGTGTGGCAGATTAATGTTTGTCTGCTACTTTTAAGGAAAAAAAACATGTCTTTTCACTTGATGATGAATATGCAATCATCAACTTCCAATTCTTGTCAAGAAATTTTTGAAAAAATGAATTCTAGTTTGGGTTTTCGCCTTCCGTCCGATCTGTTTCAGATCGGACGGTTTGGTTTTTTTTCAGCTACACCACTGCTATGAGTTGACTTTTCTGATCTAAGAAGAGACTCCTTCCTATGCTAGTTCTGTAAGGATTCTGTTAACTTATTAAGATATCCTTAGTTATGAGTCAACCATTGCTAATATGTTATGTGATCTTCATTGTTCTCAGATTGATTTGATCAAGAAAAACTAAGGGTTTGATTAGTCAACTAGGATCTGATTTAGCTTTTGCTTCTTGTAATACAACATGTCTTTTATATTCTTGAAAGTTCCTTTGTTTATAGTGTTAAGGAAGATATTTATTCAGATCTAGCATATATGTAATGATTCTATTGTTTTTATGTTGTGTTTGTGTCTTTACATAGTTACCGGATAATCATGGTTTGGTTTAGTTCTTGTAACTATACAATTTTGTATCCAATAATTTATGACATTAATTGGTGTTTTCTTGATTATCGGATTTACAGAATTTAGCATATAGTATGCTAATTTAGTGGTGTAGGAATGAAAATTTTCTCATAGATCTGTAACTGGTTACTAATTGTTCAACTCATATATTCTGTTTCGCACGATTATAAATTTATAGTCATTGGAAATTAATACTACAATAGCATTAGATAGTTAATGTTAACTGATGCAATTCTCATAATAATGTTGTGTGTTAATAATGACTCCGATCCAGAAACCTCTTGTGTCCGCTGTTAATGACCACGTACGTAGTTCTCTCAAATATATATGCTGTCAAGTGTCAACTATTGTTGTATTCAAATTACTAATGGTTTAAAACTTACAGATATTTGTGTTCCTACACCTCAAGGAAGGAAGCAGCAGATCAAATCTACAATTAGAAATTTACCACTTTATGGCCACAATTTTCTCGTCCAATTTTGGGCTGCAACAAAAATTGGAAAGACTGTTTTACTTACTACAACAGGCCAGCCTTTTGGTCTATCTGGAATCAATGAAGAACTTGAATTATATCGTCAAGGCTGTTTGCACCACAAGCTCTATGTCCATCCTGAGAAAAGAATAGCCGTTGGGCTTCCTGGTCGCGTGTTTCTGAATTCTACTCCTGAACAGACTCAAAATGTGCATAACATCCCAAATGATCAGCGTCCTCCGTGTGTAGATGCTACTATATTCACAAGGATATGGAGTTCATTTGCTGTCCCTGTGATTGTAGATGCTCAATGTGTCGGTGTGCTTGACTTTGTCACAGATAAACCCACACATTCTTATGACTGTATAATTGGAAAAGTTCGCGAAGCACTTCAGGTTCGCCCCCTTGTTAACTATCTACATGTTTTCATAAATGTATAGCCAGATATGCTCATATATTATGTTAGATAAATCATGTGCATCACACAAGACCTATTTAGATGCTTGTTTTAGTTTTGTTGTGTCACATCTCTTATACTAGAAGAACATAGCAAATTTGACCTTACAAAAGTCAAGTTCTAGTCAAAAGTCAACAGCAAAACGCGGAACAGTAGGGCCCTCTCTATCGGTTACATCTTTTAGTCAATATGTAGTGAATAACTACTGTAATAGCCTTTCCTAAACTGATAGAAACTGAAAAGTATGAGCGCTCTCTAAGTCCAAAATTGTTTCTACACATGGTTTTACTGGTTTAAAATTTCAAGGTGAAACTTGAAATTCAAACGTTTATTAATCACCTCATACAATGATATGTTTACATACTATACGAGTTTGAAACTGTCATTACCAATCCCACGTGTCATTAAAATAACTAACGTTGCAACTATTTTGCCCCATTTGCAGCAGGCGGGTTTGCAATGTTCAATCAAAACTGATTGCCCAAAGACTTGTGTCAGTCTTAATAGCAAAATAAGGATCCGCAGAACACAGTCATTTTCCCTTTCGTATTACTTTCGCCTGGTTCCTTATTTTGGGCTGAGCAGTGTGGTTGCTGCAAATGAGCTTCGACGTAAGTTTCATCTATCCATATATCTAAAGACTGATTAATTACAATTTGTTTCAAGCATTAGAAGAGTTAAATTATTTCTCACCAACTTATCTCGTTTTGTAGTAAAAAAAGGTACCTTCAGGAATACATGTAGGAAAGCAGGAATCCCGGAGTGGCCAGGGCTACCAAGTACAAATACGCGAGCTTCTTCCGCACCTGACCAAACTCGAGTCAGTCAAACTGTATCTGAGACTAGTTCTGTTGGAACGCTGCAGGTTGATGACTCAGTCTCCAGCAGGTAGATTATTTCAAGCACTTCACTTTCATTTTATAACGAGACATATAATGGAGTCATTTACGATGTATCTAATTCTTCCTCAATTTATAGAGACGAAGGGATTTCTCCAACACCCATAGCATCTCCCTCAGAAAATCAAATCGACCAAACAGTACCAGGGACTAGCCCCAATCCTGATGATTTCAACTCTTGCTGGTAGGTATTTTTAAATCTTTTACATTCATTTGATTGTGGTACATTAAACTCCATTACAATGTATCTGAAGTATTCCTTTGTAGGGACGGAGGGGTCTACGAGGGGCCATTGGAACTATTTATGCCTACCAACGCATCTGCTACAGAAACTGAAATTAATGAAATAGCATCGGATACTAGTTTTACTGAAGCTTTGCTCAATCAACAACATGATGGAATAGAATATCCAGGTATCGAAACTAAGGCCGTAGAAGACTTTGACCATTACATGTTCATGGACAGCCTCGATACTATTTTTGAAGATGCACCACTGATGATTTGAGCAGCTTGCAATTAGGTAAACAAGAAGAGCCACAATTTGAGTCGACCTGTAACTGTAAAATAAAGGGTGAGTGCCAACTTTGGTGTCCCCATCTGGTCCCACGGCAAACATGATGTAAATAAAGGGTAAATTTTGTATGTTGTATATGAGCTACTTTATGAAATGACAATAGAGATTATAGTTGGACACGCATTCCCTTTGTATATATATTTCGCTACAAAAAATTGGTTCATTCTCCGACTAAATTTCCACACTTTTTAAAAATGTGTAAAATTTTATTTGTTTATTAACATTTAATTATGCGTAAAAAATGTTTGCATTAATAAGTGTGAAAAAATTATAAATTCCACAATTATAGTTGTATCAAATAAAAGTTCACACTTTTAAGTGTGAAGAATTATAAGATTCACCACACTTCTAAGTATGGAGGTTATTTGTAATACCCAAATTCTTCTAAGTGTGGAAAATCTTTGAGATATCGGATATTCTTGTTGTCATCTTTCAAACCTAATGCTTTACTTAGGATGCTCATTCATGGCTGGTACAACATGGTGTTCGCTATTATTGTCCCCACACTTTGAGGAAGTGTGGAGAATTTGGGTCCACACCTATAAGTGTGGACATTTCTTAGATTTCTCCACACTTAAAGTGTGAATTTTTTTTTGACACAACTAAAAGGGTGGAAAGTTTATTGTTTTACAATTTTTTTTTTTCCACATTTATTAATGTAACTAATTTTTACACATTACTAAGTGTTAGTAAATTAATAAAATTTTACATACTTTTAGAAATGTGGAGAAAAAAAATGTGTAAATTGAACCAATTTTTTGTAGTGCTTGTTATGAATCATGAACGTTGAGGGTGGAATATATTGTTGGTTTGTGGGCGTTTAAAACACACGTAAACGCTAAGAGTGTGTGAGCCTATGGGGGCACACACGATAAATACGATTGTCGAACGTATTATAAATACTTGAATATACAATACCCGATATGATGTAACTTGACCCGATCACATTTTACGACCCATGGACTATTAGTGGACAGCCTTGGGCCTTGGGATTCACTGATCGGGCACAAGAGAGGAGAATGGGTGTTTGCGTTTAAGACTTGTCGACCAAGTCATGGCCAAAACAAAGGGTCGGTTCAATTTGCTATAAAAGTAAACACACCCCATTCAAAACTCACGACATACTCTATATCCCTAGACGATTCACAAAGTTCATGCTTCCTAAATACCTAATCGGATCTTCAAAGAAATGATTAGGGTTTTGCTAAAACCTAAAATCTTGCATTCGTTTTGATTCCAAGTGATTTTAGTGTTCGATTACTTTGGTTTAAGCTTGTTCAAGTTCCTGGTTGAATTGCTGAAGTAACAAGCTCGTTTGGTTTTCTGTTTCTGGTCGTGTTCTACTTCTCGGACAGAAAGGGTGGATCTATGATAGAACCATCCGATATCGGGTAAAGGAGAAAACAGCTTCTTTGGCTGTTTTGTGTTCTCGGACAGGAAAGAAGACGGGGTCTTGGGTTTTCTAGTTTGTGTTATTCAAGTGGTTCAAGTGTTGATTGGGTTATAACGTTCTCGACTAGCTCATTATCGAACGTATTCGGTTTTCGTGTTTGTGTGTGATACTCGTAAAGGTATCTACGTTAGATACTTGGGTTTTATATTGGTATTCTTGTTCGTTCACTTGTGTGCATTAATCGCCAAAGGTTAGTTTCCTAATTTACCTTTTATTCGTTAATTGTTTTCTAATACGTGTTTAACCTAATTGCGATAACTAGATCCAAATCCGATGCGTACTCGTATGCGTTACTTGGCTAACGTAGATCTTAAATCGCAACAGTGGCATCACGAGACAACTCGTTTTTGCGATTATGAGTTACACGTTTCTTTTAATAAACATGTTTAAAAGGCTGCATGAAACTAACTTAGTTATTCGTTTTATTTTTGTTTTGACAACTATATGCAATACTTGTCAATTATTAATAAAAAATAACAAGACACACACAAATTAAATTAAATTGTTAATTAGAAATAATTTGTTAATTATAATTACTTGTTAATTAGAATTAATTAAATGTTAATTAGAATTATATTGATAATTAGAATTACATATTGTTCATTAAATACATAAAATAGCGTAATTACTTGTTAATTTAGATTGTCATGCTTTTTATGTGTTTTCCGGCCACAAGACCTGTGGAAAACTAGAAGGGGGGTTGAATAGTTTTACCAATTAAAACTTTCTTTTAATCTATTTAGATCGACTTATGTCAATCTATTTGGATGTGTGTGTTGGATGTTGATAAACAAGCATATAAAGGTAAGTGATGAAAAGAAAAGAGTAAGAAGCACAAAACCACAACACGACTATTTATAGTGGTTCGGCTACAAGGACACCTTCCTTGCCCTACTCCACTCCCCGAGTCACCTACTCGAGAGTTCGTAAACACTAAACCAATCTCCTTATGGCGGAGAAGCCTTCACAACGTCGCCTACCCTTTTTCCGGTGCTAGGCTAACCACCGGGTTCTTTCACTCCAAGGTGAACCACACCTACACAACGTCGCCTACCCTTTATAAGGTACTAGGCTAAGTACCTAGTTCTTTCACTCCAAGGTGAACTACACCTTCACAACGTCGTCTACCCTTTATTAGGTACTAGGCTAAGCACCTAGTTCCATTGCAATGGAGGAACTACTACCACACTACACCAACGACTAATCCCAAAGGAGATCTACTCCTTTACAACATCATCAAGGATATCAATATCCTTGGATCTAATACTAGTCTATCTTGTACATCGAAACACACCATATCGAATGTACATCTAAGGCACCTTTCACTAATGCCTCTAGTCTTGACTTCTAAGCACCTACCACAAGTGCTTATGATATGGACGATAGATACCCTTCACTAATATCTTCGTCTTGACACTTGAGACATCTTTCACTAATATCTTCGTCTTGACAATGGATTATGGGTCAAGCTCCATGGGTCATGGGCTTTGGGTTGTACCCAACTACATTCAATGTATTTGCCCAATGGGTTGTGATACTTAAGTTTCTACCCATTTATATTACCCAATATACTACATACTAGTTATGTGTATATTTTACCCAAATATGTAAACACTAGTTGTTGTACATATGTATTACTAAATCATAAAATCACTTATACTTTTTTTAGTGTTTTATGTGAAAATGTGAATGTGTTAGAAACTATTAGTTCAAACCATTTACGTATTTTATTTGTTTCGTTAAAATGATTTTACGTTTGTTATCGACAAAACATTAGAAGATCGTAAAATATAAATAAACGTTTTTACAGCTTATTTGTATTAACAATCTCCCCCTTTTTGTTGATGACAAAACATAAAATTATTTTAAGGAAAAGCTAAAATTCGTAAAAGTTTGAATTTGTAGTTTTATTTTCTTCTCCCCCTTTTTGTCGAAACAAAAAGTGTTTGAAGGAAAGCAACACATCGTTTTTAAGAAAAACATGTGAAAGAAATAAAAATAAAAGGAAATAGAGAGCAAGTAACGGGAAAGGATCTCGTCTTTACTCCCCCTTGACGAGTCCATCCCTATGTAAGGGCATCAAGTAAGTAATACTAATCTAGATTATTTGCAAATAAGTTTGCAAAACATTTCGTCTAGGTGACGAATGTGCTCCCCCTTGATGATTGCAATATTGCAAGGGGATGTCACGAAATGTAAACCTAATATTGCAAGTAATTTGCAATGTATTGCTTTGACATAAAGCCTCCCCCTAGCTTTAGGATGTCAAAGTCTTCATGTGTAAATTGAATAACTACAAAACAAAGGTTAGAAAGCAAGTATAATTCACAATTTCCTGTAAATGTGGTCCAAGTTAGTAGAAAATAGCTTTCTGTCACACGGATCCCGCGGTTCCCTCCTAGTAGGGATCCGTCTAGGCAATTCTGAGGGATCCGTATTAGCTGATTAATTTCAGCAAAGGTGATATAACAAGTAATGTTATCACAAAAAAAATGAGATATGAATACAATGTAATCATATGCTCATAAATATATCAAGTAGCATGTAATTTCATTTAATTAAAACTAGAGTTATGATATACATGACTCTAAAAACTAAGAAAATACATGACTAGGAATTTCTAAACCAACTATCGCTTGATGCTAGGACACCACTAAAATCTTCTAGCTCAAATTTTGTTAAGGTTTAATCTCGTCGAAACGTTCGAGGAGATGATAGAACATGAAACGTTGGTCTTCTCGTACTTCATGTATCAAACTTTCAACATGTTGACAATGATAGCAATCTTTGTCATGGCTAGGTAGTGGTGGTGGAAGAAATGAAATGGCTTGATGCGAAGGATCAAGTGAAGCGGCTTGTGGAGCTTCAAACGATAGAGGGAATGGTGGAGGCGCATTTGAGAATGGTTCGACCAAGAATGATGGTGGTGGTAGAGAAGTGTCGACTTCCATATGGTCGGGTGGTTACCTTTGATGATTTCTCATAATCCAAAAGGGATTATATGATGGAAACGGCAAAAAGGAAGCCGGAGCAAGTGTTGACTCAACACCTTGATTTTGTACCATTATTCCTCCTAATGAGGAAAATGTTGTCGGCGGAAGCGGATGAGACGACCTAGGAGGCAAGTCCTCTAAATTGTAGAGGTGTGGTGATGATAGTGGGGATGTAAAAGATATAGCTCTAGGAACCAATGGTGATAGTTTAGTGGAGATGATATTGTTTGGCCTAGGAGGTATGGTGGTGTTTGGCATAGGTAGTTTTGTGGATACTATCCTTTTAGGAATTGGTTTGATTGGTTGAGTAAAGATCCTATCATTTTTTGGCTTGACCGGAGATGATTCGGTTGAGGAGATTTCGTGTATAACACGAGCCTTTTTCATGGGTGGTTCTTTGGTGGATAAGTTACTACTTGGGGTTTTCCTCATGATGAGATGATTTGCAAGGGTTTCTAAAGTGCTGAAAGTTAGGATGAGAGTGATGACTATGGAGGTGCTAACAAAGTGGTTTATAAACCAAGAGATTTGGCAAGTGCATTTAAGCCTTAAGCCACTAGGATTCATTGGAATGTGATGATTAACATGCACAAGAGTCAACTTCAGAGTTTGCACTGATTTAGGAACTCATTTAAGATGAGATGGAGTGTTTGAGTTAGGAAGATGAGTTGAAATGATTGTTTTTGATATAATTGACATAAACTGTCATCCGGATCCCACGGTTCCCTCATCAGATGGATCCATTTAGGCTAATCCTAGGGATCCGGCTATCAGCAGCTATGAAAGAGTGGAAATGATGTTTCTAAGATCTAAGATCTATATCATCTTGAGTGTTTCAATCCTCCTAAGTGTCTTAAATGAAGAGGTGCTTAAGTACTTGAAGGTAATGAGTGATGTAGCTAATGATTGCCTTTTATGGAAGGATTTGGAACTTTCATGAGTACCAATGGATGAGCAAGGATGACACTAAATATGAGAGTGTCAATTGAAGCTAAATGATCCTAGAGATCAGTTTGTGACTTAGGATAGTGTTTTGGAAAATATCCTAGAAGCTTTGAGATGGGAAAACTAGAATTTGATCAAATTTGATCAATTTTGAGGTAAGTATGATTTATGATCAATTTTGCCATAATCAAAAGGATTTCTAAGACTAGACGTGAGGGATCAAGTGAAAAATGAAGTGTGAGTTTAAGATCGGAAGAGTAATGGATTAAAAGTGAAACGATAAGCGTCTTAGAGTGTGATCTAGGTGAGTTATGTGTGAGTAGGAAGGATCTACCTATCTTGATAAGGACTTCATTTGCGTTATGACACTATGTTTAGCTTGGTGTGAGGTGTTCTAAGGATATGTTTGAGATATAATGCTTGCAATTGCATTTTCTGTTTGCCGGATCCCACGGTTCCCTAGGTGTAAGGATCCGTCTAGCACAAACTTTGGGATCCGCCCATCTGCTCAACAGAACCTTTACTAAAGGTATGCAATGATCTTGACAATGCATTATATTCCAAGGTTAGTTTAAAGGGGTTCTAACACTAAGATATCAAATGTAAGATGTTTTATTTCATGAGGGAAATAGAATTACATTGATAAAGCACGAGTACAAGAGAGTTGATCCTATTTTGGAATACTACTAGGTTTCTTAAGTGTTTTCGCTAGGAGGATCATTACGTGATTGATAAGTGTTGGTGGAGTCAAGAATGAAGAAAGTCTTCATGAGATATATGTTTAGCGGTTCCATCATCTTGTTCACAAGTACGTACAACGGACTTTGAAATTGAGGATGGAAGTGCATAACATTATGATAGAGGCGTGTCAAGAACATTCCATAAGGGATGAGTTTATTATTGGAGCCTTGAAGATTTACAATTCGCCTTGCGAAGAAGTAGTCGAGATTGTATGGTTGTTGTGTTAGCAAACAGTACAACATGTGAGCACAACAAGCGGGAAGGATTTCTCGATTTTCTCTAAGACTCCAAACATTCTTACGTAGGATGAGTGCAAGAGGCTTGTACTCTTATCGGATGTCCCGTGTGAAGATAATGTTTGGATCGGAGTAATATGGTCGAGGTTTGCATATTATGCGATTCAAATCTTCCGGGGAGGGTATGTGTGAACAATATGGACTATTTTCTTCACGAAAGTTGAAGAGAGAATCAAGAGACCAATCTTCGGTGAAGGCACATTGTCTATGATTTGGAATCCGGAGGATGTGAGCAAAATGCCCAAGGGTTAAAGTAAACTTTTGGTTTTTGATATAAAACCAAAGGGATAGAGAGCGATACTCGTTACGAACGAGTCCAACTTGACGGAAGAATTCCATTATGAACCTTGGACATATCTTCTCGTTGATTTCAAGAAGACATTCTAGTCCTATAGCTCGGAAGGAGGTATTGATACCTTCTTCGAATTGTAGAGAGGTGTCTACAATACGCCCTTCGTGGAAGTGACGGTTTTCAAGATTATTGAACCCACGGACATGATTGCCGGGTGTGTTGGGTTGAAGGGAGATGTTCGGAGTGTAGACGCTAGTGAGTGAAAAATCAAACTCGTATTCATGCGTCATAGTTGAACCTATAGAAATGATGGGTTAATAAAAGTGATGTTTGTGGTCAACCTATGATTATCTAACGTTTTTATTAGATTTTTATTAACAATGGTTTTTAACAAGAAAGACACTTAACTCACTTATGTTTTTGACATACTTAGTGGAGTATTACTTTTAGAAGAAAAGTGGTTTTTAATTTGCATGAAAAACTGTTCTCCATTAGGACGGATCCCACGGTTCCTTTACAAAAGGGATCCGGCTAGTATAACTTCCGGGATCCGTAGATCTGTTAATACAGAACCAGATTTAAGAAAAGCATAGGTTTTTAGATCTCATAGTTTTATACCAAGATAAGTGTTTTAGCCTACATTTTCTTTTAACATGCATACATGACTTCTAATGTATCATGAAAGAAAGAAATACAACAAAGAAAGATGATAAACACATAATAACATAGATAACTAGACTATTAGTAATAATTCATTTCAATACTAAGAATGATACAAAGGATTGGCTATATAACCCCGATGTGGATTAACAACACAAAGTAAATGTCTCCGTATGTGAACTTCATCATAGGGAACACAAGTGCGATAAGTGTTAAGACGATGAGTACGAAGGCGATGTAAACCATGTTGAAGACGATCCTTCTTGGTTTCGGTTGAGATAGGATGGAGAGGAAGATGAAGTTTTGAATGAGAGGGAATTTTTGAAATTGGAGGATTTGAAAAAGTGAGGGTTTGATAAGGTGGGCGTCGAGTGGAATACTAATGGGAAAGAGGTATTTTTCGAATTTTGTGTTTTGTTTTATTATTGGATTAAAAGAAACAAAACATAAGTTTTATATACCACGACTTTAGACGAGAAATAAAACATGTATGTGAGAAAAAGGCTTCCTAATGAAGCTTCATGTAAAACATGTATATGCACAAAAGATAATCATATAAATACCTAAATAGGCATACTTAATTATCAAGAAAAATAAAAAGAAAATCATACCTCTAGTGCACTTAAGAATGTCGTTACAAATGACACAACAAATGTCACTTAAGTTGATTCCCGATCCTTTGTGTTTAAGATACCTTCTTAAGGAAGGTATTCTTGTTACCAAGCGATTCCTATAGCTTGATGGGTATGAGCTTTGACTAATCAACATGACAAAGAAGATTAGTGCAATTTAAATAAAAAGTAAATAAAAAATGTTGTTATCAAATCAACATCCAAACATATAGTTTTAAAAGACATGGTTTTTGTTTTTATGAAAAACCTTTTTTGTAGTTTTCAATTAACCATGGATCGTATCAAGTTTGTAAAGTACAATATACTTCAAGAAACTTGGTAACGAAGCTCTGATGCCAATTGTGGAAAACTAGAAGGGGGGGTTGAATAGTTTTACCAATTAAAACTTCATTTTAATCTATTTAGATCGACTTATGTCAATCTATTTGGATGTGTGTGTTGGATGAAAAGAAAAGAGTAAGAAGCACAAAACCACAACACGAGTATTTATAGTGGTTCGGCTACAAGGACACCTTCCTTGCCCTACTCCACTCCCCGAGTCACCTACTCGAGAGTTCGTAAACACTACACTAATCTCCTTATGGCGGAGAAGCCTTCACAACGTAGCCTACCCTTTTTCCGGTGCTAGGCTAACCACCGGGTTCTTTCACTCCAAGGTGAACCACACCTACACAACGTCGCCTACCCTTTATAAGGTACTAGGCTAAGTACCTAGTTCTTTCACTCCAAGGTGAACTACACCTTCACAACGTCGCCTACCCTTTATTAGCTACTAGGCTAAGCACCTAGTTCCATTGCAATGGAGGAACTACTACCACACTATACTAACGACTAATCCCAAAGGAGATCTACTCCTTTACAACATCATCAAGGATATCAATATCCTTGGATCTAATACTAGTCTATCTTGTACATCGAACCCACCATATCGAATGTACATCTAAGGCACCTTTCACTAATGCCTCTAGTCTTGACTTCTAAGCACCTACCACAAGTGCTTATGATATGGACGATAGATACCCTTCACTAATATCTTCGTCTTGACACTTAAGACATCTTTCACTAATGTCTTCAACACTACACTTCTTTGAAGAAAGAAAGGAATCATCAACAAGAAGACTTCAGTAGCCTTGATGATGAGGAAGCATGGCAACTCATGGAATTGAGCTTGCTCGACTTCAAAGGTGGTGATCTTGCCTTTAAGAGGAACCTAGAAGATCACACAAAAACAAAACTACAAACATAGATCTCTTGGATCTGAGGTTAGTGAGTTTTTAACTCAGGGAGAAAGTGTGTTAGAAAGGGGTGAGAAACAATGAAGAAATGGCTCACTATTTATAGAGGAAAAATCCTACTGTTCCTCGGATCCCACGGATCCCTTCCACAAGGGATCCGTCTAGCGTTAAGCTAGGGATCCGTGGGACGCTCCTTTTTACCCATGGGTATTTTGGTTATGGGTCATGGGTCATGGGTTGAACCATGGATCTTTAGCTAGATACAATGTATCTTTTAGTGCAATGCACTTGGTCACTTGGGTATGGGTTGATCCATGGGTTATGGATATTATCCATGTATGATATAAGCATGATGTCATGCAATGGCTATAGGTCAAGCTCCATGGGTCATGGGCTTTGGGTTGTACCCAACTACATTCAATGTATTTGCCCAATGGGTTATGATACTTAAGTTTCTACCCATTTATATTACCCAATATACTACATACTAGTTATGTGTATATTTTACCCAAATATGTAAACACTAGTTGTTGTACATATGTATTACTAAATCATAAAATCACTTATACTTTTTTTAGTGTTTTATGTGAAAATGTGAATGTGTTAGAAACTATTAGTTCAAACCATTTACGTATTTTATTTGTTTCGTTAAAATGATTTTACGTTTGTTATCGACAAAACATTAGAAGATCGTAAAATATAAATAAACGTTTTTACGGCTTATTTGCATTAACAAGACCCACTCAATTGCTTTTTGTGATGTATGGGGCGATCTAGGTTTCGTACCTAGTGACGGGCTTATGGTTCTCCGTTTGGGGAAGACTCGCAAGAGAACTCGAAACAATATGTGTTTATATATTGATGTTTATGATTATATGTATGTGATTCCATTATGTGCATTATTGTTACTTGCTTTGACACCTAATTTTATGCAATATGGAATAATACATATCGTAACCATAACATTAATATGGGTCTTTATTTACACGCCTAAATATCATGCTCATTGTGACCTGCTATTTGATTCGTGGAAAATCATTTTTGTAAAATAAAGTGACATATTATATGAAACACGTTTTCAAGAATTTAAAAACTAGACGCTATAGACACTTAGGATGTACGGCTCACCCACTAGAACAAACTAAAAATGGGTTTTAAAGAGGTGCGCATAGTCACACCGAAAGGATGTCTAGGTTATTGCTTCAGCGCTTACCTGGTCCTCTGCCTCCCTGTGCGTTTGATTGGAGCTATCGTGAACCATGATGATCACTACAGTGTCATTACCAAAATTTTTTGAAATTAGTGTTACAAAGTTGTTTTGCATGCTTCTTTGTATACGACTTTTACCACATTTATGTGCATACCTATTTGTTAATTTTAAGTCTATGTCATCCAACTATGAACACGTGCATTTTGATTGACTTCTCTGGTCAGACCTAAGGGCCTTTTCAACCCATGGTAACTATTTCGCTTTGGTCAGACATTTGGTTATTTTTACACGTTCATACTTGGTCGACTTATTTCGAGTTGGCTTGGTCAGATCTTGAACCCTAGGCATAAGATGAGAACTAAACATGCTTTTGACATTAGTACTTGATACTAATGCCTTAAACAGTCTCATAAAGTCTAAGAGTTGCATTATGCAATTAACGCTCGTCGCTTACCTCTTGTCCTATTTTTTTACGCACTGGTCAGACCTCTGGTAATCAAGTGGGAGTGCAAGATGGATCTTAGTCTTATTAGTAATTAATTGGGTACTTAATTCTTTTAAGAATGTAATTATCGAAAATACTAATTATTTGAACTTTTCAAAATTGTAGATGACTACTTCAGTCGGAAACAGTTCGGTACTCAGGAGTTTCTTTGAGAAACAAAAACTCATTGGACGTAACTTCATTGATTGGTATCGCCAGCTTCACATTATACTGTCAGCTGAAGATAAGGAAACTTATTTGGAGCATCCTATACCTGCAGCACTTGTTGATACTCCTGGCCACCATATCCCTGCTGAGGCCCTTGCAGCTCACACTGCTTGGGTCAAAGGCTCAAAGTATATAGATGCCTTCATGCTCATGACCATGGAGTTAGAGATCCAACGAAATCTAACTCATCTTGGTGCTTATGACATGCTTCAGGAGTTAAAGTCTATGTTCTCCCAACAAGCAGAGCAAGAGCTTCTACAAACTGCACGTGAATTTCACACTTGCAAGCAGGAAGAGGGTCAATCGGTTAGCTCATATGTTCTAAAGATGAAGAGCTACATTGACAACTTGGAACGTCTTGGTCACCGTGTTACTCTAAACTATGGAGTTAGTTTGATCCTAATCGGTCTCTCTAAAGAGTACATTTCGTTTGTGCAGAACTTTAATATGCACATCATGGGGAAGACTGTAAATGAATTACATGTTATGCTTAAGCAACATGAGCAGACGTTGCCAAAGAAAGATGTTGCACCTGCACCTGCACTCCATCATGTACGTGCGGGTGGTAAGGTCCAGAAAAACCACAAAAAGAATAAATAGTTTAAGGTTGCTAAGGGGAATCGTGGTAATGGAAACAACAAGTTTGGTTATGCTACTGAGTATAAGCCATACAATGCTTCTACTTCCAAACCTAAGATTCCTCCACCACCCAAGAAGGATAATCCAGCGAAGGACGCTACCTGTCACCAGTGTGGTGAGACAGGACATTGGAGAAAGAATTGTCCCCAGTATCTCACCGAGTTAATGAATAAGAAGAAATCTCTTGCAGCTAGTTCTTCAGGTATTTTCACTATAGAACTCTACTCTTTCCCTAAATCATCCTTAGTATATGACACTGGTTGTGGTACTCACATCTGTAATACTACTCAGGGTCTCAGGGGAAGTAGGAAGCTGAAACCAGGAGCTTTAAGTCTGTACGTGGGCAATTGTCAACGGGCAGGAGTTGAAGCAATTGCAGTTTTTCATTTATGTCTCCCTAGAGGATTAGTTATTGTCTTAAATGATTGTCACTATTCTCCCTCTATTACTAGAGGGATTATTTCAGTTTCTCGTTTGTATGACGATGGTTTTATTAACCGTTTTGAATCGAATAGTGCTATTTCAGTTTCTAAGAATAACGTTGTTTATTTTACTGCTATTCCTCGTAATGGTATTTATGAAATTGATATGTCTTGTTCGAATACAAATGAATGTTCTATGTTTGTTGTAAGCAATAAAAGAGCCAAGTCAAACTTGGACTCTGCTCTCTTGTGGCATGGTTGTCTTGGACACATTAGCAAGAAACGCATGGAGAAGTTGCAACACGATGGACATCTCAACTCATCTGACATTAAGTCACTTGCAAAGTGTATTGCTTGCATGTCTGGTAAGATGGCAAGAAAACCTTATTTACATCAAGTGGAAATGGCTAAAGATATACTTGGACTTATACACTCAGATGTATGTGGCCCATTTAAAATCACATCAAGACAAGGAGCAAATTACTTCGTCACTTTCACTCATGACTATAGTCGGTATGGTTATGTTTACTTGCTGAAACATAAACATGAAGTGTTTGAAACATTTAAGGTGTTTCAAAAGGAAGTAGAAAACCAACTCGGGAAGACCATAAAATCACTATGTTATGATCGTGGAGGTGAATATATGAGTCAAGAGTTTTTGGATCATCTGAAGGAGCATGGGATTATTTCCCACCGAACTCCTCCTTATACTCCACAACACAATGGTGTATCTGAGAGGAGAAATCGAACCCTACTTGACATGGTGCGTTCTATGATGAAACAAACTACTCTTCCAAAGTCCTTTTGGGATTATGCCCTTGAGTCTGCTGCACGCATTCTCAATATGGTTCTAACTAAGAAGGTTGAAAAGACACCATACGAAGTATGGCATGGGCAAGACCCTAAGCTGTCTTACTTAAAAGTCTGGGGTTGTAAGGCTCTTGTTAAGTGTGATACACTTACCAAACCTGACAAACTTGAACCTAGAGCTGTTAAGTGTATCTTTGTAGGATACCCTAAGGAAACTATGGGATATTCTTTCTATCTTCTATCTAAGAACAAAGTTATTGTTGCTCGAAATGTTGAGTTCTTTGAGAATGATCTTATGGATCTTGAAGCAAGTGGGAGTTTAGAAGATCTTGAAATAATTCAAGATGAAGATACAAATCCTTCTTTAGATACTAGCATTCATCATGATGAGGATAGTCAAGAAATTGAAGAACCTCAAAGTGATATTGTTTCCATTCGAAAGTCCACAAGGACACGCCGTGCTCCTGACTGTATGTGTTTATACATTGACGCTGAGGAACATGAGTTAGGGGATCTTGGTGAACCTAATAACTATAAAGTTGCATTGTTGGATCCTGAATCCAAGAAATGGCTTAATGCAATGAATGTGGAAATGCAATCCATGAAAGACAATGATGTCTGAGTTTTAGTTGAGCTTCCTCCTAACTGCAAGACAGTTGGCAGCAAGTGGCTTTTCAAGAAGAGTTGGGGGATCTTGGTGAACCCAATAACTATAAAGCTGCATTGCTGGATCCTGAATCCAAGAAATGGCTTGATGCAATGAATGTGGAAATGCAATCCATGAAAGACAATAATGTCAGGGTTTTAGTTGAGCTTCCTCCTAACTGCAAGATAGTTGGCAGCAATTGGCTTTTCAAGAAGAAAACCGACAAGGATGGTAAGGTATACACCTTTAAATCTCGTCTTGTAGCAAAGGGCTTCACTCAAACCTACGGGATTGATTATGAAGAAACCTTTTCTCCTGTAGCTAACATTAGAGCTATAAGGATTCTCATAGCCATAGCGGCGTTCTATGACTTTGAGATATGGCAAATGGACGTCAAAACCGCCTTCCTCAATGGACATCTTTACGAAGAGGTCTATATGGAGCAACCTGAAGGTTTTGTTGATTCAAAATATCCTAACCGTGTATGCAAGCTCAAGCGTTCCATTTATGGACTTAAGCAAGCATCGAGGCAATGGAATAAACGTTATGATGATGTGATAAGGTTTTAAAATGTACCTTTTTGAGGGGTCGTTTAAACCCTTATTTGATCACTTTTGTATCCGTTATTACTTAATATCGTTTCTTTTCACTTTTTACGTCTTTTGAAGGCAAATTGCTGGAATGGCACTTATTTGGACGAAAAGGCGCGGATATACGAAGAAAATGGCCAAAGTCAAGAATCGAGACACTCAAGCTGCTGAAATACAAGGGGACGGCGTCACTGCTTAACTGCGACGCCATCGGAGCACTTCTGTGACGGGACAGTAGCCAAATTGCTTATTTTCAAGTGACGGTGTCAGGCTTTAAAAGAGTAGGCCGTCGCAACTCAGATGGCCTAGATTTGATCCAGACGGCATCAGAGACTGAAGGGGACGACATCACAAGCACAAGGTGACGCCGTCGCAAGACTAACGTGGCCAAGACGAAACCCTAATGACGGCGACCTGACGGCGTCACATTTCAAAGGGTGACGCCGTCGCGATTGTAATCTTATATATAGAATCCGAATTTTTCAGTTTTAGTGTGTAGTCTTTTGGAGTAAAAACCTAAACCGAACCAAGGCTGTCTTGTACAGTATTTTAGGGTTCCAAACCCTATCTTATATCAAGATAAGTGTTTTACTTCATTAATTCAATTATGTCTTCAATTATTTGTGTGTATGCTTGCATGTTCTCCATGTCCGGCTAATTTACTTGTGTGTTTGCTTGGGGAATATGAAACTTAATTATTGAATATTGATAGGTTGTCTCTTATCTTAATTGTTAATGATCTACTAATGCGATAGGTCATTCGTTGTGTAATTAATGCTTGATTAATCTTTGTGAACCTTAGACTATAACACTTAGAGCAATTGTAGGACTAAACCATCCAAAGAGTGCCTTAGAGTTAGAGTTTATAATTCCTAGAGGTTTTTGTAGACGAGACCCTTTGGCAAGTTCAAAGAGTTAGGGACAAATGCATACCTTACGACTTTAGACACACAACGCGATTAAGAATAAGGACGTGACAATTCAACCATCAATAGGAGATAATTAAGGAGTAATAAAACCTAAGTAAATACATCTTTAAACCATCATACGAGCACACAATAATTAGACATAGAATACATACACCTTAGATTAGATAATTAGATAATTAGAGTAATCGGTAGAAATACCAACCCCCAAATCCAAACCCCGAGATTCGTACCTTTCCTTTCCTAAAAAAATATAAAAAGATAAAAAATAATCTTCCTCAACCCCAACCTTAGCGTAGTAAATTCTCACTAGCATTCCTATTCCCCTAGAGAACGATATCAATACCCGTGGCTTAACCTAATACTACACTACAACGATTAGGTTCACTACCTAGGGTGTTGAAAAACTTGCTCGACGAAAAGGAAGTTCCTTTGACCCCGAACGACGAGTGTAGCGTTATCATGATGAGATCAAGAAATTTGGATTTTCTCAAAATCAAGATGAGCCATGTGTATATAAGAAACCTAGTGGAAGTTATATCACTTTCCTAATTCTATATGTTGATGACATATTGTTTATGGGAAACAACATTCCAATGTTACAAGATGTAAAATCCTATCTTGGAAGATGTATCGCCATGAAAGATTTAGGTGAAGCTGCATATATTCTTGGAACCAAGATCTATCAAGACAGATCTAAATGATTAATTGGTTTATGTCAAAGTGCTTACATTGAGAAAATCTTGAAGAGATTTTGTATGGAGAATTCCAAACGTGGAGCTATCCCAATGCAAGAAGAGCCTAAGTTGAGTAAGTCACAAGGTGCTGAGACACTTGCTCAGAAAGAGCGCATGCAAAGAGTTCCTTACGCTTCTGCTATAGGTTCTGTTATGTATGTTGTGAGATGTACTCGTCCTGATGTTGCGTTCGCCCAGAATGTGACAAGCCGATTCCAACAGAATCCAGGTGAACTTCACTGGACTGCTGTAAAAAATATTCTTAAGTATTTACGCAATACTAAGGATATGTTTCTGGTTTATGGAGGAGAGACGGAACAAGAGCTCAGGGTTTCTTGCTACACTGATGTTGGATATCTGACAGATGTTGATGACTTAAAATGTCAGACTCGATATGTATTTGTTCTAAATAGAGGTGTTGTTAATTGGAAAAGCACAAAGCAAAGTATCTTTGCTACTTCATCTACGGAAGCTGAGTATATTACTGCTTGTGATGCATCAAAAGAGGCTGTATGGATTCGTAAATTCATTTCTGGGTTGAACATTGTTCCCACAATTGAAGAACCCATAAATATGTATTGTGACAATACTGGAGCCATTACTATAGCTAATGAAAGCGGAATCACTAAAGGTGCTAGACATTATCGCGCTAAAGTTCATTATCTTCGAGAGACCATTGAAATGGGCGATGTGAAGATATTAAAAGTTCACACAAATGACAATCTAGCTGATCCATTTACGAAAGCTTTGAAGTATCCTAAGCATTCTAAATTGACTAGAGATATAGGTTTGAAGTATCCTTAAGTCGTTTTTATTACACCATAGATACCTATTTTTGAAACCTTGCACGCATTTAATACCTATTTTGGATGGGCGTTAGTTAAGTCCGTTAAGTATTTTGCGCTGTTAGTCCTTGGTTAAAAATTTTTGCACCGTTAGTCCTTATTTTTTAAAATATAGTTTTCCCCAGTTAGTCCCTCCGTTAATAATAGTTATCGCCCGTTTTTTTACATTTTTGTCCGTTTTAATCCGTTTTCCCCCGGTTTTTTTCGTTTTTCGTCCGGTTTTGTCAGTTTTTTATCCATTTTCGACCGTTTTTTTACGTTTCTATCCATTTTCGTCCGTTTTTTTTACGTTTTCGCCCATTTTTTTTACGTTTTTGTCTGTTTTTATCCGTTTTCGTTCGTTTTTTATCCGTTTTCGCCCGTTTTTTTACGTTTTTGTCTGTTTTTTTTCCTTTTGCGTTCTTTTTTTATCCGTTTTTTTTACGTTTTTGTCTGTTTTTATCTGTTTTTGTTCTTTTTTTTTACAAAAAATATCCAAAAAAAAAATTGAAATTTTTTCACAAATTTAAAAAAAAAATCCAAAAAAATTTTGATAAAATAAATTGGAAACAAAATATTTTCGAAAAAAAATTAAAAATTTTGAATAAAAAATTAAAAAAAAAATTTGAATAAAAAATATATTCTTCAAATATTTTTTTTTAAAAATTAAAAAATATTTTCGAAATATTTTTTTTTAAATTAAAAAATTTTGAATACTTTTTTTTTTTTTTTTTTTAAATATTTGAAAAATATTTTGAAAAAATATATATATTTTTTTAAATATCTGAAAAATATTTTTTTTATTCAAATTTTTTTATTTTTTTTTGGAAAATATTTTTTTTCCAATTTATTTTTTCAAAATTTTTTTGGAATTTTTTTTTTCAAATTTGAGAAAAAATTCCAATTTTTTTTTTTGGGAATTTTTTGTGAAAAAAACGAACGAAAACGGATAAAAACAGACAAAAAAGTAAAAAAAACGGATAAAAAACGAACGCAAAAGGAAAAAAACAGACAAAAACGTAAAAAACGGATAAAAAAACAACGCAAAAGGAAAAAAAAGACAAAAACGTAAAAAAACGGGCGAAAACGGATAAAAAACGAACGAAAACGGATAAAAACACACAAAAACGTAAAAAAAACGGACGAAAACGGATAAAAACAGACAAAAACGTAAAAAAAACAGACGAAAACGGATAAAAACGTAAAAAATGGGTCAAAAACGGATAAAAAACTGACAAAAACGGACAAAAACGAACGAAAAACGAAAAAAAATGGGGGAAAACGGATAAAAACGGACAAAATTGTAAAAAATCGGGCGATAACTATTATTAACGGAGGGACTAACTGGGAAAAACTATATTTTAAAAAATAAGGACTAACGGTGCAAATTTATTTAACGAAGGACTAACAGCGCAAAATACTTAACGGACTTAACTAACGCCCATCCAAAATAGGGACTAAATGCGTGCAAGGTTTCAAAAATAGGTATCTGTGGTGTAATAAAAACGACTTAGGGACTAAAGTTGTTATTTGGGGTATACCATAGGGACCAAACGTGTAAATTTTTCTAAAATCTATAACGAAATTCTAAATGGTTAAACTATATGGAATTATTTAAGATCCATGTCCATGGTTTAACGGTATCTATAACAAATGATGATTAAAGCAAGACATTGAATGACCATGCTACTGAGAAAATTTTATGAAACTATTCTCTCAGACACTTTTAGTTAAAAAGCGAGTGAGAGCGTTTGCTAGGCGTTTCTGTTGTTAGTTTTGTGTGCCATTTGACACACCAACTCCCAAGTGGGAGCTGTTGGTTTGAGGGAGTTTAAAACACAAGTAAACGCTAAGAGTGTGTGAGCCTATGGGGGCACACACGTTAAACACGAGTGTACGTGTTGAATGTATTATAAATACTTGAATATACAATACCCGATATGATGTAACTTGACCCGATCACATTGTACGACCCATGGACTATTCTTGGATTGAACTTGGGTCGAAAGTGGACAGCCTTGAGCCTTGGGATTCACTGATCGGGCACAAGTGAGGAGAATGGGTGTTTGGGTTTAAGACTTGTCGACCAAGTCATGGCCCAAACAAAGGGTCAGTTCAATTTGCTATAAAAGCAAACACACCCCATTCAAACTCACGACATACTCTATATCCCTAGACGATTCACAAAGTTCCTGCTTCCTAAATACTCCCTCCGTCCCTAAATAAATGTCCACTTTGACTTTTTACGGTCTTTCTTACTCAACTTTGACCTTAAATATATTTTTTTTGTTATATAATACTTGATGAAAATTATATCAATGAAAATATATTTAAAAAACAATTCATTCATATATTTTGCATCAAATATTATATAACACAAATGAAAATATTTAAGGTCAAAGTTGAACAACAAAGACCGTAAAAAGTCAAAGTGGACATTTATTTAGGGACGGAGGTAGTACCTAATTGGATCTTCAAAGAAACGATTAGGGTTTTGCTAAAACCTAAAATCTTGCATTCGTTTTGATTCCAAGTGATTTTAGTGTTCGATTACTTTGGTTTAAGCTTGTTCAAGTTCCTGGTCGAATTGCTGAAGTAACAAGCTCGTTTGGTTTTCTGTTTCTGGTCGTGTTCTACTTCTCGGACAGAATGGGTTGATCTCAGATAGAACCATCCGATATCAGGTAAAGGAGAAAACAGCTTCTTTGGCTGTTTTGTGTTCTCGGACAGGAAAGAAGACGGGGTCTTGGGTTTTCTAGTTCGTGTTATTCAAGTGGTTCAAGTGTTGATTGGGTTATTACGTTCTCGACTAGCTCATTATCGAACGTATTCGGTTTTCGTGTTTGTGTGTGATACTCGTAGATGTATCTACGTTAGATACTTGGGTTTCATATTGGTATTCTTGTTCGTTCACTTGTGTGCATTAATCGCCAAATGTTAGTTTCCTAATTTACCTTTTATTCGTTAATTGTTTATTAATACGTGTTTAACCTAATTGCGATAACTAGATCTAAATCCGTTGCGTACTCGTATGCGTTACTTGACTAACGTAGATCTTAAATCCCAATATATATCTATGTGCAATTACTCTTTGCAAACAATTACTAAATTTGTAATATGTTCTTTTTTGTAATATACTATCTTATGAGTCATTAACCATAGTTTTATGTGTTGTACCATACGTTGTTAGTAATTAAGTAATTATTATCAATATCAAGCTAGTTACGTGTAAGGTTGCAAAAATCATATAACTATGTCAAAACGGGTCAAGTTGGCTCATATATATGTTTGGGTTGCATTTTCAAAATTTTTAATTAATAAATAACATGGTGAATATAATTACAAAAAGTATATTATTTTAACTGTTAATCAAATAACAATATCTATTAACATATGCATCACATATATTATTTAGCGATTTCTGACACATTAAACGTTCTTTTACTTGACCCAATATGACACGATAACAAGTAAACATGTCAAAATGGTCGTGTTTAAATAACTTTTGACAAACCATTTTGACTTTAAACATCACTCGAACAAGTGGGCTAAAACATTCGAACCTTGACCATCATGTTTGGGGAGACTAGTTCATACCTTGGCCACCATTTTTACTTCAAACATCACTTAATTTACCAGTTTTATTTTATTTTATAATTTTTGTAGCCAATTGGCTACAATCCTTCATAAAAAATATACTAGCAATAAATCAAAGACCCACAAAAAAAAAATCAGGACTCACAAAAAAAATCAGGACACACATTTATAGAAAGAAATTGTAGCTAGTCGGCTACAATTCATATTCTCATGTCGACATGTTTATTTATAAAAAAAGCTTTTTCGATGCAATTTCACACCTATCTGTTTGGCCAAGTGTCAGTGGACCAGTCTTACACACATCCAAAACCCCTCCTCTTTCTAATTTAAGTAACAAATTGAGTGCCCTAAATCCTACCTAGATCTTTTTCTTTCTCTATTTGTGATCAAAAAAGATTATTCAGATTCTTCCTCTAATATGCAATATATAAAGCACAAAGAAAATCCATATTCATATTCATATTCGTATTCATTCATATTCAAGTCCATATTCATATTCATATTCTTATAGCATTTAAAAGGCGTTATAAATGAAGAGTGGTACAAAGGTTTTTGATGCTTTGAAATCAAGGTATCCAATCTTATCCAAGCCTTCTTCTGATGCTGGAAGGCTAGATAATGATGGGCGATACTTGACAAAACTTTGGGTTTTCGGTATTCGAGAGCTTGATGATGATCATGATCCACAACACTCTCTTCTACCCGAGAGTAAGTCGTTAGTTCGTTATCTAATAACTTCCTTATATTTTGCTGTGCTATGTTTACAATTATTGCCGTGTGTTTGGGATCCTTGGTTGTTATGATTGTTTGTTTGTAGATGAGATTATTAGTTTCAATAATTGACTTAAGGAGTTAAGGGCTTATGAGCTTATTAGATTATATACACATAATATGCCTATCCAAGTGTTTGGATAAGCCTATAAGCTTGAGTATATATAAAGGGGGTTTCATAAGCCCATTTTTTTTGTGGTTTATTTGAGAGAGGTGTTATAGTAATTAAAAGACAATTTCACACTTATTGTCAACTCCAATGATACATTCAAATACACTGTTGGTGATTTTATTGTCATCAACTATTTTAGTTAATTGCGATTTACTAGAGACCAGTGGAAAACATATTAAGCTCATATACGAGTTAGGGAAGTGTGGAGTGCACACTCGTTGAGCTAACAGTTTTTCCCGCCAAAACCCAACCGACATGTCTGTTGGTGAAGGGTTGTGACCCTTCGGTTTTAACCGAAAATAACTGCTTTTAACTGTCATTTAAACGGTCACATATGTATGTTATTTAAGAGATATATCTGGATTCATAAGGACATACGAATTCACACACTTCTCTCTGTCTTGCTTTGTTCTCTTGTGCCTAGAAACAAAGTGTTCTTCTCGGATTATCCCGATAAAGAATTCGTGATACACAGGCACCAATAGGGTCGAAATACTTTATACGGAAAGTGACTAATATATCCAAGATTATCATCACCCTAAACCCGATTTCTAACATACACTGGCATGTCCTTTTTGCCATTTCATAATCTTAATTTAGTTCAAACACTTGAGTTTATCAATTTACTATAATAAGCTAATATAAACACTCTACATGCTTGGGCTTATTAGCTTATTATTCATAAGCCATAAGGTGGTTATGATACATAAGCTTAATGTTGGACTATAATGTCTCCTTATGCCAAAAGACATGTATATACGTTTTATAAATCCTGTATTCTGGTTTGGGCCAAAGGCCAACAAGCCCATTAGATGAATAATATGGCAGTTATAGGGTTATAACGGTTCTTTTAGTGAAACGACACAAACCCAGAAACATCACAACGTTTAGATGAAAGCTGCAGGGATGATGGTGTCGCTTCATCTATGGAACCCATGAAAATTGAACATGGTATCAGAGAGAGGAATCAAACAACACAACAATTCATGTTTTTTGATCATCATTCAAGAGACGCGTTTAATATCATGCGAGGAAACATATCTTTATTGCTGTAAACCGCGAAACAGAAAAAAGAGGAAGAACAATCTTGTTGGAAGCACTCTTGGAACCGTTGCACAAAGAAAAGGAAGAATAGGCATCGCATAAGGAAGATTGCTGTAATTTATGACTCATTTTTCAGAACCGTGATGGAGGAGAGGACTGCCAAAGAAGGCAGGAATGATCACACAAAGAAGGCGGGAATGATCACGCAGCCACTCTCACTGCGGAGTACATGGGCCATGACGACAATCTATGAAGTTTGTACTAATGTTGCGGTTGCTGAAGGTACAATTGAGGGACATGAAGACCAGATTCAAAACAACAAGGAAAAGAGAATCAAGGAACAAGAAGATTGAAAAAAAAAACAAAGATTAATAGAACGGAAGAAACTCGGTGACAAAAGGAAGACCAGTGACAAATGGTGAAGAGGAAGCAATAAGAGATTGCTACAGGAAGTTCATTGATATGATAAAGGTGTACCATGAGACTGCAAGAGTCCCTTGGGGTGAAAAGCCAGAAGAAGTGGGAGAGTGCAGCAATTGCAGCAATTGCAGAAGAAAGAGACCCACAAGGCCAAAAGGAAAATGCAGAGATAGATGAGTCACAAGATGGAATGAACAACAAATTTGTCACAAGAACCTTTGTTGGTGATCTATATCACACGACAACAAAGAAGCAGGGAAACCTTGTTTGCTATATAACGCAACAAGAAGAGAAACAAACACTCGTTTGTTTTGGAAGGATACCGAGAGAAGAATTGAAGATTGAAGACTTTGGCATATCGACATTAGGGAAGAACTCTTGGACTATAATGTCTCCTTATGCCAAAAGACATGTATATACGTTTTATAAATCCTGTATTCTGGTTTGGGCCAAAGGCCAACAAGCCCATTAGATGAATAATATGGCAGTTATAGGGTTATAACGGTTCTTTTGGTGAAACGACACAAACCCAGAAACATCACAACGTTTAGATGAAAGCTGCAGGGATGATGGCGTCCTTCATATTGTATAAATAGATTAGGAATTTTGTAATCAATTCAACCCTTCGTATATAATATATCAGAAATCATTCAAGGGTTCAACCCAATCTTTTGTTCTTATATTGTTCTTGATAATGATTCATACATGATGCTTGTTTGATTGTTGATAATCCTGGAAACCTGGAAGTATGGAACCCATGAAAATCGAACACTTAAATCCAAAATATAAGCTTAGACAAACACTCCCGAATAGTTTTAATCTATTTTTGCAAAACAATGTTATTTCCACAACAGTTTGCTTATTGAATTTGAATTGGATTTGGGTGTTTGATATAGAATGTGGATCACCAGCATTTGGGTATAAATAGAACGTTTCATTGTAAATTCATTCCGAAAATTAGATAACAAACAAATTGTCTCTATACATAATTTAAAGTACTTTCCAGTGCTTAATTTATGACATATGTTTTTAAACTGTGACTAATGTATTCATAGGTTTTTGTTTGAATAGGTTTTTCTAAGCCGATGATTGATCTGAATACCACAGACCCACAGAAGATACAGGAAAAACTCATTTATGCACTTTCATCTTTAAGTTTCCGAGGCCAACATGTGCTTGTTCAGTTCTGGTCACCTGCTACTGTCCGAAACCGCTGCGTGCTAACAACTTGGGACCAACCTTTTGCTCTTGGTGTTGTTGATGATGAAGGGCTATATTCGTATAGGATGGATTCTGAGCAGTGTACGTTCGTTGTAGAAGGAGAACACAGAGAAGAACTTGGTCCACCTGCTCGTGTTTATAGCCAAAAGTTGCCTGAATGGAGTTTTGACATTCAAACCTTACCAACCAGAAAATCTGTACAAGATTTGGATGCTTCCTACAATATCCATGGATATATTCTGTTGCCTGTATTTGAACCCGACAGCGAACGCTGTGTAGGCGTACTTGAACTTGTAATATCATCAAATTACGTCGATTTTGCTTTTGAGGTTGAGGAAGTCTCGAGAGCACTCAAGGTTGCTATCATATTCTTAATTTTGTCCATTCCATTCCATGACTTTGTTCATGTTTTAACTAGCTTGACTCTACTTGACAGGAAGAGAATCTGAAGTCTCCAAATGTGTCTGAAGATCCTACATTTTACGTGAGTTCCATACATGCACAATGTATATATATCTCTAGATATGTGTGTGTGTATCTTTCTTCTCATTTTATGTTTAAATATCCAGATAAAGACTTCAAATGAAAGACGGCGAAATGAACTGGCTGAAATCTTTATCCTTCTGAAGACAGTTTGTGACACTCATAAATTACCTCTAGCTCAGACATGGTCTCTCTCTGAATGTAGTAGTTTTGTGGCTAATTCTGGAAATTTAGAGCAGATGTGTAGTAGTTTCAAGAAAAGATGTATAGGGAAAATTTGCATGTCAACAGGCGATCTACCATTCTACATTCGAGACATGAGCAGGTGGGAATTCCATATAGCCAGCACAGAGCGACACCTGGAAAAATCTCGTGGAGTTGTTGGGAGATCATTGTCATCTTGTGGTGCATGGTTTTGTGAAGATGTAACAGAACTCAATGAAGACGATTACCCTTTGGTTCCCTTTGCCCGTATGAGTGGACTAACTAGCTGTTTAGCTATCTATATCAAGACCACACAATTAGCTGCTGAATATGTTGTTGAGTTATTCTTGCCAACACGTATCACAAACAAAGCAGACCTACAAAGCTTGGTGAAAACAATGAAACAGCAAAATGTGTTTCAGTTAGGTATTATGTCTTCTATTCAAGAAATCGCTTCAGTTCCTTTTAATTGGAACATTGAATCTCGGCCTTCTCTTATAACATGTGACTCTGGTGCTGTGGGAACAAGCCACGGTGATGTTCTTTATCCGGAGAAAGTAATAACACATAGAAAAAGGAGGAGATCTGAGAGTTCGATTAGTTTGGAGGAAATTAAGAAACATTTTGGCAAACCGATAGATGAAGCTGCGGCTATCCTTCATGGTTAGTTTATATACTGTATGTGATGTCCATATATATATGTGTGCCTTTTGTAAAAATTCATATTTTTACTTTGTACATTGTGTATATATGTAGTTAGCAGATCTACGTTGAAGCGCATTTGCAGGAATCTTGGTATACAAGAGTGGCCATCAAGACAAGACAATGACAGGTCGGGCGGTTTTGAGGAAACCAGCGATCTTTATCGAGAAGCAGCGAAGGTGGATGTGCTTGAGGATAGCTTGTTGCTGAGGTCTCCAGGTATTTAATTTTGATCCCTTTACCCATAAGTGGGTCGATTTGGTTATAATTTATCTTCAACCAACACCAAAGTGGCCTAGTGGTCACGCACCCTTATTTCCTCACACGAGGTCCCGGATTCAAATCTAACTAGGTACAGATTTTAGGGGCGGCCCGGGAAAAGGTCGGAAACGATCATGGGAATTCCCCAGTTAATGGGTCCCGTATAAACTGAATAGGGAAAACCTCATCCTTTACCCGTTTAGTGGGTCGAAAATAATCTAAATTGTCTTCTGTCTTTTTGTTAAGGAAAGTTAGATGTTATCATTGCAATAACAGTCTTCCAAAAATGCATAGAATATCTTGAGGAAACATTGATCTACTAAATTTGTAACTTCAACTCATGTATAAAAGTTGTGAATCAAAGTTACCAATTTATTGATTCAATGTTTTCTCACGGTTACTTTGCATTAAAAAGTCTTTTCATTTGATCTTGATGTTACGGTGTTACCCTTAAACTGCGGCAAACTAAAATGAGATTAACCGCCAAATTTGGTTAGGTTCAAGGTTTCGCAAATGTTATGGTTGAGTGAGTCATGAACACCCCTGCTTCTGTTGACAGTTTTTCCATCTCCAGTCATGTCTATATTTGTGTTCCTTTCATATAAAATTCCTATCTTCATTTTTGTATATGATATACATGCAGCTGTTGAATCTAAGTTGAAGCAAATCCGCAAGAGGCTTGATAGATCAAATCTACCTTATGGGAACGGTCCTGATGAAAGATCGGGTACAACAAATATATCTACTCATGGTAAGCATTGTACCGCAGACGATAATTGGACGATTGTGGCAACATATAGAGAGAACGCGGAAATTTTTCTATTCAGGCTTTCAGATGGATTGGAAAAGTTAGAAGAGGTGGTTGCAACAAGGTTTCGGCTCAGGCTTGGAAGCTTCAATCTCAAATATGTAGATGAAGATGACGATATGATATTAATTGCATGTGACACTGACTTGATGGAATTAGCGGGTGATTTTAGGCAGTCAGATAATACTGTGATCAAACTCTTGGTTTTGCCCGTTGTTCATCAGAGCCCTGACGCTTAGCGGGTGATTTTATTGCATAGTTTACAGGCTTATTTTTCTTATATTGATATATATATATGTAGTATTTTAATAAGATTACTGTATGTTCAGTCAACTCTTGCATTGTGATCTTTGTATGGTTACACAGTTGTACAATTTAATTCTCATACAATTTATAAAGGGCATAAAAATCTGAACCATGATGAATTGAGATCTTTAAATGGTTTTTTTATAAAGGTAGACGTTCATTTAGAACATCATCTAAATCACAAGTAATTAGTCTTAATATATATATATAACCGCAAATCCTCTATAACCGCAAATCCGAGATGTACCAACCTAAATTATATGCATCCCTATAATCTTAGATGCATTATAACGCACCATAGTGTGTTTTCTAGCTTTTAATCAGATGCATATACATATATTAGATGCATTTCATGATTTCTTTTATTTTTTGTTTATCTGCACGTGCCGAAATCATTAAAATCAATTTGCACCATCTATACATCAAATTAACTTTCGAAACTCAAGATGTTGCATCTATATGAATAGAAATGCATCTAATGCAAGTCGTTGCATCTCAAATGCGTGGTTTTAGTCACTTCTCACCACTTCTTATTTTAATTTACTTCTCATTGGATCCTTACTCTATATATAGTTATATATAGGGAAGGGATCGGGTGCGGATTAGATTTTAAGTAAGGATAGTGCGGATAATATTACAATAACATTCAAAAATAATAATTCAAAAAAATCTGAAAAAATTAAAAAAAGAAAGAAGACTACAATATATTAAAAAAACCTCACTTTATTTATCTGCAAAAGATTTTACCAACTCTCTCAAATAGTACTACTTGTGTTTTAGGATTTTAGAATCATCAAATAAGAAATTTTATAGTACTTGATGCCAAAAATGAAATTGAGTTACGCTAACAATATTAAAAGCTGGCTATGTAGGGTTCAAACATATTGTGGGCTACTGACAGAACATGGGAATGGATAAAACGTGTGGTGACAATATAGTATTCACAAATTTACAAATCTCATGTCATTCATATATAAACACTTGCAAAAGGTAAGATCATTATATATATATATATATATATATATATATATATAGTGTGGATCAGGTGAGGATTTTTTTAATTCGTGCGGATGTGCGGATTGATCTGGACCACCCATTTCAGATCTGATCTTGACTTTTTGTAAAAAAGTCAAGATCTGCGCTAACCTTCACGGTACCAATTGACCATGTAAACGATTTTTTTTTTAATTTTTTTCCTTTTGAGCGATCCTTACTATTGCTATCTTCTTTCATTTTTTAATTTTTTCAGATTTTTATGAGCACTTTTTGTTTTTTTTGATTATGAGTCCTACCGTGATATTAATGATATTATGAGTCATACTGTGATATTAACAATTTTACTTAATATCACTGCCTTTTTTATTACGATATTAAGAAAAGTTACGGTGCTATTAAAAAAATTAACTTTGATATTAAGAAAACATGTAAAAAGTAACTGTGATATTAACAATTTTACTTAAAAAGTTACTTTGATATTAGAAAAAAACTTAATATCACTGCTAGTTTAGTTACTACTGTTAGCCTTAGTGAAACTACTATTAGGGTATGTTTGGCAAAAATAGATTGTGCTGGTGCTGGTGCTGGTGCTGGTGCTGATGCTGATGCTGGTGCTGGTGCTGTTGCTGAAAAAGATTATAAAAAGAGATTATTTTTATAAGCTACATGAAGTAACCTATTATTTTCAGAGATTATGGAAGATTATTTTTCTTATAATCTCTTATAAGTTATGTTGCCAAACAAGGATTATTTTTAAAGTAGCTTATTTTTTGAAAAAATAAGCATAATCTCTTCATAATCTTGTGTGCCAAACATAGCCTTAGCCTTAGTTAGTACTGATATTAAGAAAGCTTGATAATTACGGTGATATTAACAAAATTAATAATATCATTATACCTTTTAACCATGAAAATGATTTTTTTTCTGAATTTTTTGTCAGCGATTCTTAATAAATTGTTGTCATCTTTTTTTTTTTTTTTTTTTTTTTTTTTTTTTTTTTTTTTTCAGATTTTTTTGAATTTTTTTAATTTTTTCAGATTTTTTTGAATTATTTTTTTTTAATGTTACTGTGATATTATCCGCACCATCCCTACTTAAAATATAATCCGCACCCGATCCCTTCCCTATATATCTATACATTATATATAAGAGGAGGCATGCCACATATTATTTCACGTGGCATCCCATAATGCCACGTCATTAATCCATGTCATCACAATTTGTCTACCTAAGCAACAAATTAATCTATTAAAATTCGGATTAATTTTATTAATCTATTAAAATTCGGATTAATTTTTAAAAAAAATGAAGCTCCTTAGGTTCGAACTTTAGGCGTTTTTAACAATATGAAACATGCCAACCATTAGAGCAACATAATTTTTTGATTACATTATGCAAAGCCAAATCTATAAACTTAAAAAAAAAAAAAAAAAAAAAAAAAAAAAAAAAAAAAAAAAAAAAACTAACTAATTAGTATTTGTTGGAAAATTTAGTGCACTTGTGGGATTAGTTCACACCTTGTAATGGGTTAGGAGGTACGGAGTGTACACCCATAAGGTCCATGAACACCCCGACTCTAATAGTGGTTTGTATTGATAGTGCTAGTAGAAAGTACTGCTTGTGGTTTCCACTGAAGCTTGTGGTTTCCACTGAAGCAGTGTTTCCACTGTTTCCACTGAAGTAGTGTTTCCACTGAAGCAGTGTATCCACTGATAGTGCTATGAAAGTACTGATGAATGTACTGCTTGTAACGGGCTTTGACCTATTCAAGTGGCAGTTACAACTGCATAATGACCACGTTTAATTGGTCATGTAACCACTAACGGCTATAATGGGGATAATTATGAGGCAATTAATGGGCCGATTAATTCTCATAATTCCATTTGACTAGCTAAGAGTAACCTCCTATAAATAGGAGAGCTGTTTATGCATGAGACACACACAGAAAACGATTAACACTTCTAAGCAAAAGGGTTATTGAATTGTGCCTAATTCTATAACTACATTTGGTCTTATCCCAAGTAGATATTCGTGTAACTCAGGCATTAGGGTCGAATAGTTTACTTTGGAAAGTGATCACACGATTCCAAGTGATATCCGGTAACCACCTAGTGGTATTTGTTTCTGCTGACCTGTTGCTTGTTTCTGCTGAATTGATTATCTAACCCTGTTCTAGGAGGTAGACTCCAACAATCAAAGTAAACTATTTGTGATAATCAATGGCTGCTGCTGCAATGAAACACATGGCTTCAAACTTTGCTAAACTGGACAAGTTTGAAGGGGTGGACTTCAGGAGATGGCAGAAGAAGATGCACTTCTTGCTGTCAAGCATGAGTGTGGTTTATGTGCTAACCACTCCTATTCCGGATGATGGGGATGATGCTACTGTGGAGCAGATCAGGAGGAGGAGCAAATGGGAGAATGATGGCTACATTTGCAGAGGTCTAATTCTCAATGGTATGTCTGATTCTTTGTTTGATATTTATCAGAACTTCGAATCTTCCAAAGAACTGTGGGATTCCTTTGATGCCAAATATATGGCTAGGGGTGAAAACGAGCCGAGCCGAGCCCAAGCCTGCCAGAGCTTGAGCTCGGCTCGTTTATATAGAAAAAGCTCGATCTCGAGCTCGAGCTCGTTTCGAGCCTCACATTTTGAGCTCGAGCTCGGCTCGTGAAACTTTTCACAAGCTCGAGCTCGGTTCGTTAACATAAAGCTCGGCTCGTTAACAAAAGGCTCGAGCTCGTTAACAAGGTTATACGTATAGAAAATATATATACGTATATATTTCTAGCGCTCGTTTAGGCTCGCGAGCCTAAACGAGCTTTTTGTATAAAGCTCGGGCTCGAGCTCGATTATTAAATGAGCCCAAACTTAGGCTCGAGCTCGGGCTCAAGCTCGTTTAGGCTCGGCTCGTTCGAGCTTTTTACCGATCCCATCCCGAGCTTTTCACGAGCGGCTCGGCTCGTTTCCACCCCTATATATGGCTGAGGATGCATCAAGTAAGAAGTTTCTTGTAAGTAATTTCACAAATTACAAAATGACTGATTCAAGACCAGTCATGGAACAATACAATGAACTTCTTGGAATACTTGGAAGGTTTACACAACACAATATGCACCTGGATGAGGCTATTCAAGTCTCTTGTGTTATTGATAAACTTCCTCCTTCTTGGAAAGATTTCAAGCATACCTTGAAACATAAGAAGGAGGAATTAACTCTGGTTGAGTTGGGCAGTCATCTGCGCATTGAGGAATCTCTCAAGGTGCAGGATAATGACAAACCAAAGGGTAGCAATGCTGCTGGACCATCTGTTGTCAATATGGTAGAGCATAACAACTCCACCAGGTATAATGACAACAAAGGCAAACGCAAATATCTTGACAACACAAGGGCAGATCCTAACAAGAAGGCAACACCTACTTGTTGGAAATGTGGCAAAACTGGCCACATTAAAAGGGACTGCAATAGTGTTAAAGTTGGTGGTAAAGCCAATGGATCAGGCACTAATGGTTCAGGGAGTGGTGGTTCTTCCAACTCACTGAAAGGTCAGAATATGGTTAATAAGTCTTTTCAGATTTATTATGTTACATATGTATCTGAATCTCATTATGTGCAGGATGATGATATTGCGTGGTGGGTTGAATCTGGTGCAACAGCTCGTGTGTGCAAAGTTAGAAGTTGGTTCAAGACTTATGAGTCACTAAATGATGGTTCTATTCTTCACATGGGAAATGAGTCAACAACCTTGGTGCATGGTCGTAGTTGTGTAGATCTTAATTTTAGTTCTGGAAAGATTGTAACTTTGTTTAATGTTATTCATGTTCCTGAGATAAGGAAAAACTTGGTTTCAAGTAGTGTTTTGAATAATCATGGATATAAACAAGTTATTGAGTCTGATAAATTTGTTCTTTCTAAGCATGGTGTTTTTATTGGTTTTGGATATTTATGTAATCAAATGTTCAGGCTTAATATTGTCACTGATAGTGTTAATTCAGCATTTGTGACCACCACTGACCTGACTGACTCTACCCTATGGCATGCAAGACTTGGCCATGTACACTATAAAAGAATGCAAGATATGTCTAGGGATGGTTTAATCCCAGCATTTGACATGGACACTGAAAAGTGTAAAACTTGCATGTTGACCAAGATAACCAAGAAACCTTTTCAGGGTGTTAGTCGTGAGACTAAGGTCTTGGAGCTTATACACAGTGACCTGTGTGATTTGCATGCCACTCCTTCTTTGGGGAATAAGAAGTACTTTGTGACATTTATTGATGATGCTTCTAGATTTTGTTATGTCTATCTGTTACATACCAAGGATGAAGCATTAGATAAATTCAAAGTGTTTAAAACTGAAGTTGAATTACAAGTTGGGTCTTTGATCAAAAGATTAAGGACTGATAGGGGAGGTGAGTACATGGATACTCTGTATTTTCAGTCTGTTGGAATTATCCATGAAACGACTGCCCCTTATACTCCTCAGCAAAATGGTATTTCTGAAAGGAAAAACAGGTGCTGAAGGAGATGGTTAATTCCATGCTGTCCTATTCAGGACTGAGTCAAGGGTTCTGGGGTGAAGCTATGTTAATAGCTTGCTATTTATTAAATATGGTTCCAAACAAAAGGAACAAGGTTACCCCTTATGAACTCTGGACTAAAAGGAAACCCAACTGAACTATCTCAAGGTTTGGGGTTATAGGGCTGTTGTAAGACTCCCTGATCCAAAGCTTAAGACTTTGGGTGAAAGAGGCATTGACTGTATCTTTTATTGGATATGCTGAGCATTCCAAGGCTTTTAGGTTCTATGTTATTGAACCTAATGAATATGTTTCAGTTAACTCAATAATTGAATCAAGGGATGCTGACTTTGATGAGAATAGATTCTCATCAGTCCCTAGACCAAGTAAAAGGATTCCTAATGGAACTCATGACACTGGTGTATCAGAGGTCCATGATGATGAACCATCAATGGTCCTTGATGAGGTTGTGGTTCAACAACCTGAACCTGTGTTCAGGAAGAGCAAAAGGGTCAGGACTCCAAAGTCATTTGGACCTGAGTTTCAACTATACTTAGTTGAAGGAACAATGGATGAGGTCTCTGACCAATACTCCTATTGCTTCATTGTTGAGGATGATCCCAAGATATTTGAAGAAGCAATGAAGTCCCAGGATATTGCTTTCTGGAAAGAAGCAATCAATGATGAGATGGATTCCATCATGGGCAACAACACTTGGGTGTTGGTTGATCTACCTCCTGGTTGCAAACCTTTGGGTTGCAAATGGATTTTCAAAAGGAAAATGAAGGTAGATGGAACTATTGAAAAGTTCAAGGCTAGACTAGTCATTCAGGGCTTTAAACAAAAGTCAGGGACTATTTTGATACTTATGCCCCTGTGGCTCGTATCAGTACCATAAGACTGCTGATTGCTTTGGCATCTATTCACAATCTGATTATTCATCAGATGAATGTGAAAACAGCTTTCTTGAATGGTGAATTGGATGAGGAGGTTTACATGAACCAACCTCAGGGCTTCATCATGTCTGGCAATGAAAACAAGGTGTGTAAACTGATTAAGTCTCTATATGGACTGAAACAGGCACCTAAGCAATGGCATCAAAAATTTGATGAATTGGTTTTTTCTAGTGGTTATGTTTTTAACCAAGCTGACAAATGTGTATATAGCAAATTTGATGAATCTGGTAAAGGAGTCATCATTTGTCTATATGTTGATGACATGTTGATCTTTGGCACTGACCAAAATCAGGTTGACTTGACAAAGGAATTTTTGTCATCAAGGTTCTCCATGAAGGACATGGGGGAGGCTGATGTTATCCTTGGTATAAGGATTAAACATGAAAGTAAAAGAATTTATATCTCTCAGTCTCATTATATTGAGAAGGTGTTGAGGAAATTCAATTACTTTGATTGTACTCCTGTGAGTACACCTATGGATACTTGTGAGAAGTTGATGCCTAATAATGGCAAGGCTGTATCTCAACTTGAGTATTCTAGGGTAATTGGCTGCCTAATGTATGCCATGACTTGTACAAGACCTGATATTGGTTTTGCAGTGGGAAAATTGAGCAGGTATACTAGTAATCCTAGTGCTCATCATTGGCAAGCAGTTCAGAGGGTACTGAAGTATTTGAAGAGAACTATGGATTATAGTCTCTCATATACTGGTTACCCATCAGTGTTGGAAGGTTACACTGATGCAAGTTGGATCAGTAACACTGAAGACAATTCGTCTACCAGTGGCTGGGTATTCCTACTTGGTGGAGGTGCAATTTCTTGGGCATCCAAGAAGCAAATTTGTATCACCAGTTCAACAATGGAATATGAATTTGTGGCTTTAGCAGCTGCTGGTAAAGAAGCTGAATGGTTGAAAAACTTGCTTCTTGAGATTCCATTGTGGCCTAAACCTATAGCACCTATTTCTATCCGGTGTGATAGTGCAGCTACATTGGCTAAGGCTTATAGCCAGATGTACAATGGTAAGTCTAGACACTTAGGTGTCAGACATAGCATGATTCGTGAGCTTATCATGAATGGGGTGGTATCTATAGAGTTTGTTAGATCTCAACAGAACTTAGCTGATCACTTGACGAAGGGTCTGGCTAGAGACTTGGTCATAAAGTCTGCTAAAGGGATGGGTTTAAGTCCAACTTAGTCACTGAATGCTATGACACCCAACTCCTTCCTAAGGAAACTTGGGAGTTGAGTTCAATGTGGAAAGCTGAACATTCAGTGGACTGGAGCACATGTTTTATATTACATCCCAAGGTTGTGCTTAGAACCTGCTGAAAGGAGAATGAAGTCTTTACTTCTTAATGGTTAATTTTCTTTGAAAAAGTGCTTGGCAGGAGCATGAATAAAGAGGAACCACCTATGTAAATGTTGAAGTTTTACCGCTTCAGGAAGCTTTGGACTTTTAGCTTTTACAACATTTATGAATTTGGATATGGACACATGGCTTGTATAGTGTCAGGAGCTGATAAGTGTTTGAAAACTTGTGTGTATTTTATCTTCAGGTATTCAAATGGGTTGAAGGGTTCAATTCTTAGAACACCCTGATTCTCGAATATTTGAACGTGTAATTTACTAAGATGAAAATTCAATCCTCAGGACATTTTCGTTTATGCACATGTTTTGCTTAATGTTTGTTTTCATGCAAAGGAAGTGAACTAAATTTGGGGAGGATTATTGGAAAATTTAGTGCACTTGTGGGATTAGTTCACACCTTGTAATGGGTTAGGAGGTACGGAGTGTACACCCATAAGGTCCATGAACACCCTGACTCTAATAGTGGTTTGTATTGATAGTGCTAGTAGAAAGTACTGCTTGTGGTTTCCATTGAAGCTTGTGGTTTCCACTGAAGCAGTGTTTCCACTGTTTCCACTGAAGTAGTGTTTCCACTGAAGCAGTGAAACACTGAAGCAGTGTATCCACTGATAGTGCTATGAAAGTACTGATGAATGTACTGCTTGTAACGGGCTTTGACCTATTCAAGTGGCAGTTACAACTGCATAATGACCACGTTTAATTGGTCATGTAACCACTAACGGCTATAATGGGGATAATTATGAGGCAATTAATGGGCCGATTAATTATCATAATTCCATTTGACTAGCTAAGAGTAACCTCCTATAAATAGGAGAGTTGTTTATGCATGAGACACACACAAAAAACGATTATCACTTCTAAGCAAAAGGGTTATTGAATTGTGTCTAATTCTATAACTACATTTGGTCTTATCCCAAGTAGATATTCGTGTAACCCAGGCATTAGGGTCGAATAGTTTACTTTGGAAAGTGATCACATGATTCCAAGTGATATCCGGTAACCACCTAGTGGTATTTGTTTCTGCTGACCTGTTGCTTGTTTCTGCTGAATTGATTATCTAACCCTGTTCTGGGAGGTAGACTCCAACAGTATTACTATCTATAGTTTATCATAATCTTTACCAGTTTATTCAAAAACCCTAATCTCCTAAAACATAATTCGGTACACGTTCTTCCCCCAAAAACCTCCACTACTGCAACCATCATCAGTCTCTTAAAAAAACCCTAAAGCAATAGATTGCAACAGTACACGAATACAGAAGTTAGGATACGTTTCGTTACAGATTATTTAACAGCCTTTCTTACTTCGTATTCAGTTTTTGATGCTAAACTAAATTGGTATCATTTGTTATTGATGTAGAGCTCAGTACATATGATAAATCATCTGTAAGAATATGTTAAAATATATAGCAGCTTCCACCTGATACCATTCTTCTTCTTCTTCGCACCTTCAGGTGAGCTTTCTCTATTCCAGAACATTTGATTGTACTTTTGTGTAATTTTGCCACATGGCATAGGCCTTGATAACAAAGGTATATGGTGTGATTTCCAATTCTAAGCTTTTTTTGTTCAGCTTCCTTATGTTTTCAGTTTTAGGTGTTGATGAGCGTTTAAAACCTATTTGTAAAACTCAGGAATGAGCAAAAATGTTCCAAACAATTCCTAAATTTTCTTATTAAAACAATTAAATTTGTAATATTTGATGTTACCATTGTAATACGAAGTATGTATACTCATTGAATGACCTATTTTCCCGATGCTATCTATACAACATTTTAAAGGTATTGATATTCACCCATATACCATGTTTCCTTGTGTTACTATTAAGAGCCTATCCAAGGGTTTGGACTAACAATGAAAAAGTTAAATTACATATTTTTTGGTGAAGAGTATTAACTTCACGGCTCGGCTCAGTGGAAGTACACTATAGATTTTATTTCAAACATGTTGCACAGTGACTAGCTACATCATTACAGAAATATGGGCACCTTAAAAGCCGTTAGGTCACTTTTACTTGACAAACTCATCAGGGGACCAAACATGAGCGAGCAGATTATAATTGGAACACCCAGTGTGGTATACTTATTGATTGTTTGTAAAAAGATTGACACATCGCATCTCAAAATGATGGCGATGGATGATGCTGACATCTCTACCATTCACATCGTTGATATAGGAGTTGCATGTTGTATCGGGGTCAAATGGGATTGGGATTGATCCTTTTGCTGCAGAACTACCATATCACATTCTTCTCGAGGTATTGTTTTTTATTTTTATTTGTTTTCTGTTGTTATTTTGAAATTTATATTATGGAGGTCGATTGGAATGTTTTGCGTTTCATCCTATGAATTTATTTCTTTTATCAATAGGATCACGAGTGAAGATGCTTATTAGAAAATACCTTTTTAATCTAAGATGATGAAAGTCGTTTTCTTTCGATTCGTAGTCTAAAATCAATCAAAACCGATATTAAGTTAATAATCTAATAATACAATAATCTCCACACTAAACTTCAAATAGTAACTTTGCAAGTATTTCAAAATGCCAACAATATTCAATTAATTGTCACATGCAAATTGAACATTAAATTTAGTAAACCAGCATGCATAGTTATTCTATAAATATAGGATAGCTCAGAAGGAGAGGATAAAAACACATAAAAAAAAGTCATGGTTCAATAGTTCAACTAGAAAGAAAAACAAAAGGAAACATGGAGCAACATGCTATAAAGGAGGCCATTTAGGTAATTCAATGGTTTACAAAGCTTCACAAAATCCACAACTCTTTCAAAAGCAGCGTCCAAATTTGGAGTTTTTTAATTACAGTGTATCTAAACAAGGCTTGTTTTTTGTTGAAGCTTTATTTTCAAAATAAAAAGCTTGTAGCTATGAAAAAGCTTTACATGATATTGTTCTAAAAATGTCGACATACTTTCATATAGTAAAAGTACGTTTGTATTCTATGATTTGTTTTTATGGTTATAGAGAGCTAGTGTGAAAAATTGAATCATTGCCAAAAAAAAACTATTTTCTTTGCAGCTACCTTAGCCGCTGCCATATTTATTCATATATTTGTGACCTGGTTGTACTTGGGACTCAAGAGGCGTAAGCTTATGATTCTTCGAGAAAAATTCTTTAGGTAAAACGGTGGAATAATGTTGCAGCAACGAATATCTAACAATGGATGTTCTCATGGCCAAGCGAAAGTCTTCACTGCAGAGGAGCTTAAGCAGGCAACAAATAACTATGATGAAAGTAGGATTATTGGCAGGGGTGGATATGGCACAGTGCATAAAGGAGTTCTATCTGATAACCGAATAGTTGCCATAAAGAAGTCCAAATTATCATATCAGAGTGAATCCTAGATAGAACAATTTATTAATGAAGTAGTTATACTTTCGTAAATCAATCATAGAAATGTACTGAAGCTGATTGGTTGTTGCCTGGAAACTGAAGTCCCATTATTGTTCTATGAATTCATTCCAAATGGCACACTTTCTGATCACATCCGCAACGAAAGCAAGTCACTGGCTATTACTTGGGACATCTGACTCAGAATAGCAACAGAGACGGCTGGAGCACTTTCATATTTACTGATAAGGTTTTAAAAGGTACCATTTTGAGGGGTCGTTTAAGTCCTTATTTGACCACTTTTGTATCCGTTATTGCTTAATATCGTTCCTTTTCACTTTTTAGGTCTCGTAAAGGCAAAATGCTGGAATGACACTTATTTGGACAGAAAGGCGCGAATATATGAAGAAAATGGCCAAAGTCGAAATCAGACACTCACAGTCGCTGAATGTAGAAGGCGACGGCGTCAGGTTCTATTTGCGACGCCGTCGGAGAATTATTGTGACGGGTCAGAACGCAAAACTCGTGTTTTCAAGAGACGGCGTCTAGTTGTGAAAGAGTAGGCCGTCGCTACTCAGACGGCCTAGATGCGATCCAGACGACGTCAGAAGCTGAAGAGGACGGCGTCACGGACATAAGGTGACGCCGTCGCAAGGTTAACGTGGCCAAGACGAAACCCTAATGGCGGCGACACGACGGCGTCACTAAACATAAGGTGACGCCGTCGCAATTGTAATCTTATATATAGAATCCGAATTTTTCAGTATTTGTGTGGAGAGTCTTTGGAGTAAAAACCTAAAACCGAACCTAAGGTGTCTTGTACAGTATTTTAGGGTTTTTAACCCTATCTTACACCAAGATAAGTCTTTGCTTCATTAATTCAATTATGTCTTTGATTATTTGTGTGTATGCTTGCATGTTCTCCATGTCCGGCTAATTTATTTGTATGTTTGCTTAGGAAGTATGAAACTTAATTATTGAATATTGATTGGTTGTTTCTTATCTTAGTTGACTAATGATCTAGTAATGCGATAGGTCATTCGTTGTGTACTTAATGCTTGATTCATCTTTGTGAACCTTAGAGTATGATTACCTGAGTGATTGTAGGCTAAAACATCCGAAGAGTGCCTTAGAGTAGGAGTCTATAATCTCTATGTGGATTTGTAGACAAGACCCTTTGGTAATTTCAAAGAGTTAGGGAGAAACGCATACCCTACAACTTTAGAAACACAACGCAACTAGGAATAAGACGTGACACTCAACCATCAATAGGAGATAATTAAGGAGTAATACAAACTAAGTAAACACATCTTTAAACTATCATACGAGCACACATTAATTAGACATAGACTCCCAAAACCTTAGTTTAGATAATTAGATAATAGTAGAGTAATCGGTAGAAATACCAACCCCCCAAATCCAATACCCGAGATTCGTACTTTTCCATTTTCATAAAATATAAAAAGATAAAAAAATAATCTTCCTCAACCTTAACCTTAGCGTAGTAACTCCCTACTAGCATTCCTATTCCCCTATAGAACGATATCAATACCCGTGGCTTACCCTAATTACTACACTACAACGATTAGGTTCACTGCCTAGGGTGTTATAAAACTTGCTCGAAGAAAAGGAAGTTTCCTTGACCCCGAACGACGCGTGTAGCGTTATCAAGTTTTTGGCGCCGCTGCCGGGGAATAGAATAGCTAGTTAGTAGTCCACCTCGTTTAGGTTTCTTTTCTTGATTCCTATCAAGTAAACTTTTTTTCTCATTTTTAGATTTCTCTTAGTCTATCCCCCTTCTTCGTAACCTTTGTTAGTAATTCCATCACTTTTCATCATGGAAGGTGATAACCCACTACCATTCATCAACCCACCACCAAATGACCCGCCAAGAGCCCGTACTCTTGGTGAATACTCGAGACCAAGCCACTTAGGCTATAGGAACACCATTGAGCTTCCCGACCAAGCCCAAACTACGGCCCTGCGATCCGACACCATCCGGTTGGTGCAAAACGGATGTGCATTCCATGGACTTCGTTCCGAAGATCCAAATCAGCATCTGAGGGATTTCCTCAAAATCGTCGATTCCATCGACCTTGATGCTACTACTCGGGAGACCACGCGCCTGCGTCTCTTCCAATTCTCTCTACGGGACCAAGCTAGTAATTGGCTTGAGCGACTTCCCGCCGGCTCCATCTCAAGTTGGGATGATCTTACTTCTCGTTTCCTTGCTCAATTTTTCCCACCGGGGAGAACCACTAAGCTTAGGAATGACATCTTGATGTTCCAACAACGTCAAGGTGAATCTCTCTACGAAGCATGGACCCGATTCAAGGACTTACTTCATAAAGTCCCTCATCACGGCATTGATCTTTGGCTCCAAGTCCAAATCTTTTATGATCATGTCAACTTTCCCACTAAGCGATCCATTGACCAAGCGGCCGGTGGAAAACTTAGTGATCTCACCGCAGAAGAATCATGGGAAATAATAGAGGACCTTGCCCTCTATGACAACGAAAGTTGGGATGACCCCCGTGAGCTGCCCAAAACCGTCAAGGCAATCTCCTTTCCTCCTCCCGACCGTAGGATGATCGAACTTGAAGATCAAGTTAAATTCCTCATGAGTTCCTATAAAAATCCTAAGTCCTCACGTCAAGTGAATCAAATCACTCTACCTTGTGAGTTATGCAGTGGTCCCCATGACACTCGTGACTGCTCGAGGCTCTCCGAACAAGCTTTTGCGGACTACGCCTCCATACGTACCGACGGAGCGGGAGAGAAGTGGTACACTTTCAAACCCGAACAAAACAACTTAGGAAACTCATACAACCCCTCATGGAGAAATCACCCTAATCTTAAGTGGAACCAAAACTCAAGCACACCCCAAAGCTCATCTAGTTCGCCCAATAGGTTCAATTCTTCTAATACCAGGGACCCCACTAATATTGAAGCAATTGCATCTAGATTTTTGTCATCCCAAGAAACTCGATTGAATAAGCTTGAAGCCGATTTTAAGCAAAAACAGAGCGAGATGACAACCAAGCTTGATGCCCTCTTAAAAGCCTTCAATGAGCGGGAAGTTGGAGCACTGCCAAGTGATACCATTAAGAACCCAAAAGTGAATTCGATTGCATCGACTTCACATTCCAGTTCACCATGGGAAAGTGCACATCCATGTCCCTCTCACCCAACGGTTCATTCGGTAAATGCTATCAAAAAGGGTTCCAAGTCATCCAAAAGATACCAAGGCCCGACACCTTTGGTAAAGCCTACTCCTGAGAAACCTGTTAGCCAAGAATCCAAACCTAGTTTAGAGGAGGAGTACAAGGAACTCTATCAAGAAAAACCAATTCTTGAAGTCTTAGCTCATGCACCTTATTATAATGCTTTAAAAGAAAAATATGAGTTAGAACTTAGGCTTGGGAAACATGGGTCCGCCTTTGTGCGAAACAACTTACCTAAGAAGTTAGATGATCCCGGGTTATTCACTCTTCCGTGTAGACTTGGAACTTCCAAGCCACTCGATGCTTTAGCCGATTTAGGATCATGCATCAATCTCGTTCCGTTGTCCCTTCATAGAAGCCTCAACCTAGGTAAAATTGAACCAACGGAAACTATCTTAGGATTAGCGGACGGTAGTATAGCACGTCCGGTTGGAATAATAAAGGACATGGTAGTACATGTAGGAGAGTTGACTCTTTTGGCCGACTTTCATGTACTCGACATGAATAAGGACCCGACATGCCCATTACTAGCTGGAAGAGGATTTTTAGCTACCGCCAGTGCCATCATCGATTGTAAGATGTCCAAAATAGTGGTAGGAGAGGGGAGTGCTAGGTCCGTGTATGATGTTAAAAAATATACGTACTATAAGGATGAGGAAATCCCACAAGAGATAGGGTTAGATAGAGAGCCTTCTCGATATGGACCTTGGATTGAGAAGAACATCATAGGCCCCCAAAGACCTTTTTACCTAGATAAGGCCTTTGCTAGTGCAGCAACTTTCCAAGAACAAGAATTGGCTAGGGATATAGAAGTGAACCCGTTCGAGGACGCCTTAGTATTTAGGAAGATGACCGAGTTCCTAGGAAGCTTGCCCGTTAACCTTGTCATGAATAAATGGATAGTTGAGAAATCCGAACACATGTGGAATTGGAATAGACCGCCTAGTGATGGTAATGGAAGGTGGCACATTAGGATACAAATCTATGATCCCGATGGTGAGATGTTTGAAAAGGCATATCTAACCGAACGTACTACTAGGAACTTGAATGATAAGTTTGATCCTTACGACATTGTTGAGGATAGACTTACGTATATCGGTACGTAGGAGCATGACTACGAGTCTAGCTACAAGACTCTTAAATAAAGAAAAGCGCTTCGTGGGAGGCAACCCATGCTTAATTGTTTGCTTGTTAGTGTCATATATCTTTTATTAATTGTTTATCCTCATGTTTAAATTTGTAAAAATGCTTTATTTTGTTTTTAACTTCGTCTTAATTACATATAAAGGTATTTTACATAAGGGATAAGTGTAGGGAGGATTACACACGTTTTCAAAAGAAACGTAAACATGAGAATAACAATTAATTAAAAGATATATATGTTTGTTTGTTCGAGTCAAATGCTTGTATCGAGTCATAATGAATGTTTTGCAGAAATTTTTCCAGATTCTAAAGATGTAAATTTTCCAGAAATTTTTCCAGAAAATCGCAGACCAGTTTTTGTCAGGATAACCTGACGGCGTCAGGATTGCAACCTGACGGCGTCAGGAAGGAGTAAAAACATCAGATTACTTTTTCTCGTTTTCTGAGCTACTTATAAATTTTTGGAATTTTCCAGGTCTTAATTTTCTTAGAAATTCTGTAAACATTCATTCCACAAGCATTATATCCTAGTTTAAATCGAGTCTTATATATATTATTACCGCCGATTTTACGCGAAGGTTTCGTTTGTTCTCTTCAAGTGTGCAGGTTTAGTTTGTCAAGAAGAAGTTACATAAGATTGGAAGGAGCTTTTCACGCAATAATTCTTCTTGAAAAGAATTTAACCACCACTTTACACGGATCCTACCGAGCTAATCAGGGGAGTATTAGTTTCTTTCGTTTTTAATTACCTTCTTTTATCATATCTTTGATACTTTCGGGGAACATTGGGGACAATGTTCAGTTTAAGTGTAGGGAGGGAAAATAAAACGGGAACTTTGAAACTATGCTTATCCTTGACTATTTGCTTTGTCCAATTGTAATTGTGTAATAAACCATGAGAAATGTCGGTTAGGGTAATTTTGGCACCAAATTTAAAATTTTTTATGACATATAGGAGTGGGCCATTAGTCTTAACAAAAGCGTCTCACGGATAGGAAGTTGCATGACTAGCACAAAAACCCTTACCACCCAAATTCCACCCAAAATGTGAGGATCGCCCTTAGATTAGTAGGAATTAAAGCATTCATCTTTAATGCTTAGAGTGTGAACCGGTAGTATAATAGATTCTAGAACTTGTTTTGTGATGCATTCCGAGATCGCAAGTGAGGCTACACTTGTGTAGTTAGGAATAACTAAATGATAAGAGGCATTAGGATAAACCCTTGTTTGATACCTGTAATATAATTACTTCTTCCACATCGGTTGAGTAATTCCCCCACACCCTTTGCGTTGTACTCATCTTTAGTACACGATACCCCTAGTTAACCCCTCAGAGCCTATCCTTTTCGCGGTTCTCGTGATGTTTCGGTTTTTCCGGAATATCAATGAAGAGCATTGTTTACACCCCACCCCCAAATATACACCCAAGTCGCCTTAGCCTACCCCTTATGCACTCACTTTTAGTGCAAATGTTTGTTATCACCCTAAACCCTTAGTTCAATTATCTAGTTGCTTGCATAAGTTGCTAAGTCGAGTCATATCCTTTGTATACAGTTTTGGGATGATTGGGATTCATGGGAAAAGTTAAAGTTTATGAAATGACGGGAAGGGAACGTTAAATTCAAATTCCCTTTGTTTACATAATAATGTACCCCAAGTGTTTTGATCTTTTCAAATCGGGTCAAATTAGTGTTAGAATAATAAAAACTCAAGTGTAGGGATGTCCCTGTAAATCCCTAGTATTTTGATGTTATCGTAGAGGATGGTAGAGTAAAAGTGTATGAAAAAAAAAAAAAAAAAAAAAAAAAAAAAAAAAAAAAATCGAAAAAAAAAAAATAGAAAAAGAGAAAAGAAAAAAAAAAGTGTTAAAAAAAAATAAAAAATAAAAAAAAACATACGGGCTACCATCCTACATCTATCCTTTAAATTTATGTTTGTTTATTTCAGTTATCTAGAGTTTAGAGTGTCGAGTCTTGGCTTAGCAACGCCATTCTTCATATGCAGTTAACATAAAGATTTTTGACTTACCACCACTATATAGCCTATCCCACCAAACCCTTATTTCCCTACCGTAAGCCTAACGTTACAACCCTTTAAAGACCTCTTTGATAGTCTTTCCTAGGTGCTTACGCCAAAGCGATGGAGGTTTGATCTATTCTCAAGCCTATGGTAATCTATGTACTAGGACCGGTTAATGAGTGTTTATCTTCCATTTCCTATATTGTTATATTTCATTTATACACCTGAGAGAGATGTGAGTATCTAAACACCCCATGAGAGGTGCTAGTATGTAATTTCCGTGCTTGTTATGACTTTTGCGGGGCTTATATGTGTTGTGGACCGTTTTGAATTAATGCTGAATGACCCCTAACTTATAAATTAATTGGCTAAAAGCACATTTGCTTGAGGACAAGCAAATAACAAGTGTAGGGATATTTGATAAGGTTTTAAAAGGTACCATTTTGAGGGGTCGTTTAAGTCCTTATTTGACCACTTTTGTATCCGTTATTGCTTAATATCGTTCCTTTTCACTTTTTAGGTCTCGTAAAGGCAAAATGCTGGAATGACACTTATTTGGACAGAAAGGCGCGAATATATGAAGAAAATGGCCAAAGTCGAAATCAGACACTCACAGTCGCTGAATGTAGAAGGCGACGGCGTCAGGTTCTATTTGCGACGCCGTCGGAGAATTATTGTGACGGGTCAGAACGCAAAACTCGTGTTTTCAAGAGACGGCTTCTAGTTGTGAAAGAGTAGGCCGTCGCTACTCAGACGGCCTAGATGCGATCCAGACGACGTCAGAAGCTGAAGAGGACGGCGTCACGGACATAAGGTGACGCCGTCGCAAGGTTAACGTGGCCAAGACGAAACCCTAATGGCGGCGACACGACGGCGTCACTAAACATAAGGTGACGCCGTCGCAATTGTAATCTTATATATAGAATCCGAATTTTTCAGTATTTGTGTGGAGAGTCTTTGGAGTAAAAACCTAAAACCGAACCTAAGGTGTCTTGTACAGTATTTTAGGGTTTTTAACCCTATCTTACACCAAGATAAGTCTTTGCTTCATTAATTCAATTATGTCTTTGATTATTTGTGTGTATACTTGCATGTTCTCCATGTCCGGCTAATTTATTTGTGTGTTTGCTTAGGAAGTATGAAACTTAATTATTGAATATTGATTGGTTGTTTCTTATCTTAGTTGACTAATGATCTAGTAATGCGATAGGTCATTCGTTGTGTACTTAATGCTTGATTCATCTTTGTGAACCTTAGAGTATGATTACCTGAGTGATTGTAGGCTAAAACATCCGAAGAGTGCCTTAGAGTAGGAGTCTATAATCTCTATGTGGATTTGTAGACAAGACCCTTTGGTAATTTCAAAGAGTTAGGGAGAAACGCATACCCTACAACTTTAGAAACACAACGCAACTAGGAATAAGACGTGACACTCAACCATCAATAGGAGATAATTAAGGAGTAATACAAACTAAGTAAACACATCTTTAAACTATCATACGAGCACACATTAATTAGACATAGACTCCCACAACCTTAGTTTAGATAATTAGATAATAGTAGAGTAATCGGTAGAAATACCAACCCCCCAAATCCAATACCCGAGATTCGTACTTTTCCGTTTTCATAAAATATAAAAAGATAAAAAAATAATCTTCCTCAACCTTAACCTTAGCGTAGTAACTCCCTACTAGCATTCCTATTCCCCTAGAGAACGATATCAATACCCGTGGCTTACCCTAATTACTACACTACAACGATTAGGTTCACTGCCTAGGGTGTTATAAAACTTGCTCGAAGAAAAGGAAGTTTCCTTGACCCCGAACGACGCGTGTAGCGTTATCATTTACACTCTACAGCGTCTATCCCAATCATGCATCAAGATGTCAAGCCAATGAATATACTTTTGGATGATAGTTATATAGCAAAAGTAGCTGATTTTGGAGCTTCTAGGCTAATTCCAATGGATCAGCTTGAGTTGACCACAATAGTACAAGGAATGCTAAGTTACTTGGATCCTGAATACACGCACACAAGTCAACTAACTGATAAGAGAGATGTTTATAGTTTTGAAGTAGTAATTGTACTGGAACTTTTTACTTGAAAGAAGGTTCTTAGCATTGATAGGCCAGAGAATGAAAGGAACCTAGCTATGCTTTTCTTGTCTTCATTAAAAAGAGGGGAGACTATTACAAGTTATTATTGCAGTTGAATGAAGTTCCTAACGAGATCATTCAAGTATCAAGGCTTGTAGAAAGATGTTTACGCCTTAACAGAGATGAAAGGCCAACCATGAAGGCAGTGGCATTGAAGCTCGAAGGAATATTGGCATCAATGGTAAAAAAGCATCCATGGGTGCAAAGTACTTCACATGAAAAAGAAACGGAGTATTTTCTTAGAGAGCCGATGGAAGACTATGGATACACAGACAATGCCAACACGGGATCATCTACTTTTGATAGCATGAGTAATAACAGTGACTATGTGATATCAGTTCCACCTGGGGTCCATGTGCTATCAAATACAAGTCTCGACACTCCATGGCCTAAGGTTAACAAGTGAATGTGACCAAAATTTTACAAAAGCACAATATTAATGTTTAATTAGATGTGTTCATTAATATATGCTTGAATATTATCCACTCAGGCTCAAAGATTGGAGCATGGTTTTAGAGATTTTTTGAATTAGTATGGTGACAAAAATGACCTTAGCAAGCTTCCTCACACCAACTCTCCAGAGTTTGAGTACCAGATGAGCTCTGTATTTGTTGACGGGGTATTTGAAAAAGTAAAAACTATCTCCAGACACCTTTAGCCTTTTTTTATGGTCTCATGATATTTGATCTTAAAAATTTCTGTTTTGCAGGGACGTTATGGTACACGAAGCACCTCTGCATTGACTGTAAAAGCAAGTGGGGAAGTGTTCTAAATGTGCTGATACGATGCTTTCATCAAAGCTAATTGGAGGAGAGAAAGACTTTTTGAAAAGATGGTCGTGGATGTTGTCATTGCCACTGGGAGTAATGATACATTGGACATGATTGGGATATAGAAGGTAACATTCAAATTTAGATGGCCAATCTTTTATTGGCTTATTTGTTCTTCCAGTGATAGTTTTAATTTATCGATAGTTAAGAAAAATGATGATTGCCAGGTTAGTTTCATTAGTATAATGCATAACCATGTACTTTTTGGGTTGCTTGAGTAATTTCGTTTTCGTGTAATGTTAGATCATGTTCATTATTTTAATGCCTCTTCAAATCCTTGCAACTGTTGGTATTTGCTACTTCTTTCAAGGAGAACGTAACGACATTTGTGTCGAGATCCATCGAGGTTTTGCATCTAAAAAATCACGAGAGTCTATTAGTGGAGAATGAGCCAAGTATCTCTGCATGCTTTCCTTAGTGGCTATGAATTCCCCGTTTATCTTGCTCGCCACCAATTTAGAATCTACCCGAACGTTCAGAACCTCTATTTTGAGTTTCTTCGCAATCCGGAGGCCAGCTAAAAGAGCCTCATATTCGGTTTCGTTATTGGTGCTCGGAAATTTGAGCCGTAGGGCATACATCAATTCCTCCTTTGACGGACTAATAAGGACCAATCCTGCTCTGGAACCTTTCTTGTTTGATGCCCCGTCCGTGTACAACGGCCATTCATCGGCATTGGCAACTTCCAACACATCCTTGCCCCTTCCCTTCCTTTCTAGACACTTAGGTTCTACCGGTATTTCTGTAAGGAAATCCGCTAGCACTTGACCTTTGATTGTGTTCCTGGGAACATAGGTAATATTATAAGCTCCTAGCTCTATGGCATACTTAGCCAGCTTTCCTAAGACCTCCGGTTTGTTTAATATTTGTTTGATGGGTTGATCGGTGATGACCTTGATAGGATGAGCTTCAAAAATCTCTGTAATATCCTGGATGCATGCAACAGACATAGAGCCAATTTTTCTATCAGCGCATAATTCCTTTCTATGTCATGTAGTGTCCGGCTAACATAATGCACCGGTAACTGCCTTCTTTCCCTTTCTACTACCAAAACTGCGCTTATAGCACCCTGCGACGCCGCTAAGTACACAAATAGTTTTTCCATGGGCTTAGGAGTTGATAAGGAGGGTAGCTCCAAGATTAGCCATTTCATCTCCTGAAAGGCCGCTTCGGATTCCTTCATCCAACGATATTCTTCCTTATTCTCCTTAGTGACATTCTTTAACGTGTCAAAGAAAGGCAAAGATCTTTCCGCCGACTTGGCCAAGAATCTATTTAGGGCTGCTAACTTCCCACTCAGATTTTGCATTTCTTTTAGTGTCTACGGGGATTTCATCTCCATTATCACCTTGGTCTTCCTAGGGTTTGCCCTTATACCTTCCGACGTTATCATGTAACCAAGGAACTTGCCCTCTTTCACACCGAACGAGCATTTCTTCGGATTCAGCTTCATGTTTACCCGCCAAAGGTTATCAAAGGTTTTGGCAATGTCTGCTATCATATCCCGTTCAGTCTTACTCTTTATAACCATATCATCCACATAAGCTTCCAGATTTCTGCCTATATGTGATTGAAATGCTGAATCTACTAGCCGCTGGTACGTGGCCCCTGCGTTCTTCAAACCGAACGGCATCTTGGTATAACAATACGTTCCTTGCTCCCTATAGAAAGCAGTCTTTTTTTCGTCATCCTTATCCATCTGAATCTGGTGGTAGCCCTTGTAGGCGTCCAAGAAGCATTTGTACTTGTACCCCATGACAGATTCGATCTTCCAGTCAATCTCCGGTAATGGATAGTAAACCTTAGGACACGAGGAGTTCATATTTTTGAAGTCGATGCATATCCTCCAACTTCCGTCACATTTCTTCACCAGTACCGGATTTGATAACCATGTTGGGTATCTTACCGGATGAACTATCCCAATTTTCACCCACTCCTTTACTTCCCTCGTTACCACCTAATTTTTCTCCTGTGAGAATGTCCTTCTTTTCTGTACTACATGGGTGTCCAAGACGTTTACATTGAGGGAGTGCTGAATGAGGCGTCTAGGTACTCCGGTCATGTCCGCTAGCTCCCAGGCAAACGCATCTTTGTTTTTCATTAACAACTCAATGAGCTGCCTCCGACACTCCCAGGAGAAACTAGTTCTTATCTTCACACGCTGCTCCGGATATGCCGCGTTAACTAATATATCCTCCGTCGTTTCAAGTTCCTTCTCCTGATCTACCGATTATGTTGCCTTTTTCTGAGAGCTGCTTTCTCCGGTATCCTGCCTCTCCTCCAACTTTCTACATTCCAAGACAACTGACTTCTTAGTGGTCAAGGTAGCTATCCCGCCAGGTGTCGGGAACTTCATCATAGCATGGACAGTTGAGGGTATGGCTCTCAGCTCCCTTAAGTCCAACCTTCCTAATATCACGTTATAAGGTAACGGTGACCTCACAACTGTAAATTTCATCATAGCCGTCCTGAATAAACCATGATCCCCAAAACGTACTTCCAACTCAATCTTCCCCAACGGTTGGATAACTTCTCCTGCGAACCCAACTAACGGCGAACTCGTTTCCTGTAGCCTAGATTGGATGGAATGACACAGGTTATTAAAGCAGTGTTCATACATTACTTGCACGGAGGCACCTTCATCCAAAAAGACCCTTCGGACCAAGTAACCTTCTATCTCTACCTCCAGGATTAATGGCTCTTCAGACAAGTCATCAGCAGGTATCCGAGAGAAGGTTATGGGAACGTTCATCCAATCCTCATCGTAGAACCTTCCTTTCCTTTTCCGATTTTCTACATAATGATTGACCATATTGATTACCTTTCCTTTCCCATTATTATGACCCCTCGGTCTTTCCCTTCCCCTTTGTTGCACGTTTTTTTACCAAGTGATCCAACTTTCCGGACTCAAGAGCCATTTCTAACTGTTTCTTTAAATGATAACAGTCATTAGTCAGGTGGCCTTTCTCCCCGTGATATTCACAAAACATGTCTTCATTTTCCTTGTTTGGCTTTCCCTGTAAAGGTGGTGGAGGAGGTAAGTTCAAGTGATGCTCCGTAGCCAATATTTCCTTTGGCTGCTTAGACAAAACCGAGAGCATGGCACAATGATTGTCGGGCTTACTGGGTTCATTGCGTCGAAATTCATTACGGGGACGAGTATCCACCTTAGGGGTGACATATGGAGAATATGCCTCCCTTTGTCTCAAGTCATTCCTTTCCCACGGTCGCCGGTCATTCCTTCTTCTATCCCCAAATCCTCCTCTAGGAGTCCGATCTCTTACCGCCGGGAGACTTCCCCTTCGGTATGACTCCGACGCCTCACCCCTTGGTAACTCAGTAATTTTATAAGCTTCTTCTAACCGTACATAATCATCCACCCGGGTCATCATCTCCTTGATGGTTCTTAGGACCTGGTCAGAGAACTTCTTGGCCAATTCAGGACACCGATGGGCGTTCGTGAATGCCGATATCCTCATCAGCTCTGGTACTCCCGGTATTCTGTTGGCTTCATTTGTCCACCGTTCTTTAAAATCTGGCAACGTTTCGTTTGCTCTCTTAGTTATCTTGGTGATCTTCGTGGGGTCTTTTATGCTTTTCTGCCGTAGAGCAAACCTCGTGGTGAACTGTTCCCTCAGGTCATCCCAACTATCGATGCTTCCCGGTTCTAAATTGCTGAACCAACCTTGTGCAGCCCCATCCATAGTCTGCTGAAACAATCGACACCACACAGGCATCAGCCATTCCCCTTGATTTGCCGCTCCTACAAAATGATTAATATGATCATCCGGGTCAGTAGACCCATCGTATAACTTCAAATTGGTTGGCATGGTGCACTTGGGACCAGCAAACTCCATGATCATTCTGGTGAAGGGCGACCTGGCCACTTCTTTATGGGGTTTTCTCAAGTCATCCTTGGGGTCTTGCTCCGTCGTCCTATCCGGCGTCTCCTCATCATCCCCAAAGGACAGACGGATGGGCTTGATCGCACTAGCTCATGTCGCATTGTACCTCTTGATGAGGGCTTCCAATGATGATACATGGGTTTGTATCTGTTCCGACAGTCCGGGTGGTGGGTTACCGGTAGGGGTGTCCATGTTACTAGAACCGTTCCGAACCGGAACCGAACCGAAAGAACCGAGAACCGAAAATAAGGAAAAAGTGGAACCAAGAACCATCCCAAGTTTTTCGGTTCGGTTCCGGTACAGTACTCGGTTCCGGTACGGGAATTTTCGATAATTCCCATGAGTACCAAAGTGTTAAAAAAATATGTTTGGATGGATGTAAATTTACGGCACCCGATTCGTAGAACTTCGAAAGGAGTTGACAGCCTTAATAGTATTCCACAACTTGACTTACAAAAAAACATATATCCGGTAATATCAAACTCATTATCCACGAAAATAATTGAAAACTCGTTGAGAATATTATATATCAATCATGGGGACTAGCTTACAATAATTACATGGTGACAATATATCATGCAGTGACGCCATAATCGTTAATTGTTTCTCGACTTTTATCATTAAGTTTAATGAACAACAAATACCAATAGTTAATTACATCTTCTTGTTAGTTGTACTTGTTACTGAGCAACACATAATTGTTCGATATGCGGCTATGCGCATACTCGATATTCCAGTTTAGAAAAAACTTACTTTCATATTGATGAATGATGTTTGAATCTTTGAATTGAATCAATGGATTAAAGGTTAAGGTTTATGGGTTTTTAGGTTTAGGTAGGGTTTTTTCTATTTTCTTAAAAGGCCACATACTTGCATGTACACAATATCCCAAACAAACCCTATAAAATTACATATTTTCATAAAATTCGGTTCTTTCGGGAAAGTACCGGAACCAGACGGTTCCGAACCGAACCGTCCCGAGAACCGAAATTTTGGAATTTTAGGAACCAAGAACCGTACCATGGTTCTAATATACGGTCTCGTTCCCGGTCGGTACCGGTACGGTTCCTCGGTTCTTTTGGTTCCTCGATTTTTTTGGACACCCCTAGTTACCGGTGACTCCACTCCCTCCTGCTTGTTCCGGAGGTGGGGGAAGTGAACCAGACATCGGTGTTTCTGGCGGGTTAGTCATTCAGTTCTTTGGTAGAATGAATAACGGGTCCCATGGATGGCGCCAATTTGTTGAAGCAAAATCCTGCTACTCGGTCTTTATCCGGAAGTCCAAGGTTAGACCAATTAATCCGGAGGAAAGGAGTTGATCCTTCCTGCACAATAAGCAACACGCGTTAGCCTCGCCCCGGGTGTTGTCTCAGGACCAAGCTCCAGCGTGAGAATAAGCGAAAGGTAATAAATGTGAGAGAGTAACTGTAGGTGAAAAATTGAATGCAAACCCTTAAATGAGTTGGGGTATTTATACTACCCCAACCTTGGAACCTGGGTTTACTGTTCCGCAGGCCTATAGCCACCCTACCTAGTAGGTGTCAGGCCATGTGGTAAAGAGATCCCGCCAAATCTGGGTGGCGGCGCTGACACGGTTAATCCTCTTGTCTGCTGGATAATAACCATTCCGGATAAAAGGGTGTACCGTCCGGATGATAAGTCCTCCGGACCATAGGACATCCGGACACATACGCCAACAATAAGCACATCATCTTTTTTTTTTATGCATACACTACACTGTACAACACTATAATGCATACTGTAATGCACAAATGTAATGTATGCATAAAGAAAAATATGCTTATCAACACGCATAAAAAAAAGTTTGATATGTAAATCATTCGGACAATCATTTAGAAGTCGTTGGTTGTACTCTTATAATAAGTTAACTCTTGTGGCGGTGTGTTCCCGAAAAGGCCAAAACATAAAACTTCAAAATACATACTCCCTTTGTGTCAGTTTATTAACCAATTAACCATTGGTTGCGCTCTCAAAACATAAAAACTTCAAAGTTCATACGCTCCTTTGTGTCGGTTTATTAACCCATTAACAATGCACAAACCAATATAAAAATAGAAAGTAGTGTCTCCAAACTAACACATCGATTTTTCAGTTTGAGATCTGCAAGTGGAAAGCTATAGGTGGAAAATGGAGAAACAAGTGTCTTTCGATTTGGCTGTAGGAAATAGTAGTAAAAGTAAAACTAAAAGTAGCAATTCAAATGTTTTAGATAGCATAAAATCGATATACCCTTGCATTTATCAACCTATGAATCCTTCAAATGCAACACTAGAAGAAGAAGATGTTGATGGTGATGGATAGAAAAATGCAACACTAGAAGAAGGATATGTAGCATTTTTCTAGGCTAAACTAATTAGTATTTACTTAGGGTTGCATGAAACATAATTATTGATTGTTATGTTGTTGTCTCTTGTTTAATAGTGTGTACGTTAGGAGTTGGAAAAATGGCTAGGGAAAACTATACTAGTTTGAACGTCTACTAAAACGTGACTAGTTAATTATTTATATCACAGTTTAATTAATTTGAGATTTATTGCGTAGGTTAGTTATTGGGTTAGCTTGGCAAATCAAATAGACATCGTTCACTTAGGCTAGTCTATAGACGTGGGACTGATCATACCACAACGGGTCATTAGGAATACTCAACATTACATTAGACAAGGACGTGACAATTCGACAACATAATAGGAGATAAATAAGGAGTAATGAAATTCTAGGTAAATACGTTTTTCCTCATATAAGAAGTTTACCGCCACTTTACTTTTCTTGTTATTTATTTTAGGGAAAATATTTTAAAAAAGTATCATACTTGACACCATTTATTTTTCTGGGTAGCGAACAAAATCTTTGGCTTATACGAGTATATTTCTTTCAAATTCAGCCTTTGCTAGGTATTTTGAAAATTTTTGAGACAATTTTACCCCTCACAGCTAATAGGAAATTTTTTTCTTTCGAAGGGCAAAAATGTTACAAAGTACCTTAAGAAGGACGAATTTGAAAGAAAAATACCCCTATAAGCCAAAAAATCTGTTCGCTACCCAAAAAAAAACAAATAGTGTCAAGTATGGTATTTTAAAAAAAAAAACATTTGCCCTTTATTTTATTGCAATTTAGTTTAATTAGTATGTTAATACAAATAAACCATAAAAACGTTTATTTATATTTTACGATCTTCTAATGTTTTGTCAATAACAAACGTAAAATCATTTTAACGAAATAAATAAAATACGTAAAAGCTTTGAGCCAATAGTTTACTAACACACTTTTACTAAACATATTAAAACCATCAAAACATGTTTAGTTAAATAAGTTATAAAACCAAAACCATTTTTATAAAACACTTACAAGTAATATTGTTTGCTTACATTTTATAAAAATGTATATGTACTTTGTATATGTTGTAATGAGTAAATAATGGGTAAAAACCAAAGTCTATAACACATGACCTAAGACCCATGATCCATTGACTAGGTACAATGAATCTTGTTGGGTAAGAACCAAAGTCCATAACACATACCCATGCAGCATGATCCATAACCCATGACCCATTGCATGACATCATGCATGAAGTCATGTTGGATATTATCCATAATCCATGACCCAAAGTCCATGACCCATGACCCAAGATCCATAACCAATTGACTAGGTACATTGTACCTTGTTAGGTATCCATGATCCAAAGTCCATGACCCATGGTCCATAACCCATAACCCAGTTTGCAACCCAAAATCCGGACTAAGCTGACCTAGCAGCTGGATCCTTGGAATTGCACTGGCCGGATCCCTTGGGTGAGGGATCCGCCCGAACCGTGGAATAGTAGGCTTGTTTTGCCTATAAATAGTGAGTCATTTCTCTCTTGCTCACTAACCCTTTTAGACATACTTTCTCTCTATGTTCTAACCTCTCTAACCACAGATCCAAAGGATCATTCTGTGTAGTTTTATCTTTGTGTGATTTTCTAGGTTCCTCTTAAAGGCGAGATCACAACCTCTTGAAGACGTGCAAGCTCAAGGTCATGAGTTGATAAGCTTCGTCATCATCAAGACCACTGAAGTGCATCTTGTTGATATTTCTTTTCTCCCTCCATAGTGTGTCGTGTACATTCGATATGGGGCGTCGATGTACAAGTTGTGTAGTTTGGGTTAAAGGATATTGATATCCTTTCTAGTATTGTAAAAAGGAGTGTGTCTCCTTTGGGTAGTTGTGTTAGGTAGTAGTGTTGGGTAGTAGTTCCTCCTTCGTAATGGAACTCGGTATCTAGCCTTTTACCGGATAAAGTGTAGGAGAGGTTTTGATAGGTTTAGTTCTACCTCGTGGAAGAACTCAGTGTCTAGCCTTGTACCGGATAAAGTCTAGGCGACGTTGTGAAGGCTTCTCCGCCACATTAAGGAGTTTGTGTTGTATAGTGCTTAGAAACTCTCGAATAGGGTACTCGGGGAGTGGAGTAGGGCAAGGAAGGTGCCCTTGTAGCCGAACCACTATAAATACTCGTGTTGCGGTTTTGTGTTCCGTTACTTTTTATCTCTTGCATTACTTACTTATATGTTCATCTATCAATATCCAACACACAATCTAAATGGATTGACATAAATAGATCTAAATACTTTAAAACGAAGTTTTAATCGACAAAACTATTCAACCCCCCTTTCTAATTTTTCACATAGTAGTTTAAAACCAACCTCTTCCAAATACCCGATATTTTTTACTTGTTTTTTTTAATAAAAAACATAAAAGACAAAAAATAATCTTTCCTCAACTTTTAGACTTAAATTGTTATACACTTCGAACGTACCTCATTATTCGCCTAGAGAACGATCAATCCCTCAAGTCTTGATTATACTACACTACAACGATTTAACACTCTGCTTAGGACAATTGTATAACTTCGTGTGTTTTGCAAAATCCGCATCAATTCCATTTCTTTAGTGGACGTGCAGCCTGGTGTAAATATACACATGGTTTAGCGCGTCTCTGACTAATCAAGAAACTTGTTTGAAAGAATCTTCCCTCAACCTTTAGACTTAAATCGAAATACACTTCGAACCTACCTCACTATTCCCTTAGAGAACGATCAATCCCCCGAGTGTTGCCTATACTACACTACAATATTTATGTACTCTGTCTAGGAGGATTGTAAAACTTCGTTGTCGCAATCCGCCGCATCAGTATGTTTGTATAAAGTATTTTTTTTTTAATATTTTGAGACCATAACACATGTTTGATGGTGGGTTTAGTAGTGTGTTGAATGGTGATATGACGCTGACGTGAAGATGGTGAGTTTAATGACCATAACACCCTATCTAACAAAACAAAGTTTAGTTTGACAAGGGTATATATGAAAATATATACAATAAAAAAGAAGTTAAAAAAACTTGTATATTTTTCACATTTACTCAAAACATACCTAAACAACTATTGATATTAAATTTGTATTAATAAGAAAACATAGTTTATGAAACATAGACCATTACACTCTTCAATTAATTAAATTAAAATATCATCTTCCTCCAGTTATTTCTTTTTTGATTTGTTGAAATAAGACGTGAACGACAATTTGTGAACATACCCAAATAAAAATTGAACAATAGTTTGAGAAGGAAGACGTATATAACAATTCTCCTTAAAAATAATACTACGTGGCCGATATGATAAGAAAATGAGCTATAATATTTTATCGCTTTACATATATGCGGGCCATATATGTTTTTAGATTCTAGTTTAGATTCTAGTTTAGATTATACCTTTTTGGCGCGTGTTTCTTAAAACATACCTATATGATAACAAAATTGTGTTTGCGCGTGTTTCTTAAAACATACCTATATGATAAGAAAAGGATTGGGTGAAAATTGTGTTTGCGCGTGTTTCTTAAAACATATGGGACCCATTAATTAATAAAAAAACATCAAGTGGTCCATCATGACTGTATGGGACCCGGTTGATATGGATTTTGGACCTGGGTTCATGACTCATACATATACTGTATATATATAAGTAGTGTCTCCGATGCGTTTTGCATATAAGTAGTGTCTCCAAACTAACACATTAATTTTCAGTTTGAGATCTGCAAGTGCAAAGCTATAGGTGGAAAATGGAGAAACATGTGTCTTTCAATCTGCCTGTAGAAAATAGTAGTAAAAGTGGAAGTAGCAATTCAGATGTTTTAGATAGTATGAAATCAAGATATCCTTGCATTTATCAACCTCTTAATCCTTCAAATGCAACACTAGAAGAAGAAGAAGAAGAAGATGTTGATGATGCTGAAGATAGAAGATACTTGACATCTCTTTGGGTTTTCGGAACTCGCGATATAGATGAACCGGAGTCCCCTCTACCCCCCAGTAAGCGATTTTCTTCTCTTCAGTAGGTATAAGAGCATGCTTTGTTTGATGGAGTTTGGTAAACGTCTAAAGTCAATGGATATATTTTTCTTTTTTGGTTCAGTAGATATTCATATATATAGTCAGTCTCTAAGTGTATCAATGTTAAGGAATTGCTGTTTACGCGTTCTAGGAGCGTTTTTTGTCATATTTTTTCCTCTATATATATATATTTTTTAATTATTTATTTAATTCAACACTTCTAATTTCCTACTATTACTGATCATAGCAGTAAAAAGTAAAGTAACTCCCAATACCGTCTTCGACGGGTTATGGGTCCCAATACCGTCTTCCACGGTGTATGGGGAGGTTGAGACGTAGACAGCCTTACCCCTACCTAGGGTAGAGAGCCTGCTTCCGATTCTACCAAAAGTAGAAAAGGACCTACGGCCTTGCAAGGGGTGATCATAGCAGTATAATTTATTCATTAAGCAACCTGCTTTCAATTTGTAGGTTTCTCTAATATGATGGTTGAACAAAATATCTTAGACGCACACATGATTAAGGAAAAAATCACATCTGCGCTCAAAGGTTTAAGATTCCGTGAGAAGGGGGTGCTAGTTCAGTTTTGGTCACCTGTTCCTGTCCGGAAGCGTTGGTTGTTAACAACTTGGGACCAACCTTTTGGTATTGGTGTGGCCGATGAAGGGCTTTACGCATATAGGTTGAAGTCTGAACTACGTGCTATTGTTGTGGACGGTGAGGACAGAGAAGAACTAGGTCCACCAGGTCGTGTTTATAGCCAAAAATTGCCAGAATGGAGTTTGGATGTACATGATGGGAACAATATGTATGGATATATTGATTTGCCTGTTTTTGAATCTAGTGGTGATTCCTGTTTAGGCGTACTTGAAATCATAACATCATCAAACTATGTTGATTATGCTTTTGAGGTTCAAGAAGTCTCGAAAGCACTCAAGGTTGCCACACTCTTTCCACCATATTATTTTGTGATTTTGTTGAATTCATACTTGTGTGCATACTTGTTATGTTGATGGTTTTGACTTATGAGGATGCACAAATTATGTTTACTCACATTTCAAATGTTTTCAACTTGGCAGAAGCAGAACCTGAGGTCTCCAAACACATTTGAGGATTCCAGCTTTTGTGTGAGTTCTGGTGTAAGTAACTTATCCCTTTCTGTTACTCTGCGTGTGTGTAGAGGTGGCAGTTTTAACCCATTCACTCATCAATGGCGGAGTGTTTTTATCTCAAATGGGTCAAACTTAAACAAAAAATTATGTAGAAGAGGAACGGGTCAAACGGGTCCAAAGTCACTTGAAGTGTGTTAATATTGCACACAACCTCCAAAATCATTTTATTCAAAGACTTAAATTATCAATGTAATAATACTGTTTTTTGTAATCTTAATTAACGCATTAATTATTAAAAATTTCATATAACTCATTTATAAAATGGACAAAAGATGTTTGTGGGTAAGGTCGGCATGCCCATTTCAAACCTAAATTCGCTTTGATGCGCTACATTTGGCCACCTGTAATATGTATGCGTGTGCCCGTGCATGGGTGTGTCTTTCTCTAAACGTTTATATGCAGGTTGCAGATGAAAGAAGGCGACATGAACATGAAGAAATCTTTAAGGTTTTGAAAGCCGTTTGTGACATTCATAATCTACCTCTAGCTCAGACATGGGCCCTGTCGGGACATACTAGTTTCGTGGCTAAATTTGGACATTTAGAGCAAACTTGTAGTAGCTTTAATAAGAGCTGTATAGGGAGAGCCTGCATGTCAACACAGGACCTACCATTCTATGTTCGAGACTTAAGCATGTGGGACTTCCATAAAGCCTGCAGAGAGACACACTTGGGAAAATCTCAAGGAGTTGTTGGGACATCATTTTCATCTTGTGGTACAAGGTTTTATAGAGATGTAACTGAACTCGATGAAGACGATTACCCTTTGGCTCCTTTTGCCCGGATGAGTGGGATAACTAGCTGTGTAGCTATCTATATCACAAGTTATGATGATGAATATGTTATTGAGTTTTTCTTGCCAACATGTAACGCAAATGAAGCAGAGCTACTAAAGTTGACGAAAACAGTGAGAGAGCAGCTTAAAAACACTTCCTGTGTGCAATTAGATATCTTGATGGCTCCTAAACCCTTGTTTACTGAAAAAGAAGAGGAAAATATTGAATATGAATCATCAAACTCAGTTTCCGTGGGACCAAGCCAAAGTGTTTTTCCTTATTTGGAGAAAGGGATTGCAGATTTTGATACTAATCCAACTGGGGAAACACGAATGAAAGGAAAGAGATCTAAGAGTTCGATTTGTTTGGAGGAAATCGAGAAACATTTTGGGAAGACTATAGATGAAGCTGCAGCTATCCTTAATGGTGAGTTCATAGCTTAAATCTGATTATCATATTTGTGTGCTTTCTTATAAGATTATAATATTTACTATGTTCATTATATATAAATATATAGTTAGCAGATCGACGCTGAAGCGCATTTGCAGGAATCTTGGTATACAAAGGTGGCCATATAGGTACCTCCAATCTCCTCCTCCTATAACCTTGTCGACTGAAATAGGAGTCATGCCTCCTGATTCAGAAAATGAACAGCAGTTTATTGATAATGAACGGAATGATACAAACAAGAGTGATATTAATATAAAACTGAAGAGAACTGACATTTCAGTTGGTTTGGAGGAAATCAATGAACATTCTGCAGATAATGTGAAGGAGCTTGAGGATATGCCTCTTGGTAAGTTCATAGCTTGTTGGTGATGTCTAGAGGTGGCAATTTTACTTAGGAAAGATAACCCATATATACGTATAAGTTCTATATCTATATATGTGCGGAATTGGGTTATATTTTATGTTTCACATGCTAGGCTAACATATTTAATTGAAAAGAAGACGGGTCAAATGGGTCGAACGAGCCAAAGTCATTTGAATTGCCTTCAACTACATATAACTTCTTAGAAAGTTCTTTAAAGAAGGCTAGATTATCATTGTTGGAACATAGTTATTCAAAAAAACATACATAAATATCCTTGCAATGACATTTATTAACTATGTTTCTGTCTTTGACTCGGAATTTTACATTTTGAGTGGAATTTGCAAAATTTTAAACTTGGGGACCAGTATCAAATAAAAAGGATTTTGTGTACTTAGTTTTTGAAATTGTGAATTAAAGTTAAACATGTAGTGACCAATCACAATTTCTGGCCAAAACAGTCTATTCATTTAATTCTGATTATAACCCCAGACTGGTGCAGTTTCTTTTAATTTTAACATTTAATCTCAAACTCTCATATAACTTGATTGACTGTATCAGAGGTAATGTCTGAAAATAGTGATAACGAGTCATCCAACTCTGGTTCTGTGGGAACAATCCTGGGTGTTGTTCATAACCGGGGGAAAGGGATACCACAAAGAAAAAGGAAGAGATCTGGGAGAGTGATTGGTTTGGAGAAAATCCAGAAACATGGGAAGCCGATTGATGAAGCTGCGGCTATCCATTATGGTTAGTTATAATCTTGTATCTGATGTCTATATATATGTGCTTCCCATCTAATATTCCCATCTTCATTTTGTACATTGTATATATATGCAGATAGCATGTCTATGGTGGGGCATAGTTTCACAAACCAGCAAGAACAAACAAATCTGCCTGATGGACGTGCACAGCCTAATACATCCATCATGGAAAATCTGACGATTAAGGCAAGATACAAAGAGAATACAGTTGAGTTTCCATTCATACCTTCAGATGGATTGGTAAAGTTGGAAGAGTTGATTGAAACAAAGTTTCAGCTTGGTCTTGGAAGCTTTAAAATCAAATATGAAGACAGTGATGGCGAGATGATATTGATTGCGTGTGATAGTGCCTTAATTGAATCAGTGGGTGATTCTAAGCAGCCAGTCGATCCAACTGTCCTCAGACTCTTGGTTTTTGCTAGTTGTGAATCACAGCCTGACGCCTAGGTCTTATCTTGCATACTTTACAGGGCTTTTGGTTCTTTAATTCAAATAGTAATCATCTTCTCAAAAATGAGATCATACTATATCAACTTTAGAATTCATGTATACGTAGCTAAAAGGATTCCATAGGATACCTTGCTCTACAGCTCTAGTATTCCTTATGGCACTCAGTGAAAAACCCCAAAGATATTGTATTAATTCAATTGTACGTAATTGTGTACATAATACCTAATGATGCATATCTGTATATACTAGTTACATATCTTAGATAAGCAACTAACTCAAATCCTAATGGGTATGGCCCATCTATACAGCTGGGTTGGCCTGTCTAGTCAAATATTGAAACGCCCATACTAGATTATTTATTTAGTTTTTTTTTGTTTTTTTAGTCATCGAAATTGACCCTCTGTTACTCTTCAATGAACTGGTAAAATTATGAAAATAATCATACCTTTATTTTTTTTTTATGAAAGTATACTCAAAGACCTTTCCAACGATAGGTGGCATGACTTGTGACGAGCCACGATTCATTTTATACAAAATAAACAAACCGGACGAAATCTGGACAAAGTACCATACGGCTGTATGGAAAATACCATACGACCGTATGATCAAGTGGCCCAAAACAACATTATGATCATATGACCGTATGAAATACACCATACGGCCGTATGACTGACCTACACATTTTTTAGCTTAATTTTCTGCACTTGCCACATTTTTCTGGAAAACCCATTTCCACAAGTCTAAACTTGACAAACCTGTACATATCGATCTTATAACTTAGGAATAATTATACATGAGGGTGGTAACCACATTTGGACTCGTATAAAGTTAAATCGTGGTTCGAACTGCTTCCCCAGTAGATTCAAGACGCGGAAGAATCGAATGTATAATACGATCCGGCAAGTTACTGACCCGATAAAGATACAATATATTCTCTCTCCTCTAACCGCCTAACAAATTTCTCCCGCTATATTTCACCATTAAAAAATCACTAAAAAGCTTCAATTAACCTTATTTTTTCTGATTTCTTTCATTTCTAAACCTTTGAATCGATTCAATTTTGAATTCCGCAGATCATGATCATGTTTTTAGCGGTTTTCATCCAGTAATTTTGTTTGATTTCGTAATTTCAAAGTTCTTGAGTTTTTTGGCGCCAAAATTCATGTTTCTTAAAAATCAAAATTAGGAATGTCGAATAAAAAACGGTTATCCAAGAGACAAACAAAGGTCCCTTGGAAGTATGATGATCATGTTACGGATAATTTGAGTCAAAGAAGGAGTATGGAGGTTCAGGAAGCTGATAATGATGTATCTAGGGTTTCAGAGGATGGTGAAATTGGGGATAATTGTCTGGGGAAGGATGAAATTAGGGATAATAGTCTGGAGAAGGATAATGGTGATGATAGTGCTATGAATAAGTGTGCTATTAGTGATGAATTGAAAAATAAGGTGGAAGTAATTGCTTCTATGGAAGTTACTGCTGATAATCCAGTTGGGAAGGTGTTTGATAAAGGAGATAATTCTGTCTATGAGCCAACTACTCCCAATGTAAGTCCTATTAGTGCTACTGTATGTGCGAATAATGTTAGTACAAGTCATGGTTGTAATACACCTGAAGTTGTTGATAAGAATGGAATGAATGTTTGTTCTGATAATATGCCAAAGTCAAGTACTGAAAACAATGTGTCATATGCTAATATGGTTAAGAAATATGACATTTCTAAAGCTTTGAATTACATTCCTACAGTAGTGAATGAGTCTGGTAATGAAGTTATTGTATTTGATGAAATGTTGGTTTCTAAGGGGAGTGAAAGATGGAAATATACCATTTATGGCCAATTTGTTGGGTTTTAATATGCATATCAGTGAACTTAGGTATAATATTAGAAGAATGTGGGGAAAGTTGGGAGTTACTGATATTGATGCTATAAAAAATGGCCATTATGTTTTCAAATTTAAGGGTGCGTTTGGTATCCCACTATGGGAATGAGACTATCACTATGAAAGTGATTAAAGGTGTTTGTTTAAGATGAGGGGGCCCACTACTATGGTAATGAATGATAGATATAATCCATACTCCATATACATCAAAATAGCTAGGTATGGATCTTTCATAGGTGAGGGACCCACCACTACTATCAAACTCATACCCATTGTCATTCATGGCAGCATACCAAACGCACCCTAAGGATAGTAAGGGATTGAAAGAGGTGCTTGATAAATGTCCCTGGATGATGCATAATAAGCCTTTATTTGTTCAAAAGTGGAATCCTGAGTTGGGAATGGAGAAATTAGAGCCAAGGAAATTACCAGTTTGGGTGAAAATTACTAATGTTCCTGTTAGGAATTATGTAATAGTGGGTTCCTGCTGATAGTAGTATAGTTTCTGCTGATAGTTAGGTTTCTGCGGATAGTGCAGTTTTCTCTGATAGATATTTTGTTTCTGCGGATATGTAGTTTCCGCTTTATTAGTTTATTAGTTACGATATGCATGAGTTAAAATAAGAATAGATAGTGCATATCTTTTACGTGATTAGCAAGCTGCAAAGTTAGGGTTTCTTGTTCTATAAAAGAAACTAGCGGCTAGGGTTTGAGGTACGTTTTCGAATAACAATAATAGTGAATTAATATAGATCCATAGAGGATCAAGTTATTGGTGTTTATCGTCTTCTTGAGTATTGTATTTATTTTCCGCGTGAATACAATTCTTGCAAAGGTTCTTCATAGTTGTCTTGTGATTACACAGGATAGCTATACTCTTTCTAGGCTCATAAGATCTATCTAGGACTGAACCCAACAAGTGGTATCAGAGCCTCGTGAGAATCTTTCTAAGAAGACAGTCTTATTCTTCTACACAAAACCTTAACAATGACATCATCAAATCATGAAGATTTAGAAAATGATGAACAGCCTGAGCCAACAAACACTCAATCCACTATTCAGCAAGTGGTCACCTCTATGTCCAACACCAATGCAAAATTTCCATACCTAAAGAATGACGAATATGACATATGGGCCATGAAGATGCAAAATTATATCTCCAACATGGATGTAAATCTCTGGAACATTGTTCTAAAAGGCAACAGTAAGAAGGCTACTGGAAGAGATCCTGATGGGAATTTGATAATTCTTCCACCCACAACAAATGCAGAATAGATTGCTCTTCAGAGAGAAACCAAGGCAAAGACTACCTTACTTCAAGCTCTTCCAGATGAGCATATGAGTGACTTTTATCATCTTGATGATGCAAAAGAAATCTGGAAAGCTATAAAATCAAGGTTTGGAGGAAACGAAGAGTCCAAGAAAATGAGGAAGTCTATGCTCAAGCAAAACTTTCAGGAATTTTCAATCTCAGAAGAAGAGGGAATACACAAGGGGTATGACAGGTTTCAGAAAATCCTCAGCCAGCTTAATCAAATGAAGTCTAAACCTGACAATGAAGAATGCAATCTCAAATTCCTTCGTGCTTTACCTTCTTCCTGGAGTCAAGTTGCCATTACTCTCAAGGCAAAAGGAGGCCTTGATTATATAAGCTTTGATGACTTATACAACAAGCTGAGATCTCTTGAAATTGATATCAAGGGTCACTCTTCTTATTCTCCAACTCCAACACACTCAGCTTTTGTTAGTACTACCAGTGCTAACACAATGGTGTCTTATGCTGAAAGTCCCACTTCTTCATCAGCAGCAACCATAACACACACTTCTTCTACAAGAAAATCAAGGTCCAACACTGTGATAGAGGATGTGCTCTACTCTTTTGTTGCTGAAACTGAAGACCAACAGCAGTTGGCCTATGAAGATTTTGAACAAGTGGATAAATGGGATTTAGAGGAGATGGACCTCAAATGGCAGATGGCCATGCTTGCTGTGAAGGTTAACAGGTTTGAGCAAAACTCTGGGAGGAAGTTTGGCTACAAGGGGAGAGATTCAGCCAGGTTTGACAGAAAGAAGATCAGGTGCTTTGAATGCAACCAACTTGGTCACTTTGCCAGAGAATGTCATAACAAGAAGGGAGGTGACAGAAGAAGGTATAATGCATACAAGCTCAAGGAAGCTGAGGAGGTGAAGCCTACAGCCTTGCTGTCATTGGAGAACAGGGTTGACTGGGATGATCATGTGAATGATGGTGAGGATGAAAAGCCTCAAGTTGCACTGGTTGCTGACACTGCTGGAGAGTTTGCTATGATGGGCATCACTTCTCAGGTACAAAGTTGTATATTTGGTTGCAATGCTAAATATGATGCTATTAAAAGTGAACTTGATGATGTTAATGATAAATATAAAGAATACTTTATTCAAGTCCAAGCCTATAAGAAAACTGTTAAAGCTTTAGAAAAACAAAAGGCCTTGTATGAACAAAATCAATTGGCTCTTGAGGAGAAAATTAATGTTTTGCAAAAGGACTTAGATAACATCACAAATAAATTAAAATTTAATAAGAAAGAATATGTAAAGGTTGTTGCTGAAAAAGAGGGTCTTCAAGCTAGTTTAGATTCAGAGGTGGCTAGACATAACCAATGGCAAGAACAGGCTAAAAACTTAGATAAACTATGGAATAGTTCTATGTCTGTTAAAACTAAGATGGGGTTAGGCTTCAAGGACTATATTAGTCCAGATGAGGTGTATGACCCCAATGACTACAGTGTTTTTAATCCTGTCACTGATGAAGAAGAAGAAAAATATAGAAAACCTGTTATATTTTTAAAACAAGGTGAAATGCATAATGTTCCTTCTTCAATTAATGGTATTGTTAGACCACCAAACCCAGACTCAGACTCAGACTCAGATGAATCACAAATGACCTATGGTCAAAAGTCCAATGACTTATCTGACACTGGCAGTGAATCTAATACTTTTGTCTCTTGTTCTTCCAGGACTTCAGAGACCCAATCTAAAAACTATGCCAGTTGTGATTCAAATGAAAAGTCTTCAAAGTCTGCTTCTCCCAAGCCTTTACCAGTGCACCAAGCCCCAAGAGTTGCTGTTAAAGAACCTTCTTCAAAGACAGCTTCTTTTAGAAACATTTCTTGTTCTGTTGATTTTGTTAAAAACAATTCTGATTTTGGTTGTGGTTTGAATAATTTTGTTTGTGATAAGACTATTCCTGTTTTGAACAAGCAATTTAAGAAGAAATCATGTTTTGTTTGTGGAAGTGCTTTTCATCTTATCAAAGATTGTGATTTTTATGAGAAACAGATGAATGTTTGCACTAATCAACAGAGATATAGAACTGTATGGAATGATGTGACCAACATTCCTCCATTTTTTCCCAATGGAACACATGTGAGGACCAGCAGAACCAATTCTGCTGGTAGACCAGTTGCTACTGGTAGACCAGTTCCCACTGGTAACCCAGTTTCTGCTAACAGGCCATCTTCATCATCCTGGAGAAGAAATGTTTATAGGCCATTATACACCTACTAGTACTTATTTTCAAAATGGATACAGGCCTGTTAATAATGACCCTTTATATAAGAGGGGGCAAGGTGGGATACTACTGTTAAGCCCTCAGCAGGTTGCTCTTGGACACACAATCGACCATTTTCTATGAGGGCTTCCAAGAACAATAGTGAATCTCATCAATCTGCAGGTTTTACTAATGTGATCCAAAAGCCAGGCCCAAGTCAGTAATGACTTGGGTCTCCATGTATACTAATATTGTTGTATATATATTTTTTTTTATTGTAGGATGATCCTCTTTCCAATAAAGATTTAGGTATAGTTGATAGTGGTTGTTCTAGGAGTATGACAGGGAACAAAGACAAGCTTCATGATTTTGTTTCTATACAAGGATGTACTGTTACTTTTGGAGGGGGAGATGGTAAAATTACAGGGAAGGGAACTATTAGAACTGCTCAGCTGGACTTTGAGAATGTGTATTATGTGGAAGCATTAAGAAATTTCAATCTATTTTCTGTGTCCCAAATTTGTGACAAGAAAAATTATGTGTTGTTCACTGATACTGAATGTCTTGTTCTCTCCAAAGATTTCCAGATACCTGATGACAGTCAAGTTGTTCTTAAGGTACCAAGAAAACATAATCTTTATACATTCAATCTTAATGAAGTTCAGCCTGCTGGTGATTTAGCTTGTTTGGTGGCAAAAGCATCCTTGGATGAATCTAATAAATGGCATAGGAGGATGGCTCATGTGAATTTCAAAACAATAAACAAGCTAGCTAAACTTTGGTTAGTTAATGGACTGCCTTCCAAGGTCTTTACTAATGAGCACAATTGTGTGGCTTGTAACAAGGGAAAGCAACACAAGGCTTCATTTAAGTCTATTACTGTTGTCAGCACTACCTCTGAGCCCTTGCAGCTTCTTCATATGGATCTTTTTGGTCCTACATCTATCAGAAGCATTGATCACAAGTACTATTGTTTGGTGGTTACTGATGGCTATAGTAGGTATAGCTGGGCATTCCTTTTGGGGACTAAAGATGAAACATTCCAGATTCTTCAAGATTTTATTGCCCTGGTAGAGAATCAGTTGAACAAGAAGGTCAAAGCTATTAGGTGTGATAATGGGACAGAGTTCAAGAATGCCAAATTGATAGAGCTCTGTGCTAAAAAGGGAATAAAAAGGGATTATAGCACTGCCAGGACTCCACAACAAAATGGAGTTGCTGAAAGGAAAAACAGAATCCTGATTGAAGCAGCAAGATCTATGCTTGCTGATTCTAAGTTACCTACCATGTTCTGGACTGAAGCAGTTAGCACTGCTTGTTATGTATTGAACAGGGTATTATGTTATGCTGATTTTAAGTCACTTGAAGCTTGCTCATTGGATGGAATTAGTGCTTTGGCAAGTAGTTTGGGTTTACCTATTATGATGGATACTATGACTGCTAACATGTGCCATAAGGGAATGGGTAATCTTGAGTTTGCTAGAGTTCTTGTTGAAATGAATGCTCAGAAAGAGTTTAAGAAGTTCATAGAGATTCAGTATATGGATGTATGCAACAATATAAAAGGAAGTAAGAAGGCGCAGGTAACATATGACTGGAAACCACCTGTTTGTAATCATTGTAAAGTTTTTGGTCATGAAATCAAACAGTGTAGAAAAGTTGTAGTACTTGAGAATGATAACCAGAAGAATGCAACTACTGATATTGACGTAGAGGAGGGGCATAAGGTAAACTGTGAAGGGTCAACTAGTGGAGGTATACAGGGGGAAAAAATGAATGCCCAACTTGGAGACAATAAAACTAATGCTCCCAACACTAAAAGACACCCTTACAATGTTAGTACAAACAATGGTGATACAAGGAAAAATGGTTTTGTGATTAGAAGACAAGAGTACAAAAGGAAGAATGTGAATAATGAAAGTTCTGAGAATGATAGAGGCCAAAGGCTAACTTGAAACAGAATATTTGGAATGTGAAAGCTAAAGTAGTTGAGGAATTGAGGAAGACTACAAATAAATACTCCATTCTTGACTCCCTTCCTGAAGATAATGATCAAGAGATAAGAATGTTGAATGATAGAATGATTGTGGATAGATTTTTGGATAAAAAGTTACAGCCTAGTTTTGCAGATCTAGTGTACTGGACACAAGATATGATTGAGTACTTTAACAAAAGAAGAGATGTTGATAGGCAACAGGAAGTATGTAAGAAAGGAAAGGAGAAAGTTATTGAAGATGTCCTAAATTTGAATAATGGTACATCAAAAGTTATGAATGAGAATGTGGTGAATGGTATGGAAGGAAATGTTCTTAATGACGAGTCCAATGGAATATAAAATAGGTGTGTGGAATATCAAAGGGATGAATACCCTTGAGAATCAAAAAGAGGTGATGAATTTGATTAAGAGTGAACATTTGAATGTTTGTGCTATTTTGGAATCTAGACTTAAGAGCAAATTGGCAAGCACTTATGATAAAGTGTTTAAGGAGTGGGTTTGGACTTCAAATATGCAGGAGTGTGATAAAGGGTGGAGAGTTATTATAGGATGGGATGACAAGGATACTCAAGTGCAAATTCTTCATAAAACCAGTCAATCCATTTTCTGTGTTATTAGTGCTCCAAGCTATAAGGTCAATTTTTTTTCCTTTGTGTATGCTGCTAATGAAGGAATTGAAAGAAGAAGGCTATGGAGAGAGTTGATTAGCAATAGCAGATATGTTAATGGTAACCCTTGGTGTATATATGGAGATATGAATGTCATTCTGAAATCTGATGAGCATTCATGTGGAGTATCCTATATGACTGCTGATATGGTGGAGTTCAAAGAATGTCTTAACAAAACTGAAGTGGAAGATGTATGCAAATCAGGCCTGCAGTTTACATGGACAAAAAAACTTACAAAGAGCTAAAGCTGGAATTATGACTGGAATTCTAAAAAAGCTGGATAGGGTGATGACCAATGAAGAATTTATCAAGCAATACTCCCAAGCACATGCTAAGTTTCTTCCATATATAATATCTGACCATACCCCATCTATTTTGTATATTCCTACTGGTGTCAAAAAAAGAATTAAACCTTTTAGATTTTCCAATGATCTTACTAATAAGCAGGAAATTATTCCTATTGTTAAAGATAAATGGAGTCAAGAAGTGCAAGGATTCCTTATGTACCAAGTTGTGAAGAAATTGAAAAGTCTGAAGTCACCTTTAAACAGACTAAGATGGAGCAAAGGCAATTTATTCAAGAGAGTTGAAAGTCTGAGAAATTAATTGAAGGATGTCCAAATGGCTATTGATTGTGATCCTCATAATCATAATCTCAGAATAAAGGAGGCTAAACTTATTGAAGAATTTTTTGAAGCAGAAACAGATGAAGAGAAATTCTTGTATCAGCAAGCTAGCATTAAATGGTTAAATAAAGGAGATAGAAACAGCAAGTTCTTTCATAGAGTGCTTAAGGGGAGAAATAATAGAAGTAAAGTTCATTTTCTTATTGATGCCTCTGGAAGAAGACATGAGGGAGAACAAATTCCTCAATTATTCTTAAAACACTTTGAAGATTTCCTTGGTTCAAGCCCTCCTGTTCATGATATTGAAGCCAGTGATACTTTATTTCAAAAGAGAATTGGTGTTGAAGTGGCTAGTAGTATGGTTGGTGAAGTGACTAATGAAGAGATTAAGAATGTTATGTTTGATATTGATGATACTAAAGCACCTGGTCCTGATGGGTTTACCTCTGCTTTCTTCAAAAAAACTTGGAACATTATTGGTAATGATATATGTGAAGCTCTGAAGGAATTCTTTTGTTCTGGGAGGATACTTAAAGAAGTAAATGCTACTCTAATTTCCTTGATTCCCAAAGTTCAAACACCAAGCAAGGTTACTAAATTCAGACCTATTGCCTGCTGTAATGTCCTTTATAAGTGTATCAGTAAGGTCCTTACTAACAAAATTAAACCTGTTCTTGGATGCCTTGTCAGTCATAATCAAAGTACTTTCATACCTGGTAGACATATCCAAGATAATATCATGCTTACTCAGGAAATCATGACGGGGTATAACAGAAAAGGTGGTCCAAAAAGAGCAGCTTTTAAGATTGACATCCAGAAAGCATATGACACAGTTAGTTGGGTCTTTTTGAAGAAGGTACTTGAAGGGTTTGGTTTTCATGATAAGATGGTCCAGTGGTTAATGGAATGTGGTACTACAGCTACTTTATCCCTCAATGTAAATGGTGATAGAGTTGGTTTTTTCAAAGGGGGTAGAGGGCTTAGGCAAGGAGACTGTAACACCCCCGAAAATCTTAATGACAGCGGAAGGCTAATTCGGGTGTTACTTGAATGGAGATCATAGTCAACAATTATAGAAAACGACTCGAAAGAGACGTTTTATTAAAATAGTTATCATTCATCGAAAACTCATAGTTTGTTACAAAATATTGTAAATAGATCAAGTGTTTTTCCCAAAAGAAATATCATGAGTTTGAAAGAAATGATAACTTTTATGTTTTACACCACCAAATGAGCCTTGCCATGCCCCGTTCCGCACCTTGGTCATAATCTTCACTGATTACCTGAGATAACATGCTTAAAAAGGTCAACAAAAATGTTGAGTGAAATCCATAGGTTTAAAATAAGTTGAACACAAGTATAAGATCATGATCATTGTAAACTAACAATATCATAAGAAAAATATCACAGATTATTATGCGCTAAGCTCATGAAACCAAGACTCAACTGCATACACCGAATTACCAGTGTACGTAAGTATGCCCCAAAGGAGGTAATAGCCAATTACCTAAAGAAATTCGATATGGTGCGCCCCGGTTATTTCTCTATAACCGAAACGGGGTTCGTTAATCCCCATAGTACTATTCACGATATCTACGTTCACTCGCGGTGACTAATGGTTCATGATCAGGGGACTTGTGGCTAACAACTTAGGTAGTACCAATAATCAAGAGGATCAAGCATTTATGAAAAACCTTGTGTTCTAGTTTAGAGCATGTATCTCCCTCGCGGGGTTTATAAAAATAAAGTAAAAGCGAGGCTATGAACTCACCTTGATAATAATGCACACGCACAAAAATAGATCAAGCACAATGTAGCGGAGGTTCCAACTCGAAACCTAAAATGATGAGATGGCGAGTCTCAGTACATGAGCATTTTGGTTCGCGACCAAAATAATAGAGCATTGAATATTTTTATTCAATAGATCATTGGATTGTCCAATCCAATAGTGTGCGATCGAGATTAACGTTTTAAGTTAATTTTCATGCTACATTGCCTTAATTAATTATCCTCACTTACGCATAAGTGAAATGTTTCCCCCGTTGTGATCTTAATAGATTTGTTGAGTATTTTAACGTGTTTGAATAAATTCCCCGTGTGTTTTATCGGATTTGATATATATATATAATTATAATCTTATAATATATATATATATATATATATATATATATATATATATATATATATATATATATATATATATATATATATATATAAGTAATACATTTACCGTTATCCGAAATAAAATACTCATAAGATCAAAATACTTGTTTTTACGAAGTTATTATGGGTTTATAAATTTTTCTAAACTTTTCCCGAAATTACACTTTTTACCCTCGAGTTACAAAAAGTACAAGTTTAATCCTTACACTTTTAGAAAATGACACTTTGTACCCAAAAATATCTCATGCTTAAAGTTTCCAGATTTGACGCTTTTAGTCCCTCATAAAAACTGTTTTTGCAAAACTATTTTCAAAAGTCGGATTTTTACATTTTTAGCACCAAGCTTCATATCAGTTCTTGATTGAAGTTGAGGGGTGTATTTTGTCAAATTGTGATAGTTGTAAAATAAAAAGGAAGAGAAAGTGCCATAGGGTGGATTCGAACCAGTGACCTCACGTTTAACACCCCACGCTCCTAACCAACTGAGCTAGGCTCTTTTTATGTTTTAATCTCACGTTACATGCTATATATATCATAAAGCTTCTGTGTTATAGTTTTGTATAAAGGCTACTGTGATGTCGAGACATGCATGGTATTCATTTCTTGTTTCCATTTCTTCTTCTTCTCAACTTGTTAAGCCTTTTAGTTCTTATTATGTCTATGTTTTCCACAAGGTGGTGAGCTTATATGTTCGGCTTATTACAAATAAGCTCGAAAGAAAAGCTCTTGGCTTCCTTGGGCTCGAAGTGGGTTTAAGTTATACGTGTGACATTATACTCGTGATGATAGAAAATGATATCGAAAATGAAATGCTAGATGGTTCTAGCGAAACTTACCACACTCACTTGGAGTGGAGATGTTACGTGAAATGAGTGAACGTGTCGAATGAACTCGAGTACTCCTTGTTCTCCTTATAACTTGTTACCCGTATTCCTATTTACCCAAGTCTCCTAGTTGTTAATAACCCAAAACTCTTTGCTTCCTTTCTTCTTGATCGACAGAAACCAAGAGTAATAGTGTGATGTGTTTGTGAGGTGTATGAGTTTAAGTGAAGGGTGTGAATGCTTGTCGTGGGTTTTAAAGAGATTCAAGCATGGCTTTATCAATTTTTAAGTCTTCTAGTCTTCCTAATTCTAGGCTTATAGTCACATGTTATATTGAATTTGTTTATGTTTGTGTGTATGTTTCTTGGCGTGGGGTTGAGGGCAGCCAAGATTGTGGCATGCTCAAGGCTTTGTCACTTCATGCTCTTGTTTAAGAAACATGTTATCCAAAGGTTAATCAAGTTAGTCAAGTGTCTAGGTATTTTAATAATAATGCTAGGGTGGTCAAAGTGTGGTGTTGGTCTCTAATCTTACACACACACGCAACACATTTGGAGACCAATGTGTTTTTATTTTGCTTGTGTCATTTTGTTGCATCTCGTTAGCTAGACTAACCATAGGAACGAAATCACAACTAAGATCCTAACCAAGTTTAAGTACAAGTTTCATGTGGTGCTTTGGGCTCGAAATTCAAATAATACAAGAGAAGTGAGTTGGGCTTTGTGGGTGTTGGGCTCGGGATACAACCGGCAAGGGCCCAAAATAAAATGGATATGGTGTTGGGCTAGGTGAGTTGGACGCGGCCCAAATAAAAATATAGCGTGGGCTTGGCCCGGTTACAAGGCCCATTTATGTGTCGGGTTCGAGTGGTGAAAAGTCCAATGAGTTCCGAGGCCCAATACGAATTTTATATATTTTTATTATAATTAAATTCGTAATTTTTACAAATTTTTACGTATTCGATACGTATTTTAAGGTTATCAAGATCGTGGGGAAATTTATTTCGATCACAACGGTATAGTTTTGAACGCTCAAGCTGCGTTGATCATGCATATGCCAAATTATATGCAAATGTGATGTTTAGAAAATTTCATGACGAAATAGATCGTGTTTAATTCCTGATTAAAGCGTTAAGTACATTGAAATTTCCGGGAGCTTACAGTACCTACCCCTTAAGAGAACCGCGTCCCGCGGTTAAACTCGCAGAGGCTGTCATGGGTGATCTTAGATGAACAGGTGGGGATACTTGGAACGCATTACATCCTCGCGCTCCCAGGTGAACTCTGCACCTCGTTTCTTATGATTCCATCGAACTTTAACGATAGGAATGCGGCTTTGCTTAAGCCTCTTAACTTCTCTGTCCATGATCTCGACTGGTTCTTCGACAAAGCTAAGTTTGTCATTGAGCTGGATGTCCTTGAGTGGTACGACTAGAGTTTCATCCGAAAGACACTTCTTAAGATTTGAGACATGGAACGTGTCATGTACTCGGCTAAGTTCTTCGGGAAGATCAAGTTTATATGCTACTGGACCAATTCTTTGAAGAATTTTAAATGGTCTGACGTATCGAGGTTTGAGCTTTCCTCGTTTTCCAAATCTGACCATCCCTTTCCAGGGTGATACTTTGAGCATTACACGGTCTCCGACTTGGAACTCCATTGGTTTTCTTCGAACATCTGCATAGCTCTTTTGTCTATCTCGAGCTGCTTGCAATCTTTGCCGAATTTGTATTATCTTTTCTGTTGTCTCTTGGACAATTTCGGGGCCTGTAAGTTGTACTTCTCCAACTTCCGCCCAACAAACTGGCGATCGGCATTTTCTTCCATAGAGTGCTTCAAAAGGAGCAGCTTTAATGCTGGCGTGATAACTGTTATTGTAAGAGAATTCAGCCAGAGGTAAGTGCTTATCCCATCCTTTTCCGAAATCAATCACACATGCTCTTAGCATGTCTTCCAGAGTTTGGATCGTTCTTTCACTTTGTCCATCTGTTTGAGGATGGTACGCGGTACTCATATCTAAGTTGGTACCCATGGCTTTTTGAAGCGTTTGCCAAAATCTTGAGGTGAATCGGCTATCACGATCAGATATGATAGAGATTGGTACACCGTGACGAGAAACAATCTCTTTGATGTACAGTCTAGCGAGTGTAATCATTTCGTCGTTCTCCTTGATTGGCAAGAAATGAGCGGACTTTGTAAGACGGTCTACAATAACCCAAATGGTGTCAAAACCATTATAAGTTTTTGGCAATTTTGTGATGAAGTCCATTGTGATTCTTTCCCATTTCCACATAGGAAGTTCTGGTTGAGTTAGCAATCCAGATGGCTTTTGATGTTCAGCTTTAACTTTCAAGCATGTCAAACATTTACTGGCGTATACAGCGATATCAGCCTTCATATTAGGCCACCAGTACAAAAGCTTTAGATCTTGATACATCTTGTTGGGACCAGGATGTATGGAATACTTTGATTTATGTGATTCATGCATGATGAGTTCTCGGATACCTCCAAAGAGTGGAATCCAACTTCGATTTTTGAAACATAGCGTTCCGTCCGATCTCTTCACAAATCCATTCTCATTCTCCGGCATGCCATAAATCTTCTCATTCGGCCTATTTTCTTCTTTAAGGGCTTCGATCTGAGCTTCAAGAATTTTCGATGGTAAGGGTGAATTGATTACCATTCCCAATGATCTCACTCTAAGCGGCTTAGGGCGATCTTTTCTGCTCAAGGCATCGGCAACAACGTTTGCCTTTCCAGGATGATAACGGATCTCGCAGTCATAATCACTAAGCAATTCGAGCCAGCGACGTTGACGCATATTCAATTCTTTTTGATCTAAGATGTGTTGAAGACTTTTGTGATCAGTGTACACTATACATTTGGTTCCGTACAGATAATGTCTCCATAATTTGAGTGCAAATACCACGGCGCCAAGTTCTAGATCGTGAGTAGTATAATTCTTCTCATGAGTTTTGAGTTGTCGTGACGCATAAGCAATCACTTTGTTCCTTTGCATGAGAACAACGCCTAAACCCATGTGTGAAGCATCGCAATATACTACAAAATCTTCAGCTCCTTCCGGTAGTGCCAAAATAGGTGCTTCGCAAAGTTTGTTCTTTAGAAGTTGAAAAGCTGATTCTTGATCGTCTCCCCATTCGAATTTCTTCGTTTTCTGGGTTAACTCGGTCAATGGTTTAGCTATTTTCGAGAAACCTTCGATGAATCTTCGATAATAACCAGCAAGTCCTAAGAATTGACGAATTTCAGTGGGGTTAGTGGGTACTGGCCAGTTCTTAACAGATTCAATCTTTGCGGGATCCACATGGATTCCTTCACTGTCAATCACATGCCCAAGAAATTGGACCGTCTCAATCCAAAATTCACACTTGGAAAACTTTGCGTACAATTTTTCATCCTTGAGTAACTTCAGGACAGTCTTCAAATGTTCCGCATGTTCTTCTTTATTACGAGAGTATATAAGAATATCGTCGATGAACACAATGACGAATTTATCCAAATATGGTTTGCAGACTCTATTCATGAGGTCCATAAATACAGCAGGTGCATTAGTTAAACCGAATGGCATTACCTGGAATTCATAATGGCCATATCGAGTTCTAAATGCGGTCTTGGGTATATCTTCTTCTCTTACCCGTAACTGATGATATCCAGATCTTAAATCAATCTTCGAGTATACACTCGAGCCTTGTAATTGATCAAACAGATCATCGATTCTTGGTAAGGGATAGCGGTTTTTGATTGTGAGCTTGTTCAATTCTCTATAATCGATACACATCCGGAATGATCCATCTTTCTTCTTAACGAATAATACCGGTGCTCCCCAGGGTGAGGAACTTGGTCTAATGAATCCTTTCTCAGATAGCTCTTCTAGTTGTTTGGATAACTCTTGCATTTCTGAGGGCGCTAAACGGTACGGTGCTCGTGCTACAGGAGTAGCTCCAGGAATAAGATCGATTTGAAATTCGACTTGTCGAGCAGGTGGGAGTCCAGGCAAATCTTCTGGAAACACCTCAGAAAATTCCTTGATTACAGGTACATCCTCTAGTCGTTTCTCTTCCGACTTCTTTTCCGTTACTTGAGCTAAGAAGGCATAACATCCTTTTTCCATGTACTTTATTGACTTCGCACAGGATATGATACTTAAGTACTTTCTACTTTGATCTCCTTGGATGACTAAGGTTTCACCGTTGATCGGGATATGAACGGTTTTCTCGTCACAAACAATCCTAGCACGGTGTTTGGACAACCAATCCATGCCAATTACGACATCGAAACTTCCAAGTTTGATTGGCAAAAGATCTATGAGGAACGAATGATCTTGTAATAGAATAGGACAATTTCGGATTACGGTGTTGGTTCCTATTATTTTCCCATCGGCAAGTTCTATCTCATAAGTTGTATCTACGGCGATTGGGGATATTTCAAGTAATGGTGCAAAAGTAGTAGATACAAAACTCTTATCGGCTCCAGAATCAAACAAGATTTTTGCAGAATGATTGTTAAGAGAATACGTACCCGTCACAATGTCAGGGTTCAACGGTGCATCTCCATCTCCTAGCATGTACACTCTTGCACGCGCATTGTTTGTTTGAACGACATTTAACTTTGGGCATTGACTCTTGAAATGACCTGGTTCTCCACATCCATAGCAGTTCATGTTTGTCACAGTGTTGCCTCTTCCAGGGTTTCGGCAATGCTTACCTTGATGACCTACCTTGTTGCACTTATCGCACTTCACAGTACAAGGTCCAGAATGGTGCATCAAACATCGGTTACACTGGGGATGTGGTCCTACGTACCCTTTTCCAGCAGTGGGTGCAGCATAAGCCCTTGCGGCTTCTTGCCTTCGGTTTTGCCGATTGTGATGTTGATTTCTGTTGTGGTGATATTGGTTGTTGTTGTTCCGATTGTTGTTGTTGGATCGATAGTGGTTGGAATTTGAGGTTTTCCGATCATCAAACTTTCTTTTGTTGTCACTTGGGCCTTGTGCATTTGCAAGCTTTAGTATTGGTTCCATAAGGCGGTGGGATACGATGACAACTTCTTCAACAGTTTTTGGCTTCGAAGCGATGACATCTCCTTCGATGCTTCGAGGTAAACCTCCGATCATAGCTTCCAAAAGTTTTTCATTGGTGGGAAACAGATGAGGACATAGAGCTCTCAGCTCGTGGAATCTCTTGAAGTATGTCTTGAGATCATTACCTTCAGCAGCCAAGTGGTAATACTCATCTTCGAGTTTCTTGATCTCAGTCCTCGGGCAATACTGTTTCATTAACAGTTGTTTCAGATCTGACCATGAAATCTTACAAGCTTCTTCCATTCCAATTGGTTGAGCGTGGCCTTTCCACCAAGATAACGCATCTTCTAACAAAGTTCGAGTCGCAAACTTGACTTTGCAATCATTTGTGCAGTCACTTAGCAGAAATACAGTCTCGGTTCTCTCAAACCAATGAAGTAAACCAATAGCACCTTCAGTGCCCTTGAAGAATGTCGGCTTGCAGTTCATGAACTCTTTGTAATTACACTTGCGAGTTAAAGTGGACTCACTTTGATTTGTTGGAGTGTTAGTTGCATTTGAGTTTGCCATTTCAAGAAGACGTGCAGCTTCTGCGACACGATTCTCTTCAGCAATGCGAGCAGCTTCAGCCTCACGTGCTGCTTGAGTGACACGCTCAGCTTCAGCCTCTCGAGCAATTCGGGCGTTCTCAGCTTCTCTTGCAATTTCAGCTTCTCTTGCAATTTCAGCTTCACGTGCCTCTTGGGCAATTCGTTCAGCTTCAACGCGTTCAGCTTCGGCTCTAGCAGTATCAGCGACATGTTGTGCTATAGCTGCGCTAACACTTTCAGCGACCATTTTCTGAATAGCTGAGGGAGTGATGGTGGATGAGGTAGCTTTCTTCTTGACCATTTTTCTAAAATTTCCAAGAATAAATACCAAGATTAAGAAATTATCGATCGATGATAAAATTGATTTCATATTATACATATCATAATAGTCCAGATTACCACTTTAAATTAATGATATGATATTGATATGAACAACGATTGAAATATGATTTTTCTCAACAAATCATAATATATATATAAGGATTGGTTCGGCATACATCACCGAGGAATAATATCATAACATCAGAATAATAGAAATACAACCATGGAATACATCGTACATAGTTTTGTTCACAACCATAAGTTACATCATCATAATTCTTGTTCCAAGGTTACAAACCAAAAAGATACAAGCCTTAATGCCTCATATGGCGGCTTTATGATACATACTAAGATAAAGATGACTAGGATCTACGCATCTCCCGATGCGTCATCCTGACGACGACGAATCTCCTCAACCATGGCTGTCAAGTCTCGGATCTGCTGCTCACGGGCTCGATCTCTCGCCTCGAGGTCATCAATCCTCTCCTCCAGAATAGCAGTGTGAGCATGAGCGGATGCAAGTTCGTGATGCAGGACTCTCTCTCGACCCAAAGCAGTCTCTCTCAAAGTACTAGCATCTCGAATAGTAGTCTCCAATCTCCGAGTCAATTGGTTAACGGCCTCTCTCGCCTCCACAATCTGAGTACTCATCATATCAAACACAATCTCAATGGAGTAGCGACCTACCACGAGGTTCTCGACTTCTTCCTCCAAGCTCTCTATCCTCACTAGTGGAATCTCATCATAATGTGCCATGAGCTCATTCAACTGATCTTCGTGCCTGATAAGTCTCGTAGCCAACAGAGGAATAGTGTGGTGTACTGGTTCACCGGTAACAGATATAACTGGAGCTGGTGCAGTAGTCGAGCTTTCTCCAAGCTCAAACGAACTAGGTGCTCCCTCCTCTTCTCTCCAGCGTCGAAGTAAAGGTATCAAGAATGACCATCTCCTAGCACCGGATTTCTTCCTTGGTCCGGCCTCATTATCCACTTGAGTAGGCTTTTCAGGATCAGATAGTGATGGTGGATAGCACTTGATGCAGAGCGGTAAAATTGGCTCACTAAAAGTGTCCAAAGGAGGTGATGCTGTAGGTGGTGATGAAACAGGAACAGTAGTAGTCTGATGGTAGAACACAGTAAGTGGCAGTGGTGGTGAAGTAGCAGTAGGTGAAACAGCAGGTGAAACTGGTGATGACTGAGCAGGTGGTGACTGAGCTGGTGATGACTGAGCTTGTGGCATCACATGAGTCATAGTGATGGGTCGCACACGCTTCCTAGCAGTGCGTTTGAAGGTCTTACCATTAGGATGCAGTCTATAAGGTACTCCAAACGGCTCAGGCTCATGAGGTTTAAGAACACGAATCATACGTCGACGACGACGGATAGCTTGGGCAGATGATCCAGAAGAATCTGATGAAGCAGAGTCAGTGTTCTCTGATGACTTGGATGATTCATCATCCACAGCAACATCTGAAGCAGGTAGCCATTGCTGCGACTCATAGTACTGATCTAGGGTCATGGAAGCAAAAGCATTGTACTCTTGAGGATGAGCAGTCATAGCTGGAACAGTGGGAGTTCGGGCAACTTCACCTTCCTCAAAAGGTTCAGTTTCGTCCGAAACAGTAGCTGGTATGACAGGACTGGGATGAGCTAGCATAGTGACAGTCGTAGAGGACATGGTATCATCCATCTCGGTGTCTGAGGACAGAACAACTGGGTGGGATGCAGACATGGTACTGTAACAACCCATAGTGTGCGATCGAGATTAACGTTTTAAGTTAATTTTCATGCTACATTGCCTTAATTAATTATCCTCACTTACGCATAAGTGAAATGTTTCCCCCGTTGTGATCTTAATAGATTTGTTGAGTATTTTAACGTGTTTGAATAAATTCCCCGTGTGTTTTATCGGATTTGATATATATATATAATTATAATCTTATAATATATATATATATATATATATATAAGTAATACATTTACCGTTATCCGAAATAAAATACTCATAAGATCAAAATACTTGTTTTTACGAAGTTATTATGGGTTTATAAATTTTTCTAAACTTTTCCCGAAATTACACTTTTTACCCTCGAGTTACAAAAAGTACAAGTTTAATCCTTACACTTTTAGAAAATGACACTTTGTACCCAAAAATATCTCATGCTTAAAGTTTCCAGATTTGACGCTTTTAGTCCCTCATAAAAACTGTTTTTGCAAAACTATTTTCAAAAGTCGGATTTTTACATTTTTAGCACCAAGCTTCATATTAGTTCTTGATTGAAGTTGAGGGGTGTATTTTGTCAAATTGTGATAGTTGTAAAATAAAAAGGAAGAGAAAGTGCCATAGGGTGGATTCGAACCAGTGACCTCACGTTTAACACCCCACGCTCCTAACCAACTGAGCTAGGCTCTTTTTATGTTTTAATCTCACGTTACATGCTATATATATCATAAAGCTTCTGTGTTATAGTTTTGTATAAAGGCTACTGTGATGTCGAGACATGCATGGTATTCATTTCTTGTTTCCATTTCTTCTTCTTCTCAACTTGTTAAGCCTTTTAGTTCTTATTATGTCTATGTTTTCCACAAGGTGGTGAGCTTATATGTTCGGCTTATTACAAATAAGCTCGAAAGAAAAGCTCTTGGCTTCCTTGGGCTCGAAGTGGGTTTAAGTTATACGTGTGACATTATACTCGTGATGATAGAAAATGATATCGAAAATGAAATGCGAGATGGTTCTAGCGAAACTTACCACACTCACTTGGAGTGGAGATGTTACGTGAAATGAGTGAACGTGTCGAATGAACTCGAGTACTCCTTGTTCTCCTTATAACTTGTTACCCGTATTCCTATTTACCCAAGTCTCCTAGTTGTTAATAACCCAAAACTCTTTGCTTCCTTTCTTCTTGATCGACAGAAACCAAGAGTAATAGTGTGATGTGTTTGTGAGGTGTATGAGTTTAAGTGAAGGGTGTGAATGCTTGTCGTGGTTTTAAAGAGATTCAAGCATGGCTTTATCAATTTTTAAGTCTTCTAGTCTTCCTAATTCTAGGCTTATAGTCACATGTTATATTGAATTTGTTTATGTTTGTGTGTATGTTTCTTGGCGTGGGGTTGAGGGCAGCCAAGATTGTGGCATGCTCAAGGCTTTGTCACTTCATGCTCTTGTTTAAGAAACATGTTATCCAAAGGTTAATCAAGTTAGTCAAGTGTCTAGGTATTTTAATAATAATGCTAGGGTGGTCAAAGTGTGGTGTTGGTCTCTAATCTTACACACACACGCAACACATTTGGAGACCAATGTGTTTTTATTTTGCTTGTGTCATTTTGTTGCATCTCGTTAGCTAGACTAACCATAGGAACGAAATCACAACTAAGATCCTAACCAAGTTTAAGTACAAGTTTCATGTGGTGCTTTGGGCTCGAAATTCAAATAATACAAGAGAAGTGAGTTGGGCTTTGTGGGTGTTGGGCTCGGGATACAACCGGCAAGGGCCCAAAATAAAATGGATATGGTGTTGGGCTAGGTGAGTTGGACGCGGCCCAAATAAAAATATAGCGTGGGCTTGGCCCGGTTACAAGGCCCATTTATGTGTCGGGTTCGAGTGGTGAAAAGTCCAATGAGTTCCGAGGCCCAATACGAATTTTATATATTTTTATTATAATTAAATTCGTAATTTTTACAAATTTTTACGTATTCGATACGTATTTTAAGGTTATCAAGATCGTGGGGAAATTTATTTCGATCACAACGGTATAGTTTTGAACGCTCAAGCTGCGTTGATCATGCATATGCCAAATTATATGCAAATGTGATGTTTAGAAAATTTCATGACGAAATAGATCGTGTTTAATTCCTGATTAAAGCGTTAAGTACATTGAAATTTTCCGGGAGCTTACAGAGACCCCATATCTCCTTACCTATTCACCTTAATCATGGAAGTTTTCACCTTAACTCTCCATAGGGAAATTGCTCAGGAACCTAATTTCCAATACCATTTTGGACGTAAAGAAATTAAATTTTCTCATGTGTGCTTTGTTGATGATATGTTAGGCATGTGTCATGGAGATACTACTTCAGTGAATGTCATTAAGAATGCTCTTGAGAAGTTCAGTAGTTACTCTGGTTTGGTTCCTAATCACTCAAAAAGTACTGCATTCTTTGGGAGCATGAATGAAGATGAAAAGGTTGCTATTAGTGATTTTCTTCCTTTTGCTGTTGGAAAACTTCCAGTTAAGTATCTAGGAGTGCCTTTGATCACTAAAAGGCTAAGTACTAAGGATTGTGGATGTTTGTTGGATAAAATAAGGGACAGAGTAAAGAGTTGGAAGCACAAATGTCTATCATATGCTGGGAGATTGCAACTTATTGCAGCTGTTCTTGAGTCAATCCATGTATATTAGGCATCTGTATTTCTCATTCCTTAAGTTATCATCAAAGAAATCAAAAATCTTTTGAAGTGTTTTCTTTGGAACCAAGGTGAAGCTAATAAAGGTAAAGCTAAAGTTGCCTGGGGCACAATCTGCAGGACAAAAGATCAAGGTGGTCTGGGCTTGAAGGATCTGAAAATTTGGAATCAAGCTATGCTAGCCAAGCATGTATGGAATATTGCTGTAAAAAAGGATACTTTATGGGTCAAATGGGTTCATACAGTCAAATTGAAGAATAAAAGTATTTGGAATATTGAAGGTGAGAAACGTGATAGTTGGGGATGGAGAAATCTTCTAAGCATAAGAGATCTTATTAGAAGGAATGTGGTATCTAAGATTGGCAATGGTCAAAGCATTTCATTATGGTATGATAATTGGAGTAATATCGGCCCTTTATTTCAGATGGTGACCAACAAGGACATTTATGAAGCTAGGCTGCAAGGTGATCTAAAAGTTAGTAATATGATATCTAATGGAAGCTGGAAATGGCCAGATGAATGGTATGAGAAGTTCCCTATGATCACTACACTGACTCTGCCAACTTTAAGTGATGATAATGAGGACAAAATTGTATGGAGAACAAACAATGGCAAAGAAATTGACTTCTCTGTTAAGATTGTTAATACTGATTTAAATAGCCAAAATCCAAGTGTTGAATGGTGGAAAGTAGTTTGGTACTCACAGTGCATCCCTAAACACACATTCATTCTCTGGTTAGCAATTCAAAACAGATTGTCTACTCAAGATAAGCTAATGAAATGGGAGGACAAAATTGTATGGAGAACAAACAATGGCAAAGAAATTGACTTCTCTGTTAAGATTGTTAATACTGATTTAAATAGCCAAAATCCAAGTGTTGAATGGTGGAAAGTAGTTTGGTACTCACAGTGCATCCCTAAACACACATTCATTCTCTGTTTAGCAATTCAAAACAGATTGTCTACTCAAGATAAGCTAATGAAATGGGGGGATATATGGTGCTAATAGATGTTGGCTATGCTGTAATAACTCTGAAGATTTACAGCACTTATTCTTTCAATGTTCATTCTCTAATGAGGTGTGGTGCAAAATCACTACATTGACTGACATGAGAGGGCAGAGCAGAATTTTTCAAGATGTTGTGCAAAATATGGTCAATGAGGGGAATGGAAATAATATTTTTTGGGTAAAAGGGAACTTCCACCCTGGTAAAATATATTAACCAAAAAACTGTTTAAAGTACAATGGAATGAGGCTTAAACGCCCCATTAACCTCAAGCAACCGCTTGAACCACCACTAGATCATTTATGACATGCCATAAATGAACAACTAGCTACCAACAACTAGAACAGCCACTAAAAACATAAAAATACATGCAAAACAAATAAACAAATCCAAAAAAAAAGATTACTTCCTCGAACGGCCTTGAAGCTTGAAATCAAACTGATTGTTGTATTCCTCAAATTGCCCAGGTAAGTCATAGACCTGGGCCGCATAATCATCAGAAAGATAGCCTTCAAGCTCGTTATGTCCTCCCGCTGATGAAAAGTAATTGTCCATAGGATTTGGCTCAAACACCTCATCATCACTATCTGAATCAACCACTTCACCCACCTTAGAGAATGGGTTGCCCTTCCTTTTACCATCAGCCACTGGAATAGGTTTACCATTATCATCCACAAGAGTAGCCTTCCCATCAATAATAAGCTTTTCAATCTTCTCAATTTTCTCAACAATAGGAGTGTTCTTCATAGGTGATGGAGAAGTAGATTTGGAAGAACTAGAAATAACTTCAGGAGTACACGTAATGCCTATCACAGGTTCTAAAACCGAATCTTGTTCCCTAAGCACATCAAAACTGTTCTTCAAATCAACAAGGTTGATATCATCTACCCAATTATTATTTTTACCTTGGTCATCCCGGGAAGGAGCCGTACTACTAGTAGGATCAGTAGTAGGTTCGTTACAAGAAGTAGAACCTACATTAACTGTTGGAGAACCTGTATTCGATTGGACAGAAGGCTTAGACGTCGTTGCTCCTCCATTCTTAGGCTTAGTAACCGGCCTATAGTAATACGAAACTTTAGGCTTTTGAAAACGAATCCCATCAACATGACGATTAGTACCCCTGAAGCTTACCTTTTCCTTTCTTATTATAAGCTTCAACGAAACCCTCTTCATCAACCAACGGTTTATCTTGCACAACTGGTTTCACTCTCTTAGGACATTGTTCATCACAATGATCAAAGATCTTACATATACCACACCTTGGAGGTCTCCATTCGTACTCTATCATAACCGTTTCCATGGTGTGACCCGAACCATTAGGAAATAGTATCGCAACGACAAGAGAATCAACCAAAGCTTCATGAGACGAAACTTCTACAAGAGCACGAGCATACGAGTTACGTCCCCAAGATTGGAGACACATTGAGCTAGTATAAGCATCCAACATGATAGGCCGACCTATTTGTGTAGTAATTAAGCTTAAGCCCACTTCCGAATACGCAACAAGAGGAATCTTGTGAATCTTAACCCAAACAGGCGCCGTAGTTGTAACCTCTTTAGTAAGCGTAGCATTAGGAGTCCATATGTTCAAAACGATAGGAACTGAACGGATTAGCCATGGACCAGTTTCTAAAACCCTCTCCATACCTACCTTAGTCGAGAATTGAAATAAGAAGAACCCATTATTAAGCATAACACGCTCTATACCGAATTTAGCCCAAGTGTTTTTCACGTAGTTTTCGACTATAGGAAACGCGAGGCGTTTGCCAATGAAGTAACCAAACAGCGTATGAGCAAACCTGCTACTTATCTCATCCACTACCTCCAATGGAATGGTCACGTTAGCCCCTTCGACACATTCTTTACTCCTCATCTCAGTCAATTGGACAGTTTTCTTAGGAGGAGTAGACTTGAACATGGCAGCATACGAAGAAGGATTAGGACGTGAGCTGTTCAAATCTACAGTTACAGGAACATCATTGTCCCTTTCAACTATAACCTTCTGATTACCAACTTCAAACCCAGATGCCATAAAGAAAACAAAAGTAACCCTACCCTAAAAACACACTTAAAACAGAAGAGCAACAAAAGCAGAAAAAACGATTAGGAAAGCAAAAAAAACACGAACCCCTAGAAGGGTCCGTCGATCATCATGCTAACCTAACCAACTCAAATGATGGAGAATTGATGAATCAATGATAAAGAATTTTTGCAGACAATAGGAACAGCGAAACCCTAAAATCAAAATCGAGCCCTAAAACTACAAGGCCTGCATCCAAAAAAAAACAACCAACTAAAGGGAGATAATACTAACGATTAATCCACAGAAGAAGGAATGTTTTTTATGGAATAAGGTTCAAGCAGAAAGAAAAGATCGATCAGTCAAGGGGAGGAGGGGAGCCGCCATTTTCTCCAGAGCGTTTTAGGGTAGGGTTTGAATGGAAATAATATTGCTAGTGTGGTTAAAAGGTTGACCTTTGCTGCTAGTATATACTATATTTGGAAGGAAAGAAATGGTAGAATTTTCAGGGATGTTAGTAAAAGTAGTGATGATGTTTTCAAGAATATTGTGGATAGTGTGAGAAATAGGCTCTTGGGGTTAACAGTCAAGAATAGTGCAGCTGTAAAGAAGATGGAAAAAACATGGGGTATTTCTTATAAAAGAGCCTAGTATCTAGTTGGGGCTTTTGGATAAAATTTTCTTTATAGTCTGATGTGGTTCTAAGTGAATTGAATATTTCTCAGTGGTATTAAGGGGTGTTTGACTATCTGTATAACAACATCATTCTGTCATCAGTATGATGGTTGTCTCAATATTGTGCATACCATTACAATGAAGAGGCGCCTTGTATCTTGGAGTCCTATCTGGTAGGACTGTACCTATAGTAACCTTCTATGTTACGTTTCAGTTTGGCCTTAGGAGGGAACTGAACATGCATTTTTGGTGAAATAGGAGGTCTAATCAGTAAGGATGTACCATAAAGAAGGGTCTCTTATTGTGAAGGGTAAATGGTTTCGGTGGGTGGTGTATGATGGAAGGAATAGAGAGGAGTGTAAGATGATCCTTCTTGATCCTTCCAATACATCACTAAAGGAGGAAATGGTTGGTTTCTTTCAAGGTGTGCGTTCCCAAGTAGTTGAAGCCATTTTAGAGATGGAAATGTAGACTACTTGGCATAGCCCTTTTCTGGAAGAGAAATGGGTTCCTAGTGATGCCTCTCTCCCTTTCTGCCTTGATCATTGTGGGTGGATGGTTGAATGGTCTTGGTAGAAGGGAGTTGGGGAAATGTAGCTAGATGATATGGTGCAATTATGAGGTAATTTAGGTGGTATTGCTTTGAGAAGTAATGTTGAAGTTTCTCTGTGTATCGTCTGTTTTGCATCTTTGTCAAAGGTCTGTTTGTTTAGTATCTGATATCAAGTGTATATCTTTGTCTGTTTCATCTGTTTTGGGGCATGTCCTAAATCAGTGATTCATTTCTTATTTGTACAGTGGTTGATTGTTTAATATAAAGTTTACCTCTTGCACCAAAAAAAAAGTTAAATCATGTAAAAATGGCATAATGCCAAACAACCCTTTAAACTTATAAACTTAACATGTATTAAATCATGACTCGAAAGCATTGTCCGTAGGGCGTTTCTTGGTATGAGAGAGGGTTTAGAGAATAACTCAATTACCCATGAGCTCCACCGATAGCTAAATCGCGACCTTGTGCCTTAAACTTGATCTCACCTATAAGAAAACATAAATGAAGTAACATAAGCATAAATCTTAGTGAGATAACATATATAAAGCTAAAAATAAACATCTTACTAGATGTTGCTTCATAATAACTTTCCCTTGCATAGCTATCTCGGTGATTATAACACCGCTAATTCCCCACGGGAATATATTCTTGCATCGTAACATGCACTTGGGGGCTAGATACCTCATCATAATACTAGAAGGCATCATCCTTGCCTTAAATATACTAGTTGTCTGCTTAGGACCTGGTGAACCCGTATTTGGCTCAATTTAGCATCATATGTGCTCTAGTAGTCCAGTTAGGATGTCAAGTCCCATTTTTTAGACTTTTCATATCTAGTTGTGCTTTTCATAACTGACGAGCCATATAAACATACTAATCATCCACTTAGGATGTTCGAGTTCCATTTTTGGAACTTCTACTATTCTGAGGCTCGATTCTCAACTAAGGAGGTCTAAGTTCCAACTTTGTCTGGAACAACTGTATGTGATCACATAATAGCACATATCGTCCACTTAAGACGTCTAAACCCATCTTGGGTCATAATGCATATAGTTATGCAAGTCATCCATTAAGGATATCTAGTTCCAACTTTGTCTGGAACTCATATATGACTCTTGTAGTCATGTCGTCTACTTAGGACGCTAAACAAGTAATAACACAATATTTTGACCAAAATCATTTTACTAAGACCATATGGGTCATAACGGGTTGTTTTGACCCGTTTACTTTATTTCACATATAATTCATACCACGTAAATTCTTTAAATTCATAGTAAGCAATAGTAATTCATAACACGAGCATAATACATAAGCATACAATAAGAAATTAGATATAAGTATCACAGAATATGTGACACTTCTAACGAGCTATTAAGGACCCTTTAAAATGAGAAATGATTCATCATTTATGCTAAAAACATGTTATTGAGACCACATGGGTCATAACGGGCTGTTATGACCCGTCTAAGATATTTCATATATAATCTCATATTACGAGATCCATTTCTACTCCTGATATATACTTCAACATAGTTATGTGCTCACTTACCATAAACTCGTAACACAAGTATAATACATAAGCGTATAACAAAACATGAACGTGAATACCATAAAACATATGGTATATCTAACGGGCTTCTTTTAGTCATGTTTTTAATCTTATATTCGTTACTCACCTCGATATAGCTTGAAACATATCGTGAGCTCCCGTAAACGTCCTCGGCTAACCTTTATAACCTAGGAACATGTAATTAACACGAAGCTTACTTAATAAAAGATTTAGCTTGCCATAACAAGCATTGAAAGATGACTGATAAGGATTTAAAACGTACACTTTTAAGGGGTCATTTAAGCCCTTAATCGCCCACTTTTATATCCGTTACTGCTTAATTTCGTTCCTTTTCACTTTTTAGGTCTCTTGGAAGCAAAATGCTGGAATGATGCATATTTGGACGAAAAGGAGTGAATATATGAAGAAAATGGCTAAGTCAAGATCGAAGACACTCAAGCTGCTGAAACTAAAGCTGACGGCGTCCTACCTATAAGGCGACGTCGTCGCAAGTGTAAATCTATATATAGAATTCGATTTTTCAGTTTTTAGAGAGGTAGACTTGTGGAGTAAAAACCCTAAACGTTTGTAGTCCGACTTGGACAGTATCTTAGGGTCCCAAACCCTATTTTACTCATCAAGATAAGTGTTTTATTCCATTAATTTCATTATGTCTTCCATTAAATGTGTGTATGCTTGCTTGTTTAACATGTCCGGCTAAATTTCTTGTGTGTTTGCTTAGATCTATGAAACCTAGTTGTTAATTATTGATTGGTTATCTCTTATCTTAATTGTAAATGGCTTAGGAGTGCATTAGGCTATCGTTGTGTTTAAATGCTTGAGTAATATTTGTGAACATTAGTTTATGAAACACTTAGCGGATTTCGTAGTCTAAACATCCAAAGATAACCTTAAAGTTAGTTTATGAATCATCTAGAGGACTTCGTAGACAATAACCTAAAGGTATACTCAAATATTTAGGGCATAAGCGTTCCCTACAACCTTAGAAAACACAACGCGTAAAGAATAAGGACGTGACAATTCAACCATCAATAAAAGATAACTAGGGAGTAGTAGTGTCTAGGTAAACACATTTTAATCATCATACGAGCACACATCAAAAAGACATAGACTACCCATAGTATTAGATAATTAGAATAGTAGAGTAATCGGTAGAAGTACCACCCCCCAAATCCATTGCCCCGAGATTTTACCCTTAGCTTTCTAAAAAATATATAAAAGATAAAAAAGAATCTTCCTCAACCTCAACCTTAGCGTAGTACACTTCTTACTAGCATTCCTATTCCCCTAGAGAATGATATCAATCCCCGAGGCTTACCCAATAATACACTACAACGATTAGGTTCACTGCCTAGGTGGTTGAAAAACTTGCTCGAAGAAAAGGAAGTTTCCTTTGACCCCGAACGCGCTTCGTACGCGCATCAATGACTAAGCCATAAGCGAAGTGTTTGGTTCCGCGGCTTATAAAACCATACGAACACACTATACAAAATTTAACACTATAAGATGGTGTTATGGCATCATAACAAGTTACCCATCACCCTCCTTATCATATAAACATGATTAACATGTGTTCTTGATGATTTCCAAAAATTACAACTTAACATAAACTTATAAATTTCCACAAAATCCCACTTATGACATAAAAATACAACCTTTAATCATAACCCAATAGTGGGTAATCCTAAAAACAAATTATGAAACATAAGTACAATTTTTACCTCAAATTAACTTGTGGGAAAGTTAATATTTACACCTCTAAGCCTTGGCATACCAATTCCTTAGCTTAAATCTTGCTCAAAATCAAATAGAAATTGAAACCCTAGAATGTTCTTGAATTATGTGTGTCGAACGTGAGATAGCAGGAGGGACAAGAGTAAGTCGGTATGAGGGTTCCAGATAACTCATACGATTTATATAAATTTTAATTTAACTTTTATCAATTGGCAAAACTGGTCCCTGCTAGGAAAACTATTGCATAGATGGTCCTTTTTCCTTTATAACTAATTTCATGGGAAGTCCTTATGACTAATGAAAGATTATTATATGACATGAATTGACTGTGAAGCCTTAAAATATAATGATAAATCATTATTGTAGAATTAGGGTGTTACAACTCTCCCCTACTTATTCGGTTTGTGTCCTCACAAACCATTCTTAATGAACGCTAGGGAGTACCAACTGAGCTTCTATTTATATTCTGACCCCTTTTCTTTGCTTCCATTAGACTTAGAGAAGGATGACCTCTTAATTCTGAACATCTTGACCTAAGTGTTAAGAGTTTCAACTGGTTTCTCAACATAGTTGAGGTATTCTATAATCATGATATCTACTAGAGGGGGATCGACAATTGAAAGTTCTACTTCTCGGCCTCTCTTATTCTTATAGGATCTCATCATATCTTACATTATCTTAAGTCTTTGTATCATCTTATCGATCTTTTCATTCATGTGAATGGTCTCAATGTTTGACCATCTATCTAAGAATGATAGGATGTGTTGAAATTAACACAAGTGCCCAAATTCTTATGGAATTTATGTCAGAATTCATAAGTGAATCTAGACAGGAATTATAGAGACATGTACTCTATAACTGGCTATGATACATAAAGATCTCATTTCTCGAAAGTTTCTCAAATGCTAATATCTTAGTAACTATTAATTGGAAGACTGGAACTGTGTTTTAGTGATGGACGTCACACTCTGACAGTTATGTTATCTCACATGACATGGGTCATAACCTGATTATGATTGTATTTAGGCTCATGCAGGATGATTTAAACATCTTGATTTTATTCCTTCTATAGAATTGACCAATTATACATGGTCCTTACTCATATTAAGTGCATACAACACTTTTCTGACTGAATTTAGAGTAAATGCTAAACTGAATTATAGAACCGTTCTTAAGCAAATTTCTAGCGGTTACAAGTTAAGTAGTACCGCTATACTTGGAACTGATTAGTGTCTGTTTTCAACACTAGATACTAGGAATCTCTGAAGTCAAACTTTATTATTGACAGCTTGACTAATAATAAATCTATGTGTGGAACTTACTACTGAAACTGCCCGTCTATAACATCATACTGAATATAAGTACATAAAGTATGTCACTGTATGAGTGCATAACTGATCGAGTACATAAGCACATTTTTAGTGCATAAGTACATTCTAACTTATCATATCCAATACCATTTAGATCATATGATCTGCATTACTGAAAAGGGCGCATACTCACAATACTGAGTGCATAAAGCACATCACTAATTATATGTATAAGTATCTGACTGCATACATAAAGCATTATTGTTCCACACAAGAATGACTGAATGCTCAGAACATAATACTTAATTGTCTAATTGCATAATGTTTACAAAGGATGTAGGTGCATAAAATACAACCGCATAGAACTTTGTCACATAAAGACTCTCTTAAGAGACTTTGATCAAAACTGTTGCCAGAATTTCATGGCAAATAATTTAAGCACTAATATGTTGATCTTGATTGTTGCAATGAGGATAAGTATCCTATGTTTGATTTCAATTTCTTATAAACACAATTCTTTTTTGGGTAAAAGGGTTAAATTATAAACACAATTCTGCGAGGGCTTCCAGTGATGAAGCCTTCACAATAAACAACCGATCATATTGTTGTTCAGACAACTGATAGATATTCATGAACTATCATGCTGATATATAATTCTGGAAAATTTGCGATAAATTTTTCTGACGATATTATCCCATTCCAACCAGGAAATTTAAGGATTACAACTTGCCAACTATCTATCAATGTTCTACAAGGGAGAGCAACTGCAAGGGAGTAACTGGCGAAATTGAAGGATTACAACTTGCCAACTAAATGGCGAACTGGTCAGTTGTGAGTAACTGCAAGGGAGAGCACATCCCGAATTGTTGTTGACTTGACAACTAGGCTAAAGTCTCATGAAAATCAATATCTGGTTTTTGCTAAAATCCTTTTACAACAAATCATGCTTTGTAACGAGTAATTGCATCATTTTTGTCTCGTTTTAACCTATTAACCCACTTACAATCAACAACATTGGTGTTAGGAGCACGTGGTACTAAAGACCATGTACCATTTTTAGCAAAATCATTATACTATTTTTTCATAGCTTGACTCCATTCTGGAGATTTATTGGCAATGGTAAACAAATTTTGGTCCGATAATTGGGGTAGGGGAGGTAATAGCATGATGTGTGGATGGATTGTAAGGAGCCCGTTGTTTGGGATTTTGACGAAGATTCATGGGAGGTTAACGAGGAAGTGGTGGTGTTTGTATTGGTGAAGTCGACACAGGAGATGGGTGATTACTTGGAGAGCCAACAAATGATAAATTAGAATGACTCGCATTTGTTGATGACAACGAAGATACGCTCGGAAAGCTATTAGGTAAGTTTGGAGAGCCATATTGGCTCGGAGAACTAGGAGGGTTCATTCGGCTTAATGAAGGATTGGGAGAGTCGGGACCTGGATTATCCGAAGTGGGAATCACAGGACTTGATTCTGAAGAATAATATGGACGTCTTTGTGGTACAGGTGGGATATTTGTTTTTTGTATGGCAAAGGTAAAATGTTCCTCATTAAAGCAAACATGACGCGCAATGTAAAGATGCTCGGTTGATAAGTCAAGACAATGATATTCAAGATAAATAGGATTGTAGCCTAGAAAGACACATGGAATAGACCGAAAATCCATCTTATGACGATTGTAAGGACGAATATGGGGAAAACATTAAAAACGAAAGACACGAAGGAAGGAACAATCAGGAATATGGTTGAATATATATTCAAAAGGTGACTTGTTTGTCGATGCGCGAGATGGCATGCGATTGATTAGATATACAGGTGTATCGAACGCAAAATGCCAAAAACGTTGAGGATTACTTGCTTGATCAAGTAAAGTGAGAGCGGTTTCAACAACATGTCGATTGCAGCGTTCCACAAAACCATTTTGCTCACTTGTATGGGGACAAGAACGCCCGTGAACAATACCAAGAGATGAGAAAAATGGATTTAAATTACGAAATTCACCACCCTAATCAGTTTGGACATTTTTCAGCTTTGTAGTGAAGTATCTTTCAACCATGGCTACAAAGCTTTTGAAAGTGTCATAAACATCAGATTTTTTAGCCAAAGGATAAATCCACATATAACGAAAATGGCAATTAACACATAACATAAAAAAAAAACCTATGACCTTCAAACGATAAAATGGGTGCGGGGCCCCAAACATCACAATAGACTAATTCTAAAATATTACTACTTTGAAAATCTGAAACTGGTAGAAAAAATTTTGATGATTTTCCCATATGACATGAAGTACATGAAGTAGATAAATTGTGTTTGTAAGGGGAAGTCAAAATCTGAAAACCATGGAATTAAAAAGACGTTGATGAGGATAACCAAGCCGCCTATGCCAGATGGGAGACACAATGAATAAAGACCATTTTCACTAGGGCCAGTAAGCAGCGTACTATGTGTAAATTCATCCTCTACAATGAAAAAAGTAGAGTGGAATTCAAAAACGACATCATTATCATAACAAATTTTTGAACAGAAAGGAGATTCCTTGTATTTTTTGGTACGTGAAGAATATTTGAAAGAGTACAAGTTTTGTGCGGTGAGTATATTTTGTAGAACCAATATGAAGAATAGAAATACCCTTACCATTACCAACATGAAGGGCTTCATTGCCATTGTATGCCTTTAAGTTCTGAATGCTTGCTAAATTAGCGGTAATGTGACATGTATCTGCATTCCAATATTTAGTTGAAGAAACACAAGCAAAGTTGTATATTAGTCGAGCACGAATAGTGGATTGGTCACGATTGGGGCACTGTGACGGGATATGTCCATTACCACATTGATTGCATGTGCCATATACTATTTTAGGAGTAGATGGCCACTTTAAGTGATGATTACCGCTACAGTTGTGGTGGTTCTTACCACCAATGTTACCGGTTCCATGATTGTCATAATTGTTGTTGTGAGATGGTTGGTAACTACAAAAGGATTGTGAACCTAATGGTTTTGTGGGTATGAGCTTAAAACCAATCGATGATGCAATCAAACGAAGTTGATCGATTACTTGTTGAGTGAGAGGTGAAGTCATTTTTTTTAAAAAACCTCAAAGGATATTGTGTTGATGTAATTGTAATTGTGTACTCAAAGGATATTGTGTTGATTCAATAGTATTATATTGTTGAAGAAATTTTATATTTAAGTAACCTAAATTGAATACTTCTCATACATGTTTATTATTTCGTGACTTATTTTTCTTTCTAGAATTGCAAAATTGATTGTACATAAAGTTGGAAATAGGTGTCTTCAGGTGTAGATTTTTTTAAGGGGTCATTTAGCCTCTAAACTCGTACACATTTTACCACATATTGCTCTAAATCGTTTCTTTTTGAGTTTTAACTACTTGGGAAGCATTTGGTAGAAAAGGATGCACTTTGGGCTCTTGGATGGAAAAACAAAGAAAACGACAATGGCCACATGACAAGGTCATGTGACGGCGTCACAAGCTACAACGTGACACCGTCGCGTGAGGGTGCTAACCATACAGTGAGTGGAGACGGCGTCAGATGAAGCTAGCGGCGTCACAACTATAAAGTGATGTTGTCACAATAAAGTTGGTGCAATTTGTGAAACCCTAATGAGCGTCACAACCATAAAGTGGCGTCATCACAACCCAAATTCTATAAATACAAACGCATTGTTTTCGTTATTGTGTGTGCAACTTTGGAGGAACTTATACCACCAAGTTAGGGTCGGTTTTTAGCAACTTTTTAGGCTTTTTGGCCCTTGAAGAACTCATGTATTATTGAGAAAAGTTATTTAATTAATCATTCAATCATTTCTATGTGTTATTGTTTGATTTGTTTATTTGCTTCTCTTTATATTACTATGCTAGGTTAAATACTTAGGAATGCATGTAACCTAGTTGTTAATTGCTTTGTTTATCGTCTCTTGTTTAATGACGTGCACATTAGGAGTTGGAAAACTGCCTAAGGAAAACTAGACTAGCTTGAACGTCCACTAAAACGTGTCCAATTAATGCTTATATCTTAGGTTATTAATTTGCGATAAGTATTTATTGCGTAGGCTAATCGAAGGGTGAGCTTGACAATCTATAGGCACGAAAAGTATTTCTTGTCATTTATTTTTATTGTATTTTAGTTTAATTAGTATTTTAAAATCAACCTCTCTCAAATCCCGGATTTTTACTTTCTTTAAATTAAAACATAAAAATACCAAAAATAATATTCCCTCAACTTTTAAGCTTAAACCGTCATACACTTCAAATCTACCTCCCCCGAGTCTTGTCTATACTACAATACAACGGTTAGATACTATGCTTAAAAGGATTGTAAAACTTAGAGTGTTGCAATCCGACGCATCATCTAAAATTCTAAAAAGTAAGCTAATTGTAAATTTAATTTTATGACTTAAATATAAACTTTTCATTTCAAAACTTTTTGTAAGTTTATAAACTTAAAGATACACGAGATTTTAAATTTATGAGAAGTATTATATTTTATTATAATAATAATAATAATAATAATAATAATAATAATAATATTATTATTATTATTATTATTATTATTATTATTATTATTATTATTATTATTATTATTATTATTATTATTATTATTATTATTAAATTGATCATAATATAAAAAATGTATACGCATGTGGTTGTAAATTTTAAAATAAAAACATAGATTATTATAACATGTAAATGGGATTAGGTAAAAAAAATTGCAATGTACTTTTTCAAATATATCGATTTTGTACGTGAACTTTAAAAAAATTGTAAAAATGTAACGAACTTTCATACGTGTTCTAATTTGGTACGTAATGATGACGCGTCATACCTAATTCTGGCACGTGGCATCATTTTATAACGTGACACGTCATCATATACCAAATTGGAACACTTATGAAAGTTCATTATATTTCTACTATTTTTAAAAAAAAAAACCACGTACCAAATCGATACATTTGAAAAAATACATTGTTATCTTATTACCTAATCCCTACGTAAATTAGTACACGAGATCGTACATATGTTACAATTACACCCAATTAACTTGATGTAAAATATTACAGTATTTGATAGCTAACTATCCAAAATCCACACATAAGCATAACGTATATAGCAAAGGGCTTTAGCTCAGTTGGCACTCACATTCGAAAAATCCATGAGATCATAGGAGAGATTTTGTGAATAAAATGTCAAGGGTTCGAGTATTAGTTTTTGCTCATTCCAGTTGGTACCCTACTGAGTCAAGAAAGTTGTTATAGTTATTCCTTGTGGGATATAGAATGACTGGTGCCTAAAGGCATCCATAATCAAAATATTGCTGTCAATTCACACCTTTTTTTATAAGCATAACGTATATTATTTTTTAATAAGCATATATGTGATAGACTTTTATTTCGGAAGGAACACTCTTTGTAGTACTATATATTTAATTAACAATTAGTTTTAAACCCATAACAAATAAAACAATCCTTGTTTGATTAATTTATATCTGGTACCGGATATTTTGCGTTAGTATCACGCGAGCAAATTAATTGAAATGTGGGTCCATATATGCACATATATACAGACAGACCAAAGACTCAGTCCACGATCTGAGGGTTCAAATAGTAGGTTAAAGTGCATAACATGTACACTAACCACTATGGACCCACATTTCTTTTAATTTGCTCGCGTGATAACGCTATAAATCAAGGTTGTCAGGATCGGGATCCTACCTAGGATCGTTTTCGGCTTTGCAAGATCGTAATCGTAGGATCGGATCGGGATCGTAAGATCCTATAAAAATGCATATATTTTTGTATAGGGGTTGAAGTTTTATATTTCTATATAATATTTCATATGATAAACGAATATAAATAGATGATAAAAGAAAAAGTTATATGTTCAAGTACCGTAATAGTAGAATATTATATATATTGCAATGCATACTTGCACAAAGTTACTAAATACGTGCACGGTGCACCTACTTCTTGTTTTAATGTTTTTTTATTATAGGTTTTTCGTGATAACATTTATGCAAAAAGATAATGTTAATTTATTAGCACGTGATTCTGTAACTTTCTTGTTACATTATATAGATTAATGCAAAAAGATAAAAGGATTGTATCTAAAAATGAAACTACATAATTTATAATAGAGGGAACACAATATTTTTTTTCTTTATGACCAAATAAATTAAATTATAATATTATGATAATATTACTGAATTTTTTTTCTTGATAACCAAATAAATTAAATTAGAATATTCATGCTTTTATATGTACCATAAAATAAAATATGAACAAAATTGGGTCAAGTATATAGATAGTTTACTTCAAAAACAAGCTTCTAACATTTTACAAAGCACGAAATTGTTTTTCATAATAAACCCAAAAAGACACATCTAAACTATTTTTAAATAGTCCCCAAAAAAATAATGATTTTACACTCATTAATCTTGCAAGAGACAATTAATTAACAACACAAAAATAAATAATTTTTTTGAATAATTCTTAGTCATCGGGCTTTAAGACATGAGCTTATACTTAATAAGATAATTTATCGAAAAAAAAATATGAAAAAAAATATAAAAAATAAAAAAATCTAATAATCGGCGATCCTATACGATCCGATCCGATCCTACGATCCTACGCGCGATCCTACGATCCTGCTGCGATCCTACCTGGATTACGATCTTAGTAAGATCCTGATCGTTTTTTGTGTGTAGGATCGTAGGATCGTACGATCCTACGAGCAGGATCGCGATTTTGACAACCTTTCTATAAATTAATCAAACAAGGATTGTTTTATTTGTTATGGGTTTAAAACTATTTGTTAATTAAATATATAGTACTACAAAGAGTGTTCCTTCCGAAATAAAAGTCTATCACATATATGCTTATTAAAAAATAATATACGTTATGCTTACCCCAAAAAGGTGTGAATTAATTGGAATATTTTGATTATGGGTGTCTTTTGGCACTAGTCATTGTCTATCTCACAAGAAATAATTCTGACAATTTTCCTGACTCAGTGGGATACCATCTGAAGTGAGCAAAAATCGAGACTCGAACCCTTAACATTTTATCCACAAAATCTCTCATGTGATCTCATGGATCAAATGTGAATATCAACTAAGCTAAAGCCTTTTGGTATATACGTTATGCTTATGTGTGGATTTTGGATAGTTAGTTATCAAATACTGTAATATTTTGCATCAAGGTAATTGGGTGTAATTGTAACATATATACGATCGAGTTGAGGTCAAAATAGATCTTATATTACATAGATCTAATAAATCAATCTTAGCCACCCATTTATTTTTATCTAAATTAATATTAAAAAAAAATCACATTTTTTTTTAAAATAACATATCTTGCAAATAGTAAATTTTCAAACTACAAAAAATACATCATCGCGGCGAGAATTAAATTATCTTTTTATAAATATGCAATTCTTTATATTTTCGACAAACTTTTTTTTTTTCAAAAATTCCGACCAGAAAAATCACATGTGATTTGTAAAAATCAAATCATATATGCTTTTTACAAATCACATATGATTTGCACAAATCATATGTGATTTGTAAAAATCCAATCACGTGTGATTTTCACAAATCACATATGATTTTCTAGGCCGAAATTTTATAAACAAAAATCGTTAAAAATATATAGAGGTGCATATCTATAGAAAAATAATTTAAGTCGTGATAGTATGTTTTTTTTTCGCGTAACGATTAACGGTTTGCGAGATATTTAAATTTTTAAAAAAGGGTGAAAGTTTATTTAAATTTTGTTTTGATTAAAAAAATGAATTACTATGATTGGTTCATTGAATCTATGGTAAATTTGAGATCTATATTGAACTTTTGCCATGTACGATCTCGTGTACTAATTTACGTAGGGATTAGGTCATAAAATAGCAATGTATTTTTCAAATGTACCGATTTGATACGTGAATTTTTTAAAAAATTGCAGAAATATAACGAACTTTCGTAAGTGTTCAAACTTGGTACATGATGACGTGTCACGTTATAAAATGGTGCCACGTGTCAGACTGAGGTATGACACGTCATCACATACCAAATTGGAACACTTATGAAAGTTCGTTACAATTTTACAATTTTTTTAAAGTTCACGTATCAAATCGGTACATTTAAAAAAGTAACATTACTATTTTTTACCTAATCCCATCTTTTATATTATAATATGCTTTTATTTTAATATTTACAACAACATGCGTATACATTTTTTATATTATGATCAATTTAATGATAATAATAATAATAATAATAATAATAATAATAATTTGGGTTGGGGCAGACTATGAACGCTAGGACTTACCGATGTGTGTTGTGTTATCGGCTAGGTGTTCCTCTATTTTCTGTTTAGATGCCGTGATCAGCTTGTTTCAGGGTCTTTCCTGGGGATATTTATGGGGACCATGTTGTATCGTGTGCGGGTATTATTGGCATTAAACATCGGCATAACGTGGTGCGTGATGTTCTTGTTGACATATGTTCTCGGTCAGGGGTTTCGGCTCGTAAGGAGGTTGATATTGGGCTTATTGGGGAAAGGGACATATCCTTACGTCCAACTGATATTTTACTTTACTCGTGGGATGGTGGGCTTGATATATGTGCTGATCTGAAAGGGTCATCTCCCTTGACGCAAACTGGTATGGTTGATTTTGTGCCCGATCGTGCGGTGATTGAAGCCGCGCAACGTAAACGCGTCAAGTACGAGGCTAAATGCGCGGATATTGGATATGGGTTTCATCCATTTTCATTCTCTTCTTTTGGGGAACTGGAGAAGAATGCAGTGACCTTACTAAAGCGTATCCGAAGATTCTCGGTGACTCAAGACATAGGTGCACGTGCTGCTGCTCACATTTTTAGTAGGATTTGCTTCACTATAGCTAAAGAAGTGGGGGACCGGTTAGTATCTCGGCTCCCTACTAATTTCTTGTAAATCATATGTTCTTCTAATAAAGTGATGTTTATAATAATAAAATAAAATAATAATAATAATAATAATAAAATATGATACTTCTCATAAATTTAAAATCTCGTGTATCTTTAAGTTTATAAAGTTACAAAAAGTTTTGAATTTATATTTAAGTCATAAAGTTAAATTTACAATTAGCTTACTTTTTAGAATTTTAGATGACGCGTCGGATTGCAACACACTAAGTTTTACAATCCTTATATGCATAGTACCTAACCGTTGTATTTTAGTATAGATAAGACTCGGGAATTGATCGTTCTCTAAAGGAATATTGAGGTAGATTTGAAGTGTATGACGGTTTAAGCTTAAAGGTTTAGTGAATATTATTTTTGGTATTTTTATGTTTTAATTTAAAGCAAGTAAAAATACGGAATTTGAGAGAGGCTGATTTTAAAATATTAATTAAACTAAAATACAATAAAAATAAATGACAAGAAATACTTTTCGCGCCTATAAATTGTCAAGCTCACCCTTCGAATGTCAAAACTCCATTCAGGCGACTTTTTGCGATAAACACGAGCAGGTGAACCAAGTTCTTCGTCTACATCGAACGTATCCTGCTCGGACTTCAACCTATGCAAGTATATCCCTTCATCATGAACTACACCAAGACCAAAAGGTTGGTTCAAAGTCATTAATAAGCAGCGGTTCTCGACAGTAACAGGTGACCAAAACTGAACAAGCACATGTTGCTCGCGGATTCTCAAAGCTGAAAGTACAGAAGTGATATTTTCCTTTATCATTTGCAGGTCTATGGAATTTAGATCAACCATCGTCTTAGAGAAACCTATGCACTGGCGGAGCTACACGGTTTATTTTGGGAGGGCCAGAATGTATATAGATTTACTTTAGGGGGGCCAAACAAGTAAATCCTATATTAAATTACAAGTATTACACAAAAAAAGGTTCACTTCTATACATAGTATTTCAAATTGTGGGAGGGCCACCACCCTCTTTGGTCCTCACATAGCTCCGCCTTTGAACCTATGAATACAGAAACATATGAAGACATTAATCACAGTGAACTATTTATATACTTAGAAACAAAACTAAGGGAATGGATCGAGTAAGAAGAAAAATAAAAATAAGAAGAATGAGAAATGTTTTCAGCCACACATTTCAAATGTACAAGGAGAATTTCATGGGAGATGCATCTCTTTTTGTAGATGCATCTGAAATGTGCGGCTGTGGTTATTTCTCATCCTTCTCATTTTACTTTTATTTCTTATTTGATCCTTACTCACAAAACTAAATATAAACAAGATAATTTCGCCCACAAATAATCAGAAAAAACAATTTAAACTAGCAAGCAATCCTAATCACGCAAACACCCTAAAAAACTTCTTAAAACACAAACGGTCATAACAACCAACGATCCCAAACAGCCCTTGATAATTATAAACAATGTATAACAAGAAAAGAGCAACAAGACTAAATCGAGATGAGATGTAAGTCTACCGCTAAGTATAGTAGGCGGTGTGGGGATTAGCTTACTTTTGAGCTTATCAGCTTATTGTGATTTCAAAAGGCCAATACGTTTAGTTTATGACCTTATTGGCTTAAGACAAGGTTTGGCTAACTTTATCAAAAAGCCAACTCTTTTTAAAGCACTTCAGTATAAGTGTTTAGATAAAGCTTATTGTATTATGATAATACAATTAGCCCATAACTCCCTAATATAAGCTTAGCCAAACACCTAGTAAATAAAGCCAATAAGGGGGTGTTCGCTTAAGCTTATATGTGGGCTTATGAGCTTTGATTTTGGCTTATATTTCATAAGCCTCAATTTTCTGGCTTATTTTGAGACTTATGGGTTTATATAATTGCTTATTATGATAGTAACATGCTTATATATAAGCCCACCAATATATAAGCTGAATCAAATAACCTCATAAGCCGACATATAAGCTTAAACAAACACCCCCTAAGCCAATAAAATAAGCTAATCCAAACACCGACCTTGATCAAAACATCATACAAGTCTTAAAACTGAATTCCAAAACCATATGTAATTAAGTCTTCATATTACTAGATTTAATATTCTCAAAACTAACGCCTTTGGTCTAGTGGTATGTGAGTTGTGGGTTCAAGCCTAGCAAAAATATAGTGCGAGATAGGTGGTATAGGGTGTAAAAAAATTACGGTTCCAAACAAAATTTCAAATAAAGAGAGAAAAAGGGAAATTCATAAAGAACAGTAAGGACTTACTAGTAAAAACCCAAAGTCGTGACAAGAACTGAGGATCATTTTCAAAAGGCAAAGGTTCGGATATGCAAGAATATCTCGACTTCAAATCATCCAGAATCATTTCAAAGATTACACAAATTTATTTTGTTAAGCTTACTTGCACATTTAAAGTAGGGTAATAACTAATAAGATTCGGGATAATCATTCTTTGGGTCAGACAAAATGACAACACTTTATAATCTGGATGCTGTACTATAAATGGGGTCCACTAAGCGCAAAAGTGCTTCGATTAGGACAGGTTCTTTTTTAACCACTTTTTCAAAGGTTATGGTACAGAAAAGTTTCTAAAGTTTACAAAAAATTTGTTCTAAGGTAATATAGTTTCATTTTGTTCATCCAGGTTACTGAACTTTTGGTAAGCATACACTTCGAAAATTCATTGTTAGTCCGAGTAACTTGGATGTATATTTTTTGATAAGTTGAGTAACCTGAGTGAACAAAATTCAAAGTTCAATAACCTGAATATTCACTTTTAGTAGTTCAGTTACGTGAGTGAACAAAGTTACAAAGTTCAGTAACCTGAATGAACAAAATGAAACTATATTACCTTAAGACAATTTTTTTGTAAATTTTAGTAACTTTTGTGTACCATAACCCTTTTTCAAAAGAAATGAAATAGTTGCATCAATTTAAAAAAAATAAAAATAATAAATAAATAAATATGACCACACAGAATGGTTGATTGTACATTCATCTAACAATTAAAACGAAAAGAAATTATATATTTGAGGTCAAATTAGTACTCGACATAATTGTGTAAAAAAATTTTTTTTTATCAAGTTTATGTAACCATATCTGATATGTATCCGAATGTGCATCAAATGTATCGTAGGTGAATGAATGAATTAGTCAAACTTATTGTTCTAGTTTTACGTGCACGTTTACAGCAGCCATTCACTACATATCGACTAAAGCTGTAACCAGTAGAGATGCCCTACTGTTCTGTGTTTGCTATTTGACTTTTGACTAAAATTTGACTTTTGTAAGGTCAAATTTGCTATATACTTCTAGTACATAAGACATCTGACACTTACACAAAGCCAAACACATCTAGATATACATTGTGTGATGCATATGATGATGATCTAATCTAACATAATAGTAACAAAAGAACATAATACATGTCATAAGAATTTTCCGGTATATCCGTGATTAAATCAAGCACACCAACACATTGACCATCTACTATAGAGTATGTGGTCTAAACAGCCTTGGCAATATTATTCAAGTTCTTCATTGGTCCCAGAAATACCAAAAGGCTGACCTGCACACAATCAAGAATTAAGATAATAACTTTTAGAAATAGAACAGAAAAAAGTAAAAGATTAAATAAATGCTAAAATTATTACCAGTGAATAGGAAATTGGCGACTGAGAGTTGTAGAAGAGTGGGTGACTGAGGCTCTGAGAGTTGTAACCAGATCAAAACATATTGCCACCTTATTTTGGTGTTGTTTTTCTTACTATGAATAGCATGCTACAAACTCTATGTATCCTTATCAACCTACAGAACCGTAACTTTCTGTTATATAACTCTTTAATCTAAACTCGTCCTTTTTAATTTCGACTGAACATATATGAGGCAAACAACCTTAAATAGCGGCATTTGTAACACAGAAACAAAAGATAACTAGAGAGTTGAAAAAGAGCACAAGGATATGATAACATCTTGTCTGAAAGGGAAATTATATTACATATTATAAGATTCATTAAGCTGCTATTTGCAAAAATAATTGCATACAAATTCCATCTTCAGTGTATCAAAACATACATGGTACAACATACATAGTTTGCTCACAGACAACCACAAATATAACCTCCTCATGTTGGCTGTGGGATGAGTTTGGGGATGCCGATAGGTGGCGCTCACCCTTTATTTTAGTAGCTTATATGAAGTTACAATACTTATATCAATTCGTAAAGGAGTTCAATTTGAGCTTAAGCTCAAAGTGTAGCTCATGTGGCATTTCTTCGACTAATTTCATGCTGCCCATGTCATCATTGGTGGATCTTCAAAGATATAATCAAAGCTGTCCACGAACCTGTGAAGATCGAGATCTTCTATGGCCATAGTTTCATTACCTTGATACTCTATTCCATCATGTTGTGAATCGGGCAAAGCTTGAGGATCACTGGTATCAAATACTATCTGATTGATTTGAGTTTCCAAGGCATATGTGTTGGTAGGGATAATTAGTTCCAATGTCCCCTCATAAACCCCTCCATCCCTATAAAGGAAGATCGAAGATATATTATTATAGAGGCCAGTATTGCATAATGAAATGAATGTGTAAGTGTTAGAATGACCTACCACCAACAGCTGAAATCATTAGCGTTCAGACTAGTCTCAGGTACTGTTTGATTGATTTGATTTTCTGAGGCCAATGTCACGGGAGCCAAAGTTTCTGCCCTTGACAACTCAGATTTCTCTTCATTCCTACAAAGGAAGAATTAAATAGTTACATTGTAAACGAGTCCAGTGTCCCATAATCAATTATCTGTGAAAAGTTTGCAGAGATAAGCTACCTGCTGGAGACTGCATCATCAACTAGTGTTCCAAAAGAGCTAGTATCAGATATTGTTTGACTGTCTCGAATTTCAGGGGCAGAAGAAGCTCGGGTATTCTTAAATGGTGTCCCTGGCCACTCAGGAATCCCTACGTTTCTACAAACATTCCTGAAGGTGCCTTTTTTGACTGAAAAGAAGAAATGCAGAGTAGCTGAGAAAAACTTCACAAGCTATAATACCTAAAACAGTTGTAATCGATGAGCTTTATATATATATATATACCACAGTTGGATAAAAGAAGCTTACTTCCAAGCATTTCGGCAGCATAGGCACTACTCAGTCCAAAATGTGGAACAAGACTGAAGTAATAAGTATGGGGAAGTGACCGCGTTCTGCGCATCCTTTTTCGACTATTAATATTAGTATTAATGTACTTCCTTCTTAGGCAATCAGTTTTCATTGAAGATTGGAAACCGGCATTCTGAAATTTTTTGTAACGTTAGTTATTATACTGAAGCAGGATCATAGTATGTAAGGACTAAGGATTGTAATCATATGAGATTGGAAATAGGTCTTTTTTAACATGATTGAACTGTATTGATCATTTGTGGTTACTAAATAAATTGCACCTCTCTCCGAATATACACACTTGACATCGTTGTCATGTCTACACACTTAGAATTTAATACCTATGAGATGCACGAGGCCCTCATCCAACCCGGCTTAAAGGGAAAGCTATGCTCTTATACCATTTGTAACAACTCAAACTCAAACTCAAAGGTGTAGTCTGTCTGACTCAACTTTTAAATCACAACTCAAAAGTCCAAACAAACCACAGTGAACATATTAGTAATATCGCAACAGCTATTCACAACATATTGACTGCCATGTTATAAATTTTTCTAAAACTAACTACACGTTCTAATAAAATCTGACATAATGCATGAGCGTGAGCTGGATATAGAGTGACAAAAATTTTGTATTTACGAATATATGTAAATAGGGGCAGGGCTAACCTCAAGTAGTCTGCAAACTTCAGCAATAATGTTGTCATAAGAATCCATTGGTGTATCCAGGACAAACTCAAGAACAAGAACACATTGACCGTTTAATATCACAGGTACAGCAATGGATCCCCATATCCTAGAAAAAATAGCGTCTTCACATGGAGGACGCTGATCTTTAGGATAGTTATGCATATCTTGAGTCTGTTCATGAATACAATTCAAGAATACGCGGCCAGCAAGCCCAACAGCTTTTCCTTGCTCAGGATGTACATAGAGTTTGTACTTTAAACAACCTTTGCGATATACCTCAAGTTCTTTGTTGACCCCGGAAAGACCAAAAGGCTGACATACTGTAGTAAGTACAATCGACTTTCCGATTTTCTTTGGGGCCCAACATTGAAAAAGAACATTCTGGACTGGAAGTGATAAATTTCTAGCTATAGAAATGATATTTTGCTTCACTTCCTCATTTGTAGGAACAAAGATATCTGAAAGGTTAAAATAAAACCAGATATTAACAACAATGGAAATAGATGGTTTATTTGAGAGGTGCCTTTATGAACAAAACATCATTATGAGAATTAGAACACTTAACTTTAACTAGTTTAATACGGAGTACACTGTTTGCCTATGGATCAAATCTTTTGGAACATAATTTATATTAACAAGTTCTAACTAGTGTCTGTTCTAAGAAATTTATTTCAAGGGGCACCATAAACCATCATTAATAAAATAAAAAAAAAAAAAAAAAAATGTACTGATTAATTCATTACAACAATAGCAAACCTTAATTATTAAGTACTAACTTTGTAAACATAACTACAAAGGGAAAAGATACAAATGTAAATCATAATACTAATTAACTCTATGAACATGTGAGTTTTTCAAGAAGCATAAGCTGGATAAGACATTAGTTGACTAATATAATGTTTTCATATAAAGTTGACTAATCAAGTCCCCATTTTCTCTTGTTAAATTCAACCTGAAACAAGTAAAGATCACTTAACATATGAGCTATGGATTAGTGATTAACATATTTCTGGCTGCAATGAATTTGACATAAATCTTACAAAAATTATATCCAATAAAAGAAGGCTTCTTGATCTTCTTACACCACAAAACACGAGTTAGTCACCTCGTATCTTTGGTCTAAGACGGTGAAGGTTGCTTCACCGTCCGACCTGATAGTGATCGAAAAAGCTGAAGATGAAACTAAACTATGGATTGAAGATTGCATCTTCAAGAACTAAAGAAAGAGATGGCAATAATATGCTATAAATAAAAATTTAGATAAAATAGTAGATAAATAAACTAGTGGAAAAGACACAAGTATATTCCTCCTTAAAAGTAGCTACCAATCATTTTCTACACATGTAATTTGTCATAAAATAAGAAAGGAAAATGATAAATCACATGCTACAAGATTCACATATTCTTTAGTTGAACAGTTGAACTTACAGTGAAATTTTGAGGATGGAGGGGGGGAAGGTTCACCAGGTGAAACCTTCAAATTCCAGTAAACTGATCTGGTTTGATCAGTCCAGCCTGAACTCATGGTAGAACAAGCCATAGATCTTCAACAAACTTTTCTTCCTTTGGTTCAGGTTCAGATTATTCTAAATTGATGAAAGATATGATTGAAATATATGTGGTCTGTCACTTCTTTATATACAGCCAGCTATGGCTCGGTCCACAATTTGAGGGTGCAAATAGAGGGTTAAAGCAAATCCTCCACTATTCCACAATTTGAGGGTGCAAATAGACTATGGCACGGACCCACGTGATAACACAAAATATCACTATTCCACATTAGTCAAACAAGAATTGTTATGTTTGTTTCCTAAAATGTGATCGTTTATCGTTGCAACAATTGTTCATATCTATATTCTTGTGTATTTTTGTTAATGAAAATATGATGTTTATTTAAATTTGGATAATATTCTACTAGACACAAGCTATGTTTCGCATAAAGTATTTAGAAACGTTTAGCGGTTAAATTATAAGGATTTTGCTAACAGCAACTCTTAGGGTTGTCATTAATAGCTAGTTTCCGAAATTTTTGGCAAGACAATACAAAATGTCCAAACAAAATCATTCAAAATCATCAAAAATTACTGATCATCGCCAAAAATTTCTCACATACAAATTCAATTCACTCTTCTTATTGGCCATTTTAGCAAAAAATACGGAGCATGTTTTTCACTTTGTATTAATATTAGCGAATTTTAAGAAAAGTTTGTTGTTATCAACAGCCTTTAGGGATGCTGTTAGCATTTCCCAAATTATAATGCTTGTTTGTGAAGTGCATGCAATTTTTTTAAAATTTTCTTAGCCCTTTAAAACATTAGTCAAGTTATATATATAACATACCCCTCCTAAAAATTGAAGAGCAGAAAGAAATTATGAGTGCACAAGAATCTATAAGTGGCATTAACAAATAAGGATCATGACAGCTTGATAAAATTGTGAATGGTTGATATTTTTCCACTTGTATATCATGATATTTTAGTTACGCCAAGCATGTGAAAATATTGACAATTTTATAAAAACAAAAAAAAACTTCATTATTTATTTATTTAGTTTTTTGTTTGAATGTGTATAAGTCATTTTACACTTTATACTTTTCTTTATGAAACAAACTGTGTATGCGAACTACAATTGATAACAACTACTGTTGCTGCTACTAATTTCTTCACTAATTATACCCGCAATAAGTGAATTGTACAAATTCAATAAATTAAGTGAAAATCATATATTAATCCAATTTTAACTTTATTTTCACAAAATCCGCCAATATTATTTTTTGCCAAAACATTCATAAAAATTCACAATACTGCGATTTTGATCTTATTTACAAGCTTTATATAGCTTAAACCCCTTTTATATGAAGTCTGCTGTGAACCCTCTTATAGAACTATGAACCCTAGCTTAAACCCCTGTCAATATTTTTGAAACTCACTTCTGCCCAATCCCTCCATTTTCCCTAAACCACGAACCACCTCCATATCTCTTTGCTCCTCAAGTCATCTACCACCCAACTTTTGCACATCCTCCAAAATAAAAGAATAAAAATTTGAATCAACCATAAGCCTTTATTTCTCCGACTCATTTTCATTGTCGTTATTTTTAATTTTGTTTAAGAATCTCGTCAAATACTCAAAATAGTGGTTAAAATTATTTAAGTTTATGAGATACCTAATCAAAATTTAATTTTACAAAACTAAAGAAAATTATTAATTAATTGTAAAAAAGGTAAGTTTCTTTGATTTCGTGGGTCTATATTTTGTGTCGATTAAATTATATTTTTGGAAAAGAAGACAAAAAAAAAAATACTTTAATCAAGTATATCGTTAATCAATAGAACTAATGTATTAATATTTATAATATGACTTAAATATATTATCAAGATACTACAAATTTACAAGGGCAAAAAGTTCGCAATCATATTTGTATAGATAAAAAGAGAAGAATCATATACAATTATCCATCTAGGTCCAGGTTCAGATAATCTATTCATGGGTTCAATTAGTACCCTACATCGGTCCCACACAATCAAGTTGGCCGGTTTGGTCCGTGATTATACTTTTGGCCACAAGATCTTACAGAATTTAATGGCTGTATACACATATATACAAACAGACCAAAGACTCGGTCCACTATCTGAGGGTTCAAATAGTAGGTTAAAGTGCATAACATGTATATGTGTACAACCATTAAATTCTGTAAGATCTTGTGGCCAAAAATCACGGAGCAAACCGGCCAATTTGATTGTGTAGGACCGATGTACGGTACTAATTGAACCCATAAATAGATTATCTGAACCTGGACCTAGATGGATAATTGTGTGTGATTCTTCTCTTTTTATATTTACAAATATGATTACAAACTTTTTGCCCTTGTAAATTTGTAGTATCTTGATAATATATTTAAGTCATATTATATGTTCATATTACTAATACATTAGTTCTATTGCTTAATGATATACTTGTTTAAGTATAATTTCTATTGTCTTCTTTAAAAAAAATATAATTTAACGGACACAAAATACAGACCCACGAAATCAAAAAACTTACTTTTTTTACAATTAATTAATAATTTTGTTTAGTTTTGTAAAATTAAACTTTGATTAGGTATCTCATAAACTTAAATAATTTTAACTACCATTTTGAGTATTTGACGAGATTCTTAAACAAAATTAAAAATAACGACAATGAAAATGAGTTGGAGAAATAAAGGCTTATGGTTGATTCAATTTTTTATGTTTATTTATTTTGGAGAATGTGTAGAAGTTGGGGTGGTAGATGACTTGAGGAGCAAAGAGATATGGAGGTGGTTCGTGGTTGTGGGAAAATGGAGGATGGATTGGGCAGAAGTGAGGTTCAAAAATATTGACAGGGGTTTAAGCTAGGGTTCATAGCTCTAAACAGCAGACTTTATACAGGGTTCATAGCTCTAAGAGGGCGTTTGGTTGGGGCAATTTGGAGGATATTGGGGGCATTTGCATTTTAATTCCCTTCAAATGTCCCGTTTGGTAACTTAAATGTAGGCATTTGAAGTAATTTACAATTCCCCGATTTGCCAAAATGGAGAGAATCAAAATGCCTCCAAAAAGTGAGAAATTTTAATTTACTTGAAAAAAAAAATTTATAAACTTTTTTTCTTATTGTTTTTTTTATAAACTTTTAAATAAATATTTATGAATTTTTTTTTATAAACTTTTTTTATAAACTTTTTATAAACTTTTTTTATAAATTTTTTTATAAACCTTTTTTATAAATTTTTTATAAACTTTTTTTATAAATTTTTTATAAACTTTTTTTTTTTTTTAATTTTTTTTATAAATTTCTTATAAATTTTTTTTATAAATTTTTATAAACTTTTTTTTTTAATTTTTTTTATAAATTTCTTATAAAATTTTTATAAACTTTTTTTATAAACTTTTTTTTTTTATAAATTTCTTATAATTTTTTTTATAAACTTTTTTTTTTATAATTTTTTTATAAATTTCTTATAAAATTTTTATAAACATTTTTTATAAATTTTTTATAAACTTTTTTCATAAATTATTATAAACTTTTTTTTATAAATTTTTTATTAAATTTTTTTATAAATTTTTATAAACTTTTTTTTATAATTTTTTTTATAAACTTTTAAGTAGAATATTTATGAAATTTATATTGAAAAAAATAAAAAAATATTTATAAATTTCTGTCAACCAAACATGCGAATGTATTTTAAATTCCGGAATTTTAAATTCTCAAGAATTTAAATTTTCTAGAATTTCAAATTCCGGAATTTCAAATTATCCCAACCAAACGCCCCCTAAAAATATTGTGATTTGTATGAATGTTTTGGCAAAAAAATAATTTTGGGGGATTTTGTGAAAATAAAGTTAAAATTGGGTTTCATATATGATTTTCTCTTAATTTATTGAATTTGTACACTTCATTTATTGCGGGTATAATTAGTGAAGAAATTAGTTGCAGGACTAGTTGTTATCAATTGTAGTTCGCATACACCATTTGTTTCATAAAGAAGTTTGGTAACATAAATATATAACTATAAGTATAAAGTATAAAATGATATATAGACATTGAAACAAAAAACTAAATAAATAAATAACAAAGTTATTTTTTGTTTTTTTATAAAATTGTCAGTATTTTCACATGCTTAGCATTACTAAAATATTCATGATATACAAGTAGTAAATTATCAATGACGCGATTCATTGAAACATCTTAGTTGCATACTTTTTTCTTCAACCATTTACAATTTTATCAAGTTGTCATGATCCTTGTTAATGCTACTTATAGATTCTTGTGCCCTCATAATTTCTCTCTGCTTTTCAGTTATTAGAGGGTATGTTTTATAACTTGACTAATGTTTTAAAGACACACATATGCTACTTAGAGCGGACGGTGTGGGGTTCTTCGTGCCTCGCCGTCGGTGACATGGCAGTTCGCCGTCCCCCGCCGCCACACCGGGGTGGCTCGCCGTTCCTCGTCGTTGGGTTTGAAATCGTGGGGACGACGAGAGGTTGAGCCTGACAAAGGTGGGACCAAGAAATATTTGTAGCGTTTGTATGTGTGTTTCTAGTGTGTGTAGTGTGTGTTTTAGTGTGTGTTTGTAGTGTGTGTGTTAGTATGTGTGTGTGCAGTATCCGAAGAAGACAAGTTTTTTGTTTTTTTTGTTTTTTTTTTTTTTTTTTTGACTAGACTTGGAACTGGACTTTGTTTACACATTTTATTTTATTTTTATTTTTATTTTTAATTTATAACTTTTTTTTTAAATATTTTGTTTTGTATTTTTATTTTAATAAATGTATTTAGTTTATTTGAAAAATTGAATAAAAAAAATAAAGTGGTAGTGGTGGGCCCCAAATGAAGAAGTTGAGGTTTGTTATGAGTGAGGAGGGGGTTTGTTGTTGTTAGTTGTGGGAAAATGGGATGCTGATGTGGCGCTGAGGTGGCGCGACGATGAAGTGAACCCTTGTTATGGTACCTAGCTCTCTTATTGAATATCTTGACGGCTCTAATTGCCATTGAACGCTTCTTTCATAAGGGCTAAGATTTTTTTTTTTTTTTTAAAAAGGTTTCATGCAATTGACAAACAAGCATTATAATTTAACTGCTAAACATTTCTAAATACTTTAAGCGAAACATAGCTTGTGTCTAGTAGAATATTATCCAGACTTAAATAAACATAATACTTTCATTAACATATATACACAAGAATATAGATATGAACAGTTGTTGCAACGATAAACGATCAAATTTTAGCGAAACAAACATAACAATTTGTGTTTGATTAACGTGGAATAGTGATATTTTGTGTTATCACGTGGGATAGTGGAGGATTTGCTTTAACCCTCTATTTGCACCCTCAAATTGTGGACTGAGCCATAGCCTGGCTGTATATAAGAACATGACAGACCACAAATAATTCAATCATATCTTTGAACCTCAACCAAAGGAAGAAAAGTTTGTTGAAGATCTATGGCTTGTTCTACTATGAGTTCAGGTTGGACTGATCAAACCAGATCAGTTTACTGGAATTTGAAGGTTTCACCTGGTGAACCTTTCCCCCCTTCATCCTCAAAATTTCACTGTAAGTTCAACTGTTCAACTAAAGAATATGTGAATCTTGTACCATGTGATTTATCATTTTCCTTTCTTATTTTATGACAAATTACATGTACAGAAAAATGATTGGTAGCTACTTTTAAGGAAGAATATACTTGTGTCTTTTCCACTAGTTTATTTATCTACTATTTTATTTAAATTTTTATTTATAGCATATTATTGCCATCTCTTTCTTTGGCTCTTGAAGATGCAATCTTCAATCCATAGTTTAGTTTCATCTTCAGATTTTTTGATCACTATCCGGTCGGACCGGTGAAGCAACCTTCACCGTCTTAGACCAAAGATACGAGGTGACTAACTCGTGTTTTGTGGTGTACGAAGATCAAGAAGCCTTCTTTTATTGGATATAATTTTTGTAAGATTTATGTCAAATTCATTGCAGCCAGAAATATGTTAATCACTAATCCATAGCTCATATGTTAAGTGATCTTTACTTGTTTCAGGTTGAATTTAACAAGAGAATATGGGACTTGATTAGTCAACTTTTTATGAAAACATTATATTAGTCAACTTATAAGGTCTTATCCAGCTTATGCTTCTTGAAAAACTCAAATGTTCATAGTGTTAATTAGTATTATGATTTACATATGTATCTTTTCCATTTGTAGTTATGTTTACAAAGTTAGTACTTAATAATTAAGGTTTGCTATTGTTGTAATGAATTATTTGTACAATTGTATCATATCTTATATGATTATTGAAATCAACAGTACATGTTTTTCTTATGAATTTATTTATTTATTTATTTATTTATTTATTTTTTAATTAATGATGGTTTATGGTGCCCCTTGAAATAAATTTATTAGAACAGACACTAGTTAGAACTTGTTAATATAAATTATGTTCCAAATGATTTGATCCATAGGCAAACAGTGTATTCCATATTAAACTAGTTAAACTTAAGTGTTCAAATTCTCATAATGATGTTTTGTTCATAAAGGCTCCTCTCAAATAAACCATCTATTTCCATTGCTGTTAATAATCTGGTTTTATTTTAACCTTTCAGATATCTTTGTTCCTACAAATGAGAAAGTGAAGCAAAAGATCATTTCTATAGCTAGAAATGTATCACTTCCAGTCCAGAATGTTCTTTTTCAATGTTGGGCCCCAAAGAAAATCGGAAAGTCGATTGTACTTACTACAGTATGTCAGCCTTTTGGTCTTTCCGGGGTCAACAAAGAACTTGAGGTATATCGCAAAGGTTGTTTAAAGCACAAACTCTATGTACATCCTGAGCAAGGAAAAGCTGTTGGGCTTGCTGGCCGCGTATTCTTGAATTGTATTCAGGAACAGACTCAAGATATGCATAAATATCCTAAAGATCAGCGTCCTCCATGTGAAGATGCTATCTTCTCTAGGATATGGGGATCCATGGCTGTACCTGTGATATTAAATGGTCAATGTGTTCTTGTTCTTGAGTTTGTCCTGGATACACCAACGGATTCTTATGACAACATTATTGCTGAAGTTTGCAGACTACTTGAGGTTAGCCCTGCCCCTATTTACATATATTCGTAAATACAAAATTTTTGTCACTCTATATCCAGCTCACGCTCATGCATTATGTTAGATTTTATTAGAACGTGTAGTTAGTTTTAGAAAAATTTATAACATGGCAGTCAATATGTTGTGAATAGCTGTTGCGATATTACTAATATGTTCACTGTGGTTTGTTTGGACTATTGAGTTGTGATTTAAAAGTTATTGAGTCAGACAGACTACACCCTTTGAGTTTGAGTTGTTACAAATGGTATAAGAGCATAGCTTTCCCTTTAGGCCGGGTTGGATGAGGGCCTCGTGCATCCCATAGGTATTAAATTCTAAGTGTGTAGACATGACAAGTATGTCAAGTGTATATTTGGAGAGATGTGCACTTTATTTTGTAACCACCTCTTAGGATCAAATGATCAATACAGTTCAATCATGTTAATAAGTACTATTACCAATCCCATTTGATACCAATTCTTACATACTATGATCCTGCTTCATTATAATTACTGATGCTATAAATCTTTTACAGAATGCCGGTTTGCAATCTTCAATGCAAACTGATTGCTCAAGAAGGATTTGTATAAATACCAATATTAATAGTCGAAAAAGGATGCGCAGAACGCGGTCGTTTCCCCATACTTATTACTTCTGTCTTGTTCCATATTTTGGACTGAGTAGTGCCTATGCTGCTGAGATGCTTGGAAGTAAGCTTCTTTTATCCAACTGTGGTATATATATAAAGCTCATCGATTACAACTGTTTTAGGCATTATAACTTGTGAAGTTTTTCTGAGATACATTTCTTCTTTTCAGTCAAAAAAGGCACCTTCAGGAATGTTTGTAGAAATGTAGGGATACCTGAGTGGCCAGGGACACCATTTAAGAATACCCGAGCTTCTTCCGCCCCTGAAATTCGAGTCAGTCAAACAATATCTGATACTAGCTCTTGTGGAACTCTAGTTGATGATGCAGTCTCCAGCAGGTAGCTTATCTCTGCAAACTTTTCGCATTTAGTTGATTATGGGACACTGGACTCGTTTATAATGTAACTATTTAATTCTTCCTTTGTAGGAATGAAGGGACATCTGAGTTGTCAAGGGCAGAAACTTTGACTCCCGTGAAATTGGCCTCAGAAAATCACGTCAATCAAACAGTACCTGAGACTAGTCTGAACGCTAATGATTTCAGCTGTTGGTGGTAGGTCATTCTAACACTTACACATTCATTTCATTATGCAATACTGGCCTCTATAATAATATATCTTCGATCTTCCTTTATAGGGATGGAGGGGTTTATGAGGGGACATTGGAACTAATTATCCCTACCAACACATATGGCTTGGAAACTCAAATCAATCAGATAGTATTTGATACCAGTGATCCTCAAGCTTTGCCCGATTCACAACATGATGGAATAGAGTATCAAGGTAATGAAACTATGGCCATAGAAGATCTCGATCTTCACAGGTTCGTGGACAGCCTTGATTATATCTTTGAAGATACACCAATGATGATATGAGCAGCATTAAATTAGTCGAAGAAATGCCACATGAGCTACAGTCAAATTGAACTCCTTTACGAATTGATATAGGTATTGTAACTTCATATAAGCTACTAAAATAAAGGGTGAGCGCCCCCTATCGGTGTCCCCAAACTCGTCCCACAGCCAACATGAGGAGGTTATTTGGGGTTGTCTGTGAGCAAACTATGTATGTTGTACCATGTATGTTTTGATACATTGAAGATGGAACTTGTATGCAATTACTTTTGCAAATAGGAACTTAATGAATCTCATTGTGGTGCATGTGTAATATAATTTCCCTTTCATACAAGATGTTATCATATCCTTGTGCTCTTTTTCAACTCTCTAGTTATCTTTTGTTTCTGTGTTACAAATGCCGCTATTTAAGGTTGTTTGCCGCATATATGTTCAGTCGAAATAAAAAGGACGAGTTTAGATTAAAGAGTTATGTAACAGAAAGTTACGGTTCTGTAGGTTGATAAGGATACATAGAGTTTGTAACATGCTATTCATAGTAAGAAAAACAACACCAAAATAACGTGGCAATATGTTTTGATCGGGTTACAACTCTCAGAGCCTCAGTCACCCACTCTTCTACAACTCTCAGTCGCCAATTTCCTATTCACTGGTAATAATTTTAGCATTTATTTAATCTTTTACTTTTTTCTGTTCTATTTCTAAAAGTTATTATCTTGATTCTTGATTGTGTGCAGGTCAGCCTTTTGGTATTTCTGGGACCAATGAAGAACTTGAATAATATTGCCCCCTTATATTTACCTTTTTTTATAACTGTATTATGTTTTTCCGTTACTATTTATCCTGATTTGCTCATATATTATGTTAGATTAGATCATCATCATATGCATCACACAATGTCTATCTAGATGTGTTTGGCTTTGTGCAAATGTCAGATGTCTTATGTGCTAGAAGTATATAGCAAATTTGACCTTACAAAAGTCAAATTTTAGTCAAAAGTCAAATAGCAAAACACAGAATAGTAGGGCATCTTTAGTGGTTACATCTTTATTCGATATGTAGTGAATGGCTACTGTAATAGCCTGTCCTTAACCGATAGAACAGTAGGACATCTTTATTCGATTTGTGAGCGCATTTTAAATCTAACACCAATCCCGGCCATGTGTCATTAATATAACTAATGATGCAAATATTTTGCTTCAGTTGCAGCTGCAGGCGGCTTGGCAGTCTTCAATCAAAGCTGATTGCTCAAAGACCTGTGTCAATCTTAGTAGCAAACCAAGGATTTGCAGAACACAGTCATTTTCCCTTGTTCATTACTTTCATCTGGTTCCTTATTTTGGACTGAGTAGTGTGGTTGCTGCAAAAGAGCCCCGACATTATTTTCGTCTACCCATATATCTATTGGTTTCAATTGTTTCAAGTATTACTGTATTAGAAGTGGTGAAATTTTTCTTACCTTCTTATCTCAGTTTGCAGTAAAAAAAGGCACCTTTAGGAATACTTTTAGCAAAGCAGGAATTCCTGAGTGGCAAGGGATACCAAGTACAAATACCCGAGCTTCTTCTGCCCCTGATCAAACTGGAGTCAGTCAAACTATATCTGAGACTGGTTCTGCTGGAACACTTGTTGATGACTCAGTCTCCAGCAGGTATTATGAGTAGTCAATGGCACAAATTCCAACTCCTATAGCATCTGCCTCAGAATATCAAATTAACGAAACAGTACCCGAGACTAGTCCCACTGCTGATACTTTCAACTCCTGCTGGTACGTCATTTCCCATCCTTTCACGTTCCTTTGATTATGAGACATTGGACTCTATTACAATGTTTTTAATTCTTTCTATGTAGGGAAGGAGGGGTGTATGAGGGGCCATTGGAACTTATCATGCCTACCAACGCATCTGCTACAGAGACTGAAATCAATCAAATAGCATCTGATAATAACTATATCGAAGCTTGCCCAAGCCAGCACGAGATGAAATGGAATATCAAGGTAACAAAACTACGGCCACAGAAAATCTTGATCATTCCATATTCATGGAGAGCCTTGATACCATCTTTGAGGTCGCACTAGTGATGATTTGAGCAGCGTGAAATCAGAAGTTAACTCTGCGGTGTGAAAATTACCTTTCACATTTATATATAAGGTAGCCAATATCATTTGGGTCAGAAAACTAAAAGTTAAAACGAGTCAAAATGGGTCAAGTTGGCTTAAAACTACATTCTACACATTACACATTCTTTTACAAATCCAATATGACACAAGAATAAGTAACTATGTCTATTTTGATTTGACGTGTATAACCATTTTATGATACATTTTGATTTAAACATCAATCAAACTAGATAGTAGGACTAAAAGATGTGGACCTTGATCGACCACCATATTTGTGGGAGCCAGTCGTGAAACATATAGACCTTGACCGCCATTTTTACTTTAAACGTCACTCGACTTAGTATGTTCATAAGCTGCCGCCGAAAGCTTTGAGCTTTTAAACTAAGTTACGTTTTGATAAGAAACTTTTGAAAGGTTCTTTCATTTAGTGTTATCTTATTTTTTTGGTGCAAAAGGTGAATTATATTATATACTCCAACTTTGTACAAAGAAATATAACATAACTGTTTTGGACATACCCAAAAACAGGCTTACATTCAACTATACTTTCTGGTTTAAACCACAATAGCCATGAAAACCAAAGCTAAACTGAAACCAGAATCTGACTATACTCAAACTATCTACAATTCAACAACTGAGATAAGACTGCAGATACAATCAGAACCTTCAATTATTCACCTTTTTATGCACACCAAGACCATCTAGCTACATTTCCAACACACTTTCCACCTACATCATTCAACCTCCCACCACAATGACATAGGCAGAGAAGTGATTGGCTTCACTAGGCATCCATAACCTCTCCACTTTTAGGGGCTATACCAATTGTGCTACATTTCCATTTACTACAATGGCTTCACACAATTGGGAACACACACCCTACAGTGAGTACCAACCATTCCTCCTTGGCAGTGTATAGATAGGACCAAGTAGGTTCATCTTTCACTCCTCACTATTCCTATCTCCATACACTGCCCACCAAAGCTACTTACCCTTCACACATTGGAAACATACTTTATGATTTTTAGTAAACTATTCATCTAGAAAGCATGTTAATGGCAAGTTCCAATTACCTAACAAAGGCCTATCAGGACTGCCATTAAGGCTTAATAGATGCATAGCTTATAAAAACCAAATTACAAGGCCATCAACTGTAGTAGCTTTTAAGAATAGACTTCAAGATCATGAAGAAAGATCTGAATCTATATGGTAAAACCATCAAATTTGCAGGCACACATGAAACATTCTGCATATACCATGGGAGATGATGAAAAGTAGCAAACATCTTAATACCATCAGCCCAAAAAACCAGCTACTGAAACAAGCCATCTGGACTATACCACCCTTAAACAACACTTATCAAAGCTCTCAATTTAAGACTTATTGCATACAATACCCCAATCCTTTTCCACAAGTCTAACAGCAGCACTATTTTTAACTTTGAGACTCATGAGCTTAAGTTTGACATTTTCAATAACACGTTTTGCCACATCAGCAGGCTCCTTCTTCTCATCCCTAAAAATTCTACAATTCCTCTCATACCAAATGCTGTATACACAAGCAACAAAACATAATCTCAAAACCACACTACCAATATTATTACCCATATCACCATTGCCAAGGTCATGAACAGTATCATCCCATGTAGTTTGATGACTATGAATTTTTTCCCTGCTCTTAACCTGATCCCATACACCCTTAGAGAACTTGCAATTAAAGAATAGATGATCCATGTCTTCAAAATCTTGCAAACACAGATAACTCCTATTCACATTATGAATACCCCATTGTTGTAACCTATCTTGAGTAGTAAGTCTCCTTCTTATTGCTAACCAAAGAATAAATGCATTTTTGGGGATGCACTGAGAAAACCATACTAGCTTCCACCAATATACTTTAATGCCATTCTGTCTTAAGTCCTTGTACACATTACTGACAGCAAACTCCTTTTCCATTCCATTATTATCCTTCCATACCACCCAATCATCTTTTCCATTATCAATATTAAGCTCACTGATGCTAGTAACATTACTGAATTTATTATACCACTCAATTGGCCAAATCCATTTGCCATCACTAATCATATCATGAACACATAAGTCAGCAGTCAGCCTTGCATCATATAGGTCTCTATTAGTTATGAATTGACTTAAAGGACCAAGAGCACTCCAATTCTCAAACCACATAGAAGTATTCCTTCCATTGCCAATTTTATACACAATACTCTCCCTAATTCTGTTCCTAACTTTCAAAATATTTTTCCAACCCCAACTATCATTGATATCAGGCTCAACATTCCAAAAATTCTTCCCTCTCAACTTCACAGTATGAATCCATCTCACCCACAAAGTATCTTTTTTGGTAGCAATGTTCCATACATGCTTAGATAAAAGAGCTTCATTCCAGGTATTGAGATTTTTGAGCCCCAAGCCTCCTTGATCTTTTGGCATACACACATTACTCCAAGCAACCTTACATTTCCCTTTAGAAGAATTGCCTTGATTCCATAAGAAGTCTTTCAAAAGCTTATTAATATCCTTAATCACTGACATTGGAAGCAAGAAGACTGAAGCCCAATACACATGAATTGATTCCAGAACAGCTGCCACAAGTTGAAGTCTACCAGCATAGGACAAGCTTTTGTTCTTCCAATTGGTCACTTTATTCTTAATTTTGTCCAGAAGACTCTTACAATCACTTATACCAAGCCTTTTAGAAATGAGAGGAACACCAAGATACTTGACTGGAAGTTTACCAATCATGAAAGGGAGAACATTAAGAATTGCTTGAACTTCATTTTCTGGCATGCTACCAAAAAAAGCAGTGCTTTTGGATAGGTTTGGCAGAAGACCAGAGCATGAACTAAATTCCTCAAGAGCTTCCTTAATAATCATGACTGAGGACACATCACCATGACACATAACAAGTAGATCATCAGCAAGCTTAATGATAACAAGCAGTGCTTTTGTTATCTTACACATGCAAGCTTAATGATATGACCCGGTTAGGGTTGTATAGGGATAAGGCACTACTTCAAGCGGGCGCGGGCTCCTTAAAAAGAAGATTGAATAACTAGAATATTATTGACTAAAAACTTATATTTTTCATTAATGAATCAATCGGTATAAATACCAAAACCATAACTTCTATCACAAGTCGATACAAGATAAACTCTAAAAATAAAAGATACTTTCCTAGATAATGACTCACATGACACAATCCTAACATGACTCGAATATGGCTAAAAGAAAGACACTTTGGATAACTACAGTAGGCGTATCATTCCCCACTCCTTCGAAAATTACCTTTTCCTCAAGGTGTTGCTTCAAAATATCGCCTCGCGTAGTTCCAGGATCCCACACCTTCACTTGTAGTTCACCCTCTTCTTGATCCAAACCCTTTTGGGAGCTACGAGCTAGCAACCGTGGCTTCCTGATCTGTTTACCTTTTTGAATTACTTTTGGACCTTTTTTTAATGATGGCTTATTGGCTCGTCTTTCTTTTTTCTTATTACCATCTTTGGTCCTCTTTCCAGGTTTCTTCTTAGGTGGGGCTTCTCCAATGAAGACTACTTTAACCTTATTTTTGTCGTGTTTATTCTTCTTCTGATTTTTATCGCTCCTAACATTTGAAATAGTTTTAAAAAGTACGCCTATTTCCTCATCCTCACCAACCTTAAGCGCTTCGCCACCACCCACAACCTCTTCAACTCCAATATACTCTTCAGCATTCAATGATCCTTCAGCCTTAGGTGAAGCAAATTCACCCTCTAATGGTAGAATGACATCTATTTTCTTTTCAACGATGTGCTCTTTCTCTTCCTTTGCAATTGTCTCAAAATGAACCTCGGTGATACGAGCTTTGAAGAAGTCTTCTCTCAATGAAAGCACCAATTGATACGACCTGGTTAGGGGTTGTATCGGGATAAGGCACCACTTCAAGCGGGCGCGGGCTCCTTAAGAAGAAGATTTAAGAACTAGAATATTATTGACTGAAAACTTATATTTTTCATTAATGAATCAATCGGTATAAATACCAAAACCCTAACTTGTATCACAAGTCGATACAAGATAAACTGTAAAAATAAAAGATACCTTCCTAGATAATGACTCACATGACACAATCCTAACATGACTCGAATATGACTAAAACAAAGACAGTTTGGATAACTACAGTAGGCGTATCATTCCCCACTCCTTCGAAAATTACCTTTTCCTCAAGGTGTTGCTTCAAAATATCGCCTCGCGTAGTTCCAGGATCCCACACCTTCACTTGTAGTTCACCCTCTTCTTGATCCGAACCCTTTTTGGAGCTACGAGCTAGTAACCGTGGCTTCCTGTTCTGTTTACTTTTTTGAATTACTTTTGGACCTTTTTGTAGTGATGGCTTATTGGCTCGTCTTTCTTTTTTCTTATTACCATCTTTGATCCTCTTTCCAGGTTTCTTCTTAAGTGGCGCTTCTCCAATGAAGACTACTTTAACCTTATTTTTGTCGTGTTTATTCTTCTTCTGATTTTTATCGCTCCTAACATTTGAAATAGTTTTAAAAAGTACGCCTATTTCCTCATCCTCACCAACCTTAAGCGCTTCGCCACCACCCACAACCTCTTCAACTCCAATATACTCTTCAGCATTCAATGATCCTTCAGCGTTAGGTGAAGCAAATTCACCCTCTAATGGTAGAATGTAATCTATTTTCTTTTCAACGATGTGCTCTTTCTCTTCCTTTGCAATTGTCTCAAAATGAACCTCGGTGATACGAGCTTTGAATAAGTCTTCTCTCAATGAAAGCACCAATTGATACGACCCGGTTAGGGGTTGTATCGGGATAAGGCACCACTTCAAGCGGGCGCGGGCTCCTTATGAAGAAGATTTAAGAACTAGAATATTATTGACTAAAAACTTATATTTTTCATTAATGAATCAATCGGTAAAAATACCGAAACCCTAACTTGTATCACAAGTCGATACAAGATAAACTGTAAAAATAAAAGATACCTTCCTAGATAATGACTCACATGACACAATCCTAACATGACTCGAATATGACTAAAACAAAGACAGTTTGGATAACTACAGTAGGCGTATCATTCCCCACTCCTTCGAAAATTACCTTTTCCTCAAGGTGTTGCTTCAAAATATCGCCTCGCGTAGTTCCAGGATCCCACACCTTCACTTGTAGTTCACCCTCTTCTTGATCCGAACCCTTTTTGGAGCTACGAGCTAGCAACCGTGGCTTCCTGTTCTGTTTACTTTTTTGAATTACTTTTGGACCTTTTTTTAATGATGGCTTATTGGCTCGTCTTTCTTTTTTCTTATTACCATCTTTGATCCTCTTTCCAGGTTTCTTCTTAGGTGGGGCTTCTCCAATGAAGACTACTTTAACCTTATTTTTGTCGTGTTTATTCTTCTTCTGATTTTTATCGCTCCTAACATTTGAAATAGTTTTAAAAAGTACGCTTATTTCCTCATCCTCACCAACCTTAAGCGCTTCGCCACCACCCACAACCTCTTCAACTCCAATATACTCTTCAGCATTCAATGATCCTTCAGCCTTAGGTGAAGCAAATTCACCCACTAATGGTAGAATGACATCTATTTTCTTTTCAACGATGTGCTCTTTCTCTTCCTTTGCAATTGTCTCAAAATGAACCTCGGTGATACGAGCTTTGAAGAAGTCTTCTCTCAATGAAAGCACCAATTGATACGACCTGGTTAGGGGTTGTATCGGGATAAGGCACCACTTCAAGCGGGCGCGGGCTCCTTAAGAAGAAGATTTAAGAACTAGAATATTATTGACTGAAAACTTATATTTTTCATTAATGAATCAATCGGTATAAATACCGAAACCCTAACTTGTATCACAAGTCGATACAAGATAAACTGTAAAAATAAAAGATACCTTCCTAGATAATGACTCACATGACACAATCCTAACATGACTCGAATATGACTAAAACAAAGACAGTTTGGATAACTACATTAGGCGTATCATTCCCCACTCTTTCGAAAATTACCTTGTCCTCAAGGTGTTGCTTCAAAATATCGCCTCGCGTAGTTCCAGGATCCCACACCTTCACTTGTAGTTCACCCTCTTCTTGATCCGAACCCTTTTTGGAGCTACGAGCTAGCAACCGCGGCTTCCTGTTCTGTTTACTTTTTTGAATTACTTTTGGACCTTTTTTTAATGATGGCTTATTGGCTCGTCTTTCTTTTTTCTTATTACCATCTTTGATCCTCTTTCCAGGTTTCTTCTTAGGTGGGGCTTCTCCAATGAAGACTACTTTAACCTTATTTTTGTCGTGTTTATTCTTCTTCTGATTTTTATCGCTCCTAACATTTGAAATAGTTTTAAAAAGTACGCCTATTTCCTCATCCTCCACAACCTTAAGCGCTTCGCCACCACCCACAACCTCTTCAACTCCAATATACTCTTCAGCATTCAATGATCCTTCAGCCTTAGGTGAAGCAAATTCACCCTCTAATGGTAGAATGACATCTATTTTCTTTTCAACGATGTGCTCTTTCTCTTCCTTTGCAATTGTCTTAAAATGAACCTCGGTGATACGAGCTTTGAATAAGTATTCTCTCAATGAAAGGACCAATTGATACGACCCGGTTAGGGGTTGTATCGGGATAAGGCACCACTTCAAGCGGGCGCGGGCTCCTTAAGAAGAAGATTTAAGAACTAGAATATTATTGACTGAAAACTTATATTTTTCATTATTGAATCAATCGGTATAAATACCGATACCCTAACTTGTATCACAAGTCGATACAAGATAAACTCTAAAAATAAAAGATACCTTACTAGATAATGACTCACATGACACAATCCTAACATGACTCGAATATGACTAAAACAAAGACAGTTTGGATAACTACATTAGGCGTATCATTCCCCACTCTTTCGAAAATTACCTTGTCCTCAAGGTGTTGCTTCAAAATATCGCCTCGCGTAGTTCCAGGATCCCACACCTTCACTTGTAGTTCACCCTCTTCTTGATCCGAACCCTTTTTGGAGCTACGAGCTAGCAACTGTGGCTTCCTGTTCTGTTTACTTTTTTGAATTACTTTTGGACCTTTTTTCAATGATGGCTTATTGGCTCGTCTTTCTTTTTTCTTATTACCATCTTTGATCCTCTTTCCAGGTTTCTTCTTAGGTGGGGCTTCTCCAATGAAGACTACTTTAGCCTTATTTTTGTCGTGTTTATCTTCTTCTGATTTTTATCGCTCCTAACATTTGAAATAGTTTTAAAAAGTACGCCTATTTCCTCATCCTCACCAACCTTAAGCGCTTCGCCACCACCCACAACCTCTTCAACTCCAATATACTCTTCAGCATTCAATGATCCTTCAGCCTTAGGTGAAGCAAATTCACCCACTAATGGTAGAATGACATCTATTTTCTTTTCAACGATGTGCTCTTTCTCTTCCTTTGCAATTGTCTCAAAATGAACCTCGGTGATACGAGCTTTGAAGAAGTCTTCTCCCAAAGTTAAACCAAATATCTAGGTTAGCGAAGCGTGTTTCCGCCGAACGGGTCAATGAAAAAGCTTCGTCTAGAGTTTTAGGATTTGATCGTAAGAGTAAACATTGTAGATCCAGTTTAAGTCCAGAGATATAAAACGATTTAAGTAAAGATTCAGAGATCCCTTTTACTCGATTTGCAAGTACCACAAACTCACTCTCGTATTCGGTCACCGTACCCATTTGCAAGAGCTTAGAGAGTGCGTATTCCGCCGCCTGATGGCATGAATAATACTCAAGCGATTAAAAAAAAAAAATCAATGAACAGTATCATGTGAATAGTGCCGATGAACAGTAACTTTTTTTTTTTGAATTGGAACCCTAATTGTAAGCCCTCTCAACAAGAGCTCTCAATGAAAGCACCAATTGATACGACCCGGTTAGGGGTTGTATCGGGATAAGGCACCACTTCAAGTGAGCGCGGGCTCCTTAAGAAGAAGATTGAAGAACTAGAATATTATTGACTGAAAACTTATATTTTTCATTAATGAATCAATCGGTATAACTACCGAAACCATAACTTGTATCACAAGTCGATACAAGATAAACCCTAAAAATAAAAGATACTTTCCTAGATAATGACTCACATGACACAATCCTAACATGACTCGAATATGACTAAAAAAAAGACACTTTGGATAACTACACTAGGCGTATCACTTAACATCCAACTATTTCAACTCACATTTTTCTAAAATAATAGCTTCAAGATCTCTACCCATAGTTCAATACTTCAATTATAGATAATTTCGTTACACTCTTTATACATTTCCAACATTGCAAAAGGATAATTTTACACTAACACCTCCTCACTCTTATATAACACCCCCCTAACATTTGAAATAGTTTTAAAAAGTACGCCTATTTCCTCATCCTCACCAACCTTAAGCGCTTCGCCACCACCCACAACCTCTTCAACTCCAATATACTCTTCAGCATTCAATGATCCTTCAGCCTTAGGTGAAGCAATAGAAAGGTGTTAGGTTTGTGTGCACAGAAGATATAAGGCTACAAGCTACGGTATTGAAAAAGGAGAAATGATATGGTCACATAAATTTTATAACCTTTTTTTACACAATAATGTCGAGCATCGATTTGACATCAAATATATGAGTATTACGAGTATTTATTTGCGAAAATTACCAGTTTGGACCATTGGGAATGTGTTTTTAAAACGAAGACCGCTTTGGCCAATATGCTTCCACGTCTCCTCAATTAGATATAGTGACAAAACTTTCTCAAGGCCCACATGTGCAGTTCATAACTCGTATGACAAAACTGTTTGGATTAGAATATTACCTAACAACAACAACATGTGCTTGTTATTTAGGTAAACGTCCTTTTCTACTTGGCTAGATTTTCAAGCTCTTAAAGAGAATGCGAGTTTAGTACACTATTTTATATGTCGTCAATTGGAGTACGTGTGGAGAGGAATAGTTTTGTTTAATGACGGGGTTAAGGTTCGGGACACAATTTGTGTCGTCTTTTCAAAAAGGACCTATTCCTTTTAGGAGGCGAGTGTTTTTTAAGTGTAGTGATGGGAAGTCGATATTAGTTGGACAGGTGTATAAAAAGATTACAAGCGAAGAGTTTAGTTCGTTGGACGACCTTGATGATGTTTCGATTGTAATTCTTCTACTTGAATGGTTAAAGTTTTATCGATTTGAAAATAATTCATATACTTTAATGTTTGAACGTTTATCTATTAGATGGGGCTTAACAACATAATGGGCTTGTTTGTTAAATTTTTTTATTAAGTCATGACTAAGGATCAAATGAGAAGAATCATTAAAATAAGAAGAATGAGAAATAACTATAACTACACATTAGAGATGCATCGATTTGATTTAATTGCATCCCTAATCTTTAAGATGCATCACAATATATTTTCTAGCTAAAAATTAGATGCATATACATATATTAGATGCATTTCATCAAGTTATACAAATCCTATGTATTTTTAGTCCTCTGCGAGTCAAATTTGTTGCTATTACTAGTTTGCATCGTTTGCACTTCAAAATCACTTTCGAAACTAATTGTGATGCATCTAAATGAATGGAGATGCATCTCATTCAAGTCGATGCATCTCAAATATGCGGTTATAGTTATTTCTCATTCTTCTCATTTTAAGTTTTCTTCTCACTGGATCCTTACCCATTAAGTCATTTCTAATTAAGAGATAACTTAGAGTAGAGTTATTTTACATACCAAACTTTTCTTACATACCAAGGGACTCATCTTCACCATCCATTTAAAAAGAAATCAATGGCTGAGATTAAAAGCATTTTATTATTTCACATATTTTTTATAATTTAAATATCTCTTAAACCGTTATTCCTTAAGTGAAAATATTTACACCATCGCGACGAGCATTTAATTATCTTTCTATAGACGGGCACTTTGATATACTTTCGAAAAAAGAAAAAAAACTCGTTTTCTTTCACGTTTTTTCGTTATTTTTTTCGTTTTTTTACGTTACAGAAATTTACATAAAAAAATCATATATGATAAAACACTAAATTGAATATCACATGTGATATTAGTGTTAAATCATATATGATATGTAATATCATATGTGATATTACACTAATATCATATATGATATTACACTAATATCACATGTGATATTACATATCATATATGATATTACACTAATATCACATATGATATTCAAATTAGTGTTTTATCATATATGATTTTTCAATGCAAATTTCAGTAACGTAAAAATACGAAAAAACTTAAAAAAAAAAAACCGTGAAAAATACGAAAAATTTTTTTTTGTCGAAAGTATATCAAAGTGCCTATCTATAGAAAGATAATTAAATGCTCGTCGCAATGATATATTTTTTTTCGCTTAACGATTAACGGTTTGAAAGATATTAATATTTGAAAAAAAATGATGAAAGTGAGTTTTTAAAATTGTTGGGATTAATCCCATCCATTAGATCAAATAAAAATGGAGGGTGAAGATTGATCCCTTGGTATGTAAATAATCTTTTGTCGTCAAATGATCTTTTATCGATAACTTAATGCATACACCTTCAGTTTTATTGCTTAATATTTTCAGTCATCTTTCTTTATTAAGTCATAAACAAACAATTTTAATAAGACTTAATGAATTCAATTTTTTTCATATTAAGTCAATTAAGTCACAAACAAATACCACCTCAATTTAGTTAATCAAAACCTATTTCATGTTACAAGTGACTCAATTTAAAATATGATATCTCATTCATAATAACTCTATTTTTTACATACTTTAGCTCGTTGCGAAACTCTTTTAAAGGTGAACGCAAATCCACTAACCAACACAGATATTTATGACATATACATTTATTAAATAATGTCCAAAGTTTCCAAATAATCATTTTTGCAACACATGTAGTGTGTCGAGCGCCTCACTTTGAGTCACGATATCTATAGGGGGCTTGGAGGGGTGTGCAATAGGTGTCGTCGCACAGGGTCTCCATTTAAAAGGGTCACATTTTTATTAATTTTGCATATAAATACATATAATATTAAACATATATGAGTCAAATCATTAAAGTTTATATGCAGTTTCTCTTTAGTTTACAAGTGTAATAGGGCTTCTTTGTTGTTATCGCCTAGGGCCACCGAAAACTACGAGATGACCCGATATCATATTCATATTAACTTCATTTTGGACACTCTTTAGTTCGTTACGAAGCTCACTTAGAAGAGAACGTAATTCCACTAATAAACACAAAAATATATAAAATAAACATATATCAGATAGTGTCCAAAGTTTGCACATAATCATTTTTCAACACATTTTTAACATAAAAAACCCTACATATCAAACTAAATTAATTTTTCACATAATTCTAGGTAGGGGTGTCAAATGGGTTGACCCGACCCGAACATGATAAGGCTTTATAGGGCCAGGTTGATTCGGGTCTAACTTAGCTTGTCGGGTCAACACGGTAACCTAATAGGGTCGGGTTAGGGTGCTAATTAGTTTCTTATCGGGTTATCGGGTCAATACGATAAGATATAATGACATATTATCAAATTTTTAATCGTAAATCAAAAGCCCATTAGCAAGTGCTTTTTTTGCATAAGTTTAGTGCTGCAACACTTCCCATTACTTACTGTGACACTTGTTTATTAACATGTAACACTTTTTTTGTCTAAATATGCAACACTTGCACTTCGTTTCATAAACATTAAGCACAATATAATACATCAAAATCCTATATATCCCATATATGTACATGTTAATTTGATTTAGTAATGCCATTTATTCTTCTATGAACAGATAGAAATTAAAACAGTTGCTTCAAAGTCTAAAATTCCGGTCGACATCACTTTTTTTTTCTTTGTTGGTCTTATTTTTCTTCCTTAACAAGTAAGCCGATAACCCAATAGAACCGATTCCTAATAGGGTCCTTTTTTTTTTTTTTTTTTTTTTTTTTTTCATTCAAGACCCGATAGGCCCGACCCGATAACCCGATTGACACCCCTAATCCTAGGGCACTATCTGAATTTTTGATTAACTCGTGTACCCACTTAGGCTAAAGGGAGTGGTTGGTGACCGGGTTACCGCAACCTCAACGTCACCTCAACTTTATCTCTTCTCTCACTTCCTTTCACTTCTTCTCACCTTTCATCCGTTTTGGTCACCTTCTCCTCACATTTAATTAAAATATTCACTTTATACAAATATACCCCACTAAATATTTCACACATACTCACAATACAAATAAAAAACAATTACTTTTGAAAATGAACTCACGTTTTTGCACCTTTCACTTTGGTGAGCCACTCACCAAACATATACAATTGGCTGTGACCATGCATATCTCTTTTAGTGTCACTCGTGACTTTGGCTTGTCACAGTGAGTAACTCACCACCACTCCGTATGGCCTTAAAATTTTAAATGAGTTATGAGGTGGCAACGTGAGCCATGGCGATTTTTGTCATTATATCAAAATTTGAAGACGTAGATGAATCCTAGCCATACATGTGTAACTCATGTACACACTTTATTTTTTTGGGAATTGATTGACACACTTTAAGTCATGCATGCTAGACTTGTACCGTATTATATTATATATATATATATATATATACTAAAGATGGGGAGTGTATTTTACCCAAAGCCAACACATTAAATGCAAACTTTCCTAACTTGGCAACAATAGTCCCTGAGGTTCAGGTGGCGCTGCAAAATTAGTCCTGCGGCATTAATTGCAATCTATAGCAATCTGGCAAAAATTAGTCTCTAAGGTTTAAGCCGCGTTGCAAGGTAAGTCCTGTAGAATTAATTGCTAACTATAGCAACCTGGCAAAATTAGTCCCTAAAGTTTAAGTGTCGCTACAAAGTAAGTCCTTTTAAGCCAATCCCGCTGCATCGCGCGAGTTTCCACACTCATTAATATTATACATTAAATATTTGTACAGTTGAGTTGCAAATAAAAGGTTGAAGTGTGGGTAATGTTGGAAAAAGTCATCCACCTAGGTTCTTTTAGCAACATGTCCGTCCACCTAGGTTATCGAAAGCACTTTTGGGCTTAGTGGACCCCATTTATAGTACAGTATCCAGATTATATAAAGTGTCGTCATTTTGTCTAATGATTATCCCGAATCTTATTACTATAAATGTGCAATAAATTAAACTAAGCTCTAACAAAATAAATTTGTGTAATCTTTGAAATGATTCTGGATGATTTGAAGTCGAGATATTCTTGCATATCCAAACCTTTGCCTTTTGAAAATGATCCTCAGTTCTTGTCACGACTTTGGGTTTTTACTAGTAAGTCCTTACTTTTCTATATGAACCTCCTTTTTTCTCTCTTTATTTGAAATTTTGTTTGAAACCAATTTTTTTTACACCCTATACCACTTATCTCGCATTATATATCTCATTTCTAGCGAGGCTTAAACCCACAACCTCTAGGTCGGTGGACAACTCATATACCACTAGACCAAAGGCTTGGAATTCAGTTGTAAGACTTGTATGATGTTTTGATCAAGGCCGGTGTTTGGATTAGCGCTTAGGGGGTGTTTGTTTAAGCTTATATGTCGGCTTATGAGCTTATTTGATTTCGGCTTATATTTCATAAGTCGCCGCTTATTTGATATTTGTGGGCTTATATAAGCATGTTACTATCATAATAAGCGTATTTAAACATATAAGTCTCAAAATAAGCCGGAAAATTGGGGCTTATGAAATATAAGCCAAAATCAAATAAGCTCATAAGCCCACATATAAGCTTAAACAAACACCCCCTTATTGGCTTTAGCTAAGCTTACTTTAGGGAGTTACGGGCTAATTGTATTATCATAAAACAATAAGCTTATCTTAACACTTATACTGATCAAGTGCTTTAAAAAGAATTGGCTTTTTGATAAACTTAGCCAACCCTTGTCTTAAGCCAATAAGGTTATAAACTAAACGTATTGGCCTTTTGAAATCACAATAAGCCGATAAGCTCAAAAGTAAGCCAATCCCCACAACGCCTACTTAGCGGTAGACTTACATCTCATCTCGAGTTAGTCTTGTTGCTCTTTTCTTGTTATACATTGTTTATAATTATCAAGGACTGTTTGGGATCGTTGGTTGTTATGACCGTTTGTGTTTTAAGAAGTTTTTTAGGGTGTTTGCGTGATTAGGATTGCTTGCTAGTTTAAATTGTTTTTCTGATTATTTGTGGGCGAAATTATCTTATTTATATTAAGTTGTGTTTCTAAGTATATAAATAGTTCAATGTGATTAATGTCTTCATATGTTTCTGTATTCATAGGTTTCTCTAAGACGATGGTTGATCTAAATTCCATAGACCTGCAAATGATAAAGGAAAAAATCACTTCTGTACTTTCAGCTTTGAGAATCCGCGAGCAACATGTGCTTGTTCAGTTTTGGTCACCTGTTACTGTCGAGAACCGCTGCTTGTTAATGACTTTGAACCAACCTTTTGGTCTTGGTGTAGTTCATGATGAAGGGATATACTTGCATAGGTTGAAGTCCGAGCAGGATACGTTCGATGTAGACGAAGAACTTGGTTCACCTGCTCGTGTTTATCGCAAAAAGTCGCCTGAATGGAGTTTTGACATTCAAACCTTATCAACCAGACAACCTAATAAAGATTTATCTGCTTGCTACAATATCCATGGATATATTATGTTGCCTATATCTGAACCCAACAGTGGCTGCTGCGTAGGTGTACTTGAACTCGCAACATCATCATCAAATTATGTTGATTATGCTTTTGAGGTTCAGGAAATCTCAAGAGCACTCAAGGTTGCTATCATATTCTCATTTTTTAATTGTTGCATACATGGTTGCAACGGATGTGCTTCATATCTTGATTTTGCCCACCTAATATATAAAAGTGGCTTCACTTTGCAGGAAGAGAATTTGAAGTCTCCAAAAGTGTTTGAAGATCCTAGTTCTTACGTGAGTTCTATACATGGATCTATATCTATATCTGCACCAGTTTATATCTCTTATGATTTTGTGTTTGGATGTCCAGAAACAAGTTTCAAATGAAAGAAGGTGTCATGAAATAGCTAAAATCTGTATTGCTTTGAAGACAGTTTGTGACACTCATAAGTTACCTTTAGCTCAGACATGGTCCCTCTCTGGAAGTAATAGTTTTGTGGCTAATTCTGGACAATTAGAGCAGACCTGTAGTAGTTTCAAGAAAAGCTGTATTGGTAAAACCTGCATGTCAACGGCCAATCTTCCATTCTATGTTCGTGACATGAGCATGTGGGGATTCCATGAAGCATGCATTGAGAGACACCTGGAAAAATCTCGTGGAGTTGTTGGGAGATCATTGTTAACTTGTGGTTCATGGTTTTGTAAAGATGTAACAGAACTCGATGAGGACGATTACCCTTTGGTTCCCTTTGCTCGTATGAGTAGGCTAACTAGCTGTTTAGCTATCTATATCAAGAGTATTGAATTAGCTTCTGAATATGTTATTGAGTTTTTCTTGCCAACACTTAGCACAAACGAACTAGACCAACAAATTTTGGTGAAAACAGTGAAACAGCAGATTAAGAATGTGTTTAAGTTATGTGTTACGTCGACTAATCAAGAAATTGGTGCAGTTAATATCGAATCTCAACCTTCTCCTCTAACCATATTGGCTGTATCAGAGGTACCACGAATGTCTGTAAATATTGAAAACGAACCATCTAACTCAGGTGTTGTGGGAGCATGCCAACCTGTTGTTCCTTATCTAGAGAAAAGGGTAACATATAGAAAAAGGAAGAGTTCTGAGAGTTCGATTAGTTTGGAGGAAATCAAGAAACATTTTGGAAAGCCGATCGGTGAAGCTGCAGCTAACCTCAATGGTTAGTTCATATAGCTTCTATGTGATGTCCATATTTGTGTGTTTTTTTTAAAGATTATCATATTCACCGTACATTGTATGTATGTAGTTAGCAGATCCACGTTGAAGCGCATTTGCAATGATCGTGGTATACCAAGGTGGCCGTATAAAATGAAGAGAACTGACATTTCAGTTGGTTTGGAGGAGATCAGCGAACCTTGTGAGGAGACAATGAAGGTGATTGAGGATGATAGGCTTCTTGGTGAGTTCATAGCTTGTTGGTTTGATGTCTAAACTCTAGAGGTGGCAATATCACTTAAACTTAACCCAAATCTACCCACACATATGGGTGGATTTGGGTATATTTTACGGTTCACATGTTTAACTATGATATTTAAGTGAAAAGGAAACTGGTCAAATTGGTCGAACGAGTCAAAGTCATCAGAATTGTAATAACATATTTATTCAAAAAACCATGAAAAAACATTTATTAACTAAGTTTGTATCTTTGGCTCACAATTTTACATTTGAACTGATTTTGCCAAAATTTTCTATTGGATCAGCATCAAATAAGAAGGATGTTATGTACTCAATTTATAAAACAGTGAATCAAAGTTAAACATTTAGCGAACAATGTCCAGTCACGACCTCTAACCAAAATCGTCTACTCACTCAATCTTGATTATAACTTCCAACTGGTGCAGTTCCATTTAATTGTAATATTGAATCTTGACCTTCTCCTATAACCTTATTGACTGTATCAGAGGTACCACGGATGTCTGAAACTAGTGAATGGATGTCTGAAACTAGTGATAGTGAGTCATGTAACTCGGGTGCTGTGGGAACAAGCCATGGCGTTGTTCCTTATTGGAAGAAAAGGACAACACAAAGAAGAAGGAAGAGATCTGAGAGAGTGATTACTTTGGAGCAAATCCAGAATCATACTGGGAAGCCGGTCGATGATGCCACAGCTATCCTTAATGGTCAGTTCTAATCTTTTATTTGATGTCTATATGTGTGTCGTTCCCGTCTAAGATTCATATCTTCATTTTATACACTGTATATACGCAGATAGCATATCTATGCCGCCATATTGGCATAATTCCACACAGCAGCACGAACAAACAAATATGCCTGATGTGCGTGCACAGCCTAAAATGTCCATTGAGAATACAGCAGCAAACACAGTAAAATATTTGACGGTTAAGGCAACATACGAGGGGAATACGGTTAAGTTTCCATTCATACTTTCAGATGGATTGGCAAAGTTGGAAAAGTTGATTGCAACGAGGTTTCGGCTTAGTCTTGGAAGCTTTAAACTCAAATATGAAGATAAAGAAGGCGATATGATATTGGTTGCATGTGACACTGACTTAGAGGCATCAGTGGGTGATTCCAGACAGCCAGTCGATCCAACTGTAATCAGACTCTTGGTTATTGACCGTCCATCAGAGTCCTGACACCTGGGCCTTATTTTGCATAGATTACAAGGTTTTGGACCAAAAGGCTAGTGATGACTTCAACTAATTGGTTGTAGGTTCAAATCCCGTTTAAGACAATTGTGTGAGATGTTTGTAAATATTGTGAGATTGGTTTGCCTTTCCAAAAGAAAGTTTGTACAGTTTTGGTTCTTTAATTGAAACAGTATTCATTTTCTTAAAATTGAGATCATAATATGTCATCCGTGGCGTAACTTATTGATCCATGTCGAAGTTATAACTATCATAAATCCATAAAGTAGCAGAAACAAGGTAAAACTTGCAAACTTTTCTGGTTTTTTACTGCTGGAATTATATATCAAGACATTCAAATAAATAATCACAAAACATCAAAGTAATATTGCGAAAGCGTATAAGGATGTATTAACGAATAATTAATTAACATAAAGAATATGCGTACCTTTGTTGATTCTAGCCGAACAAGAATCAAATCCACAAACTAGCAACGGATGAACCCTAATTTGATTTAGTTAGGATTATGTGAATTACCCCTTACCGTTTTGTAATTCAATCCAAGACAATAACAAAAGTATGTTATTACTAAGTTCTTGTACACACGTACTAAACCGAATTAAAGTAATGCTAGTTTTTATCAAACAAATAACTTGGTTTGTGGAAAAGACTTAGATCGACACCCAAGAGGATGGCCGATCGGTTTGGAGTAGAAAAACACACACAAAACAATTTTTAGGGTTTAGCTTATGAGCACAAGAGATAGAAAAACAAGACCCCTAGCCTTGTATATATACCCAAGCAAACTTGGTGAACAAGTTGGTCCTTGTTTCCTTTTCCTTTGGCCGATCGGTTTGGAACATCCCTTAGGGATTCCAGAACCTTCCCAACTTTTGCAATTTGATCCTTTTTCATAAACATTTAACGACCGTTAGTCCATTACATTAATTACTTAACGTCCGTTAGTTATTTCGTTTAATAAATAAATAAATATAACATTATATTTAATTATTAACTTTAAATTCTCATACGTAAAGTGTGCAATCCCATAGTCTCGAGTTCGATCCTAACTCACGTCTACTAATTTATATCCATAAAACCAACAGCTCCCACTTGGATATATCTTAATAGAGTGATCACATTCGGTTAGCGTCTAGCAACACTTCGATGCCTCTAGTACAACTCGAGCAAGGCTCCTGGAAAACCTTTTAATGATTTCTCATTATTATTATCCTTTTGTTTCTAATACCACGTTAAATAAAGATATGGAATTAAGTCATTCTTTATATAACTATTCTGTTTCTCGTTTGTAAATGATTGACCAAGATTACCGAATCATCTAAACATATTTAGGGGAGATTTGGGTGCGGCCGCACAAACATCTTGTCAACCCGACGAGGGGCCCAGCAGTATTAAACTCCAAATAAATTTGAAGGAACAAATTCTATCTTGACTACAAGAATAACCCACAAACTTTGTAACATTTCTGAAAACAACCCTTATGACTACCAGTTACGTATAGCGTTAAGTTGTTCCACAGAAATGCACTACATTCATGACACTTATCTGGTATCTCAAGTCTGAGGATAACTATTCATAATTTACTTATAACAATATCCACAAAGTAAATTATGTAGTTGGGATAAGTCCTATATTCAATTCATTGAATATCATCTGAAATTGGTATGCATTCTCATCAATATACTTTCAAGTATATTCTACCACATCTCTCAGATTTGTCTTAGTTTAATGATACTCCCATATCATTAATCGACAACGGACATTTAAAATAACTTAGTTATTTACGGATTAAACATGCAAATATAGGACAACAATATTATAAATGAAAATAAACATAATCCAAACTTTATTTCATTAAAAATAATAAATGTTTTACAATATCCTTTATCCAAATACTAATCACAGTTATGCATGAAACTATTAGCTAAACGAAGTCCAATTCCATTGGCAAGTCCTACAAGCTTGTCTTTAGCTAAAGCCTTAGTGAACGGATCAGCTAAGTTATCATCTGTGTGAACTTTCAGTAGATTTATTTCACCTTCCTGGACTTGTTCCCGAACATAGTGATACTTTCGTAGAAAATGTCTGGTGCCCTTCATGACTCCAGGTTCATTGGCAAATATGATTGCAGCATAATTGTCACAATACATATCAATAGGCGATTCAATTGAAGGCATAACACCAAGCCCTGAAATGAATTTCCTAATCCAAACAGCCTCCATTGCAGCTTCCGAAGCAGCTATGTATTCGGCTTCTGTCGCAGACATCGCAATCGTACTCTGCTTCTTGCTCTTCCAGTCAACTGCTCCTCCATTAATGACAAAGACATAACCCGTCTGAGACTTCGTATCATCTTTATCACATTGCCAGGACGTATCACAGTAACCTGTAACATCAAGCTCTGTGTCTGGATTTCCACCATACACTAAAAACATATCTTTAGTATTTCTGAGATACTTCAGAATATGCTTAACAGCAATCCAGTGAAGTTCACCCGGATTCTGTTGATATCGACTGGTCATGTTTTGAGCGAACGCCACATCTGGCCTTGTGCATCTCACAACATACATAATAGATCCTACAGCCGAAGCATAAGGAACTTTCTGCATGCGTGCCACTTCAGCAGGTGTTGAAGCACACATATCGCTACATAAGCCATGCTTTACTTCCATCGGCAAATATCCTTTCTTGGAATTTTGCATACTGAATCTCTTCAATATTTTATCAATGTAAGCGCTTTGACTTAAACCAATTAACCGCTTTGACCTATCTCGGTAGATCTTGATTCCCAGAATGTATGCAGCTTCTCCTAAATCCTTCATAGAAAAACACTTCCCAAGATATGCCTTAACATTTTGCATACTTGGAATGTCTTTTCCCATAATTAATATGTCATCGACATAAAGAATTAGGAAAATTACATCACTCCCACTAACTTTGTGATATACACATGGCTCATCAAAATTTTGAACAAATCCATACCTTTTGATTTCTTCATCAAATCTTTTATTCCATTGCCTTGATGCTTGCTTCAATCCATAAATGGACCTTTGAAGTTTGCATACACGGTTTGGAAATTGTGGATTCACAAACCCCTCAGGTTGCTTCATATAGATGTCTTCATCTAAGCGACCATTTAAGAAGGCGGTTTTGACATCCATTTGCCATATCTCATAGTCATAGTATGCTGCTATAGCTATGAGAATTCTAATAGCTCTAATGTCCGCTACAGGAGAAAAGGTCTCCTCGTAATCAATGCCATAAGTTTGAGTAAAACCTTGCGCAACTAGACGAGCTTTATAGACGTGTACATTGCCATCCATGTCAGTCTTAATCTTATAGAGCCACTTACTCCCAACCACCGAGGCGTTTGGAGGTAAGTCAACCTCTACCCAGACTTCATTTTCTCTCATGGATTGCATTTCCCCATTCATTGCAACCTGCCATTTAGCCTTGTCAGGACTTGCCATGGCAGCTTTATAACTAGTAGGCTCTCCAAGATCTCCTAACATAGTTTCCTCAACCTCTACGTTAAGACATAGACGTTCAGGTGCACGTATATTCCTTACGGATCTACGAACGGGAATCACTTCAACTTCTGGTGGAGGACCCAGACTATCAGGTTCTACCGAAAGTACGTTAGTGTTTTCAGAAGGTAATGCATCTTCATGATCATCTTCCAGATCATAAACTCTCCCACTGAATTCTTGAGATACGAGATCTCTTTCAAGAAAATCTCCATACCTAGCAACAATTACTTTATTTTTAGTTGGATAGTAAAAGTAGTAACCCATAGTTTCCTTAGGGTATCCTACGAAGATACACTTTACAGATCTTTGTTGGAGTTTATCTGCTGAGTCACGTTTAACATACGCCTCGCAACCCCAGACCTTTAAATAAGACAGGTTAGGAGCTTTACCATGCCATATTTCATATGGTGTCTTATCAACCTTCTTTGTGGGAACCATATTAAGAATACGAACAGCTGATTCCAAAGCATAATCCCAAAAGGATAAAGGTAGAGTGGTAAGATTAAACATAGATCGTATCATGTCCAACAATGTACGATTTCTTCTCTCAGATACACCATTTTGTTGTGGAGTATATGGAGAAGTGAGATTCTGGACAATTCCATTCTCAGCTAAGTAATCTTTAAACTCTTGGCTTAGATACTCACCTCCTCTATTAGATCGAAGAGCTTTAATCTTCTTTCCTAATTGCAGTTCTACTTCAGCTTTGAAAACCTTAAATGTTTCAAACACCTCATGTTTATGCTTAAGTAAATAAACATAACCATAACGGCTGAAATCATCAGTAAAGGTTAAGAAGTAGCTAGCACCTCTCTTTGACACATGTCTAAGTGGTCCACACACATCAGTATGAATAAGACCAAGTAGATCAGAAGCCCTCTCCATATTGCTATGAAAAGGTTTCTTAGTCATCTTCCCAGATATGCATGACTCACATTTATCAAATGATTCATCATTGATATTTTGCAAAAGCCCTTCTTGTTGTAGCTTATGCATGCGAGCCTTGCCTATATGAGCAAGTCTACAATGCCAAAGATAAGAAGAATTCACGTCTGACTTTATCTTCTTGTTAATGCTAAACATCGAATTATTATTATTGTTAGATTCATTTCCAATCATATCAATTTCAAACACATCATTCACAGTAATTGCTTTAAAATAAAATACACCATTTAAAGAAACATCAATTACATTACTTGAAATAGTATGAGTAAAACCATCATCCAACAAACTTGAAAAGGAAACAACACCTCTAATTATAGAAGGTACTAAGCCCGAAGGCAATACTAAACTAAACGTTCCTATGGCTTCAACAGCTGCATGTGCGCCATTTCCCACGTGCAGATATTGCTCCCCATAGGCAAGCTTCCTTTCCACTCTAAACCCCTGCAGTGTATTACAAATGTGAATACCACAGCCCGTATCATATACCCAGGAATTATTATGATTTAGAGTAAATAATTCAATGACAAATAAATTACCTGAAGTACCGGCGCCCGAGGACCCGGCGTTCATCTTATTTGTCCGCAATTCATCAAGATAGAGAGCACAGTTTCTCTTCCAATGCCCAACTGTCTTGCAATGGTGGCATGCTTGATCCTTTTTAGGATTATCCTTCCTAGGAGTAGGGTTCTTCTTGGGTTGAGGTTGATAGGCCATCACCTGTTTGCCTTTGTCAACCTTGCCCTTACCCTTCCCCTTCTTGTTGTTCGCACGTTGCGGTTTTGGTTTATTAATTCTTCCACCCTGAATAGCAAGTACCTGGGCGGTAGGAACCTTTTGAGGCAACCCTTTCTCATAATCAATGAGCAATGCGTGTAGGTCAGTAACTGTCTTCCCCACGCAGTGCATATTGAAATTTCTGACAAAACCATTAAAATCCTTGTTAAGGGATCGATTAATCAGATTCACAGCCATGTCATCTTCATAAGTTTTGCCAAGTGCTTTTAGCTGGTCCATGTAACCTTTCATTTCCAGCACATGAGCACTTATGGGTTTACCCTCTCCCTGCCTACAGCTGTGTAACGCGTCGGTCAAGTCATAAATTTCGACGGCAGCTGGTTTCTCAAACATAGTTCGAAGTTCATTGAGCATATTATATGGGAAATAATGTTCGAACTGCTTTTGAAGAGCAGATTCCATTGTTCCCAACATAAGACAAGCCACATCATTATGACGCTTATACTCCAGTTTCCACTCGTCCTTTTGAGCTTGAGTAGCTTCAGGACCAGTTGGTTCAGCAGGGCAAGGTTCATAAAGATATTTCATACGATCAACAACTCTACAGACAATTCTCAAAGAGCGGTGCCAATCATTGAAATTCTTAGAGCCAGTCAACTTTTCTCGATCAAAAAAGCTTTTGAACGCAGAATTTAGAGCAGTGTTAGTGTTATCGGTGTTTTGAGCCATTTCTACAGAAAAAAGTTCAAGTATTAGTATTTTCGATAATACACTTTTCAAGAAAATAAATATACCCAACGGTAATATAAACATATAACCATATAATTTTCTCGAAAACTAGGATCCAAATTATCATAGGTTCATCACATCAGTTGATCTGCTAGCAACAAACGCATATAATAAGGTAATCTGTCGAACATTAATTGGCAAACAATTTCCAACTCCTAGATCATTATGGGATTTATATTTTCCAACGCTATTGCAAATATAAACATGTTTTATCCCATCTTATGCCATTGAGTCCAAGATCTCACTTCCTACTCACTTTACATAGAGATTTACCTCTCCATCACAATCTAGCCAAGTACTCTCATGACATAAATTGCAACTTCAAGTGTTCCTTTTAATTAGATGGCATATTCTTAATTTAAAGGGTACTCGTTTTGATTTTATGTGGTCAAATCAAATATGTACAAAGATGTCATGCATTCATCTTGTAACATAAATTTAATAAAAAACTTTTTATTACCAATTCATAAAGATCAAATTATCAAAGTTTTGATTGAGGTATTGGGTTCACCAATCAAGGAATTTAGTGTCAATTATCGTCCATTATACCGTACTTTTGCATAAGTGTAAACACTTAGTGTTTCGGATAATTACCACCGAAGTGGCGCATGGAATTAAAACTAATTCGCCCTTAAGACGAGCTTGCACATTTATATGACTTACTAAGTAGCTCCACTCGAACTTACAGGGGGCAGAGGACCAGGTACGCGCTAAAGCACAACCTAAGACATCCATTCAGTGTGACTATGCGCACTTCTTTAAACCCCTTTTAATAGTTCATTCGAATGGGTGAGCCGTTCAGTCATTGTACCAAAGTCACCAATCAATTAAACTATTTTGACAACTTAACTCTTCCAAAACAATTAAATTCCATTGTTTAGTCCGTATTATTTTTCTATTCAAAATTACCCTTTGCTTAAAACTGTCTAACATAATAAACAAACAAGTAACATATAAAAAAAAAATTACTAAAAAACAATGCGCACATAATAAACAATTTATACGTGTAAACAAGTAGCCACATGCAACTTATTCGATAAAATCCTATTAATAATCAATATCTAGGTTAAATTAATGTATATATTAATTTAGGGTTTTCACTCCAGCAATAGAAAGTGAGCCACATACATCGATAAATCGATTGCGTAAACCCTTAATTAATTTATACCAAATTGCACATAATTGATTCATTAATATATTAATTGGAGTCTTCCCCAATTCAAGATTTATCATAAATAAATATGTCTCAACAATTAAACAATATATCAAAGCAACTTATCCATGACTAACATGCATGTATAGTCATGGACATCATAACAATTTATACAAGTAAGCCACAAGATCGCATATAAAATTCCATGACACATAACAAATTATTCATGAATCACGTAATCAATATTAATTCTAGGTTTTAATAAGGTTAGCAAACAATTTTCAAAACCCTAAAAAAAATTATGTGTATGTCGATTTTAAAAAAAATGGTACGCCCCAATTTAAAAAAAAATTCGACCAAACATAAATAAGCATAAACCCTAGATTAACATAGCAAACAACATACAAGTATTTGTTTTATTACGCGTTTATGTAATTAATTACTCATTAAAAACCAATGACTCGTGATGCCACTGTTGGAATTATATATCAAGACATTCAAATAAATAATCACAAAACATCAAAGTAATATTGCGGAAGCGTATAAGGATGTATTAACGAATAATTAATTAACATAAAGAATATGCGTACCTTTGTTGATTCTAGCCGAACAAGAATCAAATCCACAAACCAGCAATGGATGAACCCTAATTTGATTTAGTTAGGATTATGTGAATTACCCCTTACCGTTTTGTAATTCAATCCAAGACAATAACAAAAGTATGTTATTACTAAGTTCTTGTACACACGTACTAAACCGAATTAAAGTAATGCTAGTTTTTATCAAACAAATAACTTGGTTTGTGGAAAAGACTTAGATCGACACCCAAGAGGATGGCCGATCGGTTTGGAGTAGAAAAACACACACAAAACAATTTTTAGGGTTTAGCTTATGAGCACAAGAGATAGAAAAACAAGACCCCTAGCCTTGTATATATACCCAAGCAAACTTGGTGAACAAGTTGGTCCTTGTTTCCTTTTCCTTTGGCCGATCGGTTTGGAACATCCCTTAGGGATTCCAGAACCTTCCCAACTTTTGCAATTTGATCCTTTTCCATAAACATTTAACGACCGTTAGTCCATTACATTAATTACTTAACGTCCGTTAGTTATTTCGTTTAATAAATAAATAAATATAACATTTATATTTAATTATTAACTTTAAATTCTCATACGTAAAGTGTGCAATCTCATAGTCTCGAGTTCGATCCTAACTCACGTCTACTAATTTATATCCATAAAACCAACATTTACATGGTCGAATCATATGACATGGTTACTTAAATGTTAGAAATATGTCCTGGTTCAATAGATATATGACATTTGTTACCCGAATAAAACGATTTTGATTCATTCGGTTAAGTTTAACTATGCTTTCTTGACTTAACTCTTCAAGTTATACTACTTAAACTATCGCGCTCTTGTCAAACTAAAAATACAATTAAAGTTACCTAAAGTATTTTATTTCAGTGACAATAGTGAAGACATTATAAAATAATAAAGAACACCATAATAAATTAATAACACGTATTTTCAGGCTGATACAGTTACGCAAATACCTCAATTAAACAGCGTACATCTAAGTCAAATATCCGTCCTCCCCGAATAACCAGAACATGAAAAACCTCATGCATTCATAATAGCATACATAATACGCCCACACATAAAAATTGAAAAAGAATGTACTCATCACTGGAGCATTAGTCCAATGGTTGGAGTACTTGTACTTGAGTCAATTGACCCATATTCAAGTCCCACCCTTGGCATTTGCTTCAGATAGGTACCCACGTCCGCAAAACCTATGGGCACACTGGAGAGACTTTGTGGAATAAGAGCTCAGGGGTCCGACTTCCGAGTATTGGCTCGTGCTCACTCCAGTTGGTGCCCCCACTAGGCCAGGAGAGTTGTCGGAGCTATTCCTTATGGGATGGACAATGACGGGTGCCAAAAGACATTCGGGGTCAGGGTGTTCCCGCCAACTACACCTTTTTTTTTGAAAAATTGAAAAAGAAGAGTGTTTACTTTTAACGAAAAGTTTTTGATATTTTCACATTTTATTTTTACATATTCCATCAAAGTATGTAATAGGGTCTTCATTATTGGATTAGTTAAGTTATTGGGCTCAGCCCAATTTAAATTTCGTGATATCTAAATATAGTCCAGCCGGCAACAACCTTAAAAACTGTAACTCTAGTCGCCGGTATAGTTCCTGTTTTTCCGGCCACCACTTATAACTTCCGGTATGTTTTCACTGTTTATATGTATACAAACATTAGCTAGCATCTGTTTAGTTAACTGCTCTCTAATTTTTCTATAGGGTTTTAAATCTATTTCATTATAATGTAAACTGGTTTTTTTATTGCTACTATGTATATGCAGCTGTTACAGGCGGGGTGTTATCGGGTCGGGCTCATTCGGGCTTCGTTTAAAAAATATCTAACCCTATAAGATAAATAACTCAACCCTAACCCGGCCCTATAGGGTTCGGGTGGACTCACCCGATAAACTGCATAAAAATGTAAACTAAGTTTACTAGGTTTTTAATTTGAAATCATAGTTGGAATGTTTGGCTTATTATTGTTGATGGGTAGTAGCCTTTAGAATATGAAATGCGGTGACGTGGCGTTACTATATCATGTTAAACATCATGATGTTGCAATTGTCATCGATATTAAGGAAAATATGAAGTTAAAAATCAAACATCTTATGTGAGAGAGTATGGTAAGTAGCACCTAGTAGTCGTAGTTTTAACGGCGTGTAATATGTTATTATTGAACATGGGAAGTACTCGTGGTACCTTTGGAAAGTTTGAAACTTTTTTTCTATTGTGTTATAAACAATGCTTGATTTAGCTAAGAGTGGGGATGTTTCTATCAAGAAGTTGCAGCTTATGAGTTTTGAGATTGCGTTGGTTCAGTGTTTGGCTTTATGATGCAAGTTACTAGATTTAGTTACTATCTTCCATAAAGAGATTAGAGCAGAAAAACTCAACTTGAGTTGAATTCGTGTTTCGTTAAAGTATGTTTAACACAGCCTTATATCATAGAAAAAGTTTGTTTGAGAATGTCATAACCGAAGTAATTGATTTTGTATCATCCTTACTAAGCGGGTTATAACCACTGAAAGATGCTGTGTTTCTTCGCTTACTTTCTAATCTTATCTGCAATAAAACTCAGGGTACTAATTTCTAGCAATGAAGATCTTACAAGAAAACGCGGGCCCACTTACAAATTTTGAAGTGCTTGACTTTTTGAAGTCTAGAGGAGCTGCAAAAGACCCGACAAAGGTTCTTGCTCCCGTAGCACCTTCAGAGTTTAAGGTTTACGACTATCTTGTACAGAGTGTTGCCAAAAGTCAAACAAGAGAGAGCATTGCTAAGTTCGTGACTGAATGTAAACTATACAAGCTCACAAAATCAGAGATTGCAAATATCATCAATATTAGGCCGTCATCTGTAGTGGAAATTGACCCGCTAATAGAGAATCTTGATTCACGTTTAGGAGAAAGTGTTGAAGATTTGGTACAGCTGGTTGTAGAAGTGTTCCCCCCTTCTCCAGATGAAAAAAAGGCTGAAGGTACTCCGGATGAAAGTAAGTCCGATGATTTACTAGATGAAAGCAAAGCTGAAGATACTGCAGATGAAAGTAAAGCTGCAGATATTCCCGATGAAAGTAATTCTGATGATGAATGAAAGCAAGGAGCTTACGCACATAATGTGGTACTGTTCTATAATTACTTTGTATGTGGTCTCTTAGGTACGTGTTGCTAGGACTAGATAAATGGGTGAGTAAATTTTGCAGTTTGGTTGTGTAAAGACGTTAGAGTAACATGCAACACGGCAACAGTTTCTTGTATGGCATTAGCGTTGGTATCTTTATATAGGAATTGATTTGCACACATTGACTATTGATTGGGACACACCAATCCATGCTTTATTTTTGTTTGTCATAGCTTGTGCTTTTTGATATAAGTTACTTCAAATATACTGTTCAAGCTTTCTATATAACAGTAAGCAGGCTTAACCTGATGAGGTGCTTATATATACTCATTGTGTCTTTAAAACATAAATCGACAATATCTTACGAAAGGTCTTGATACATGCTTATGGTTTTACATTTTATACAAACACAAAACACCCAAGTGCAATTAATGTTAATACACACATTTACTCATAATCATCATTAACATAACCTCATTTATGATGTAATATATTACGTGGCGGTATTTAGTAATGTTTTTTAAAAAAATGAGAAATGTGATTGGGGGTGTTCAATGTTTGTTTTGACACATAAAAATAAACAAGTCTAAAATCGTATAAAATCGAACCGAAATTTTTAATTAGTGTATGATTTGGATTGAAACCTAACTAAAGTATAGCCGTTTGGTTTATCGCTAGGAATCGCAACGGGTATTGGATTTGGTATGAGTTAGAATGACAATGGATATAAAAAAGTATATCATTACGATTGTTTATGTTTGGATAACAAAAAATGGAATGAAAAAATGTATAGATATTTGAGTTTTGTAGTGAAAAAGAGAGGGGTCCACGGAATGGATTTCATAGACACCAAATAGGTGAATAATGAATCTATGACTATGATATACTCATTTTATTACCGGACCCACTAAACAAACACCTTGAATCGGAATGAAATCCATAGATCCATTCCGATAGTGCTCTACCAAACGCACCCTTAATTAGTGTTTGGTTTTGGTTTATGGTTTGACAAAAATTTAACCAAACAGAACCATAATACCCGAACATCTATATCTAGAGTAAATTGCAAAAATCGTCCTTGTGGTTTGACCAAATTGCACGTTTCATCCTTGTGGTTCATTAAGTGCAAAAAACATCCAGATTTTCCACTGTTACATGCACTTTTGGTCTCCCATTACTAACTGCGTTAAGTGAGTTCCGTTAATAGTTACACGTTAGCCCTTTTGGCTAACAGCTGTTGCAGCGCCCGTCCTTTAACCGTTGCAGCGCTCGTCCTTTAACCTAACGGTCGTTTATAATTTAAAATTTTCTTCCCTTTTTATACGTCTTTATACGTTTTCGTCCGTTTTAATACGTTTTGTCCGTTTTTGTCTGTTTTATCCGTTTTTCTTACATTTTGTCCGTTTCTTACGTTTTTGTCCGTTTTTATTCGTTTTTGTCCTTTTTCATACGTTTTTGCCAGTTTTTCTTACGTTTTTGTCCTATTTTGACATATTGAAAAAAGATTTTCACAATTTTCTTTTTAAATTTGAAAAAAAAAATTAAAAAAAATATTTGATTTTTTTTTCAAATTTATCAATATGTTGAAATACTCTTTTTTTCCAAATTTTTTTTCGGAAAACAAATTCGGAAAAAAGTATTTCGAAAAAAAAAATTGGAAAATGAATTTTTGCAATGGGAAAAAAAATTTGTAAAAAATATTAGGGAAAAAATTCCGATTTTTTTTTTCTTTTTTTTTTTTTTTTTTGAAAAAGAAATTATTTCAACATATTGAAAATTTTATAAACAATGTAAGAAAAATGAACAAAATGTAAGAAAAATGGTCAAAAACAAATAAAAACATAAGAAAAACAGACAAAAATAATAACAAAAACGGATGAAAATGGAAAAAATGAATAAAAAGAGACAAAAACGTAAGAAAAACGGACAACAATGGATGAAAACGGAAAAAGGTATAAAACAGACTAAAACGTAAGAAAAACGGACAAAACGTAATAAAAACGGGAAAAAACGGACGAACACGGATAAAAACTTAAGGCAAACGGACAAAACGTAAGAAAAGCGGATAAAACAGACAAAAACGGATGAAAACGGATAAAACGTATTAAAACGGATGAAAACGTATAAAAACAAACGAAAATTTTAAATTATAAACGACCGCTAGGTTAAAGGACTGGTGCTGCAACAGTTTAAGGACGGGCGCTGCAACGGCTGTTAGCCAAAAGGGCTAACATGTAACTATTAACGGAACTCACTTAACGTAGTTAGTGATGGGGGACCAAAAGTGCACGTAAAAGTGGAAAATCCGAACGATTTTTGCACTTAATGAACCACAAGGACGAAACGTGCAATTTGGTCAAACCACAAGGACGATTTTTGCAATTTACTCTCTATATCTATATAAGAAAATTTAATTATATTTAGAGTAAATTACATGGTTCGTCTTTGTGGTTTGATCGAAATCACTACCCTCATCCTTTGGCTGTTAGTGATAGGGCAAATGATATTATGAAATTTTATTATAATGATTCACAATGCAAAAATAAAAGTTGAAAGACGAAAGTAGGTTGTTAGTGATAGGGCAAATGATATTATGAAATTTCATTATCGTGATTCACAATGCAAAAATAAAAGTTGAAAGACGAAAGTAGTGATTTCGCCCAAACCACAAGGACGAACCATGCAATTTACTCTTATATATATTTTTATCACATCTTTGTAATTAACAGTTCTAAAGTCTTAAAAAAAATACTCTACATGAAACGATCCTAGAATAAAGTTTTTTGTTGTATATTCAAATGCATAAGTTAACTTACTTCTAATATTTGTTTTTATCTAAGTTGGAGTGTTTAATTATTATTCAGTAGATTATGCTATAAAGTTTACTTGAATTTGGAAACCAAACGATTTCTAATTTTGTGTTTGATTGGTTTTATCTGTTCTAAAATTATTTTGGTTTGATTTTGAATTATCTGGTCTAATTTCGTTCAGGTTGTTGGTGTCAGTTGTTCGTCCCAAAGCAGGGTGAAGATAATCAATTCAGCAGAAATGTGCAACTTTTCAGCAGAAACAAACAAACTGTTAGTAGTAACAGATACCACTTGGTGGTTACCGGATATCACTTGGAATCGTGTGATCACTTTCCAAAGTAAACTATTCGACCCTAATGCCTGGGTATCACGAATATCTACTTGGGATAAGACCAAATGCAGTTAGAGAATTAGGCACAATTCTTTAACCCTTGCGCTTATAAGTGTTATGTGTTTTCTGTGTATATTTCATGCATAAACAGATCTCATATTTATAGGAGGTTACTCTTGACTGTTCCAATGGAATTATGAGTATTAATCGGCCCATTAATAGCCTCAAAATTATCCCCATTATAGCCGTTAGTGGTTACATGACCAATTAAACGTGGTCATAATGATGCAGTTGTAACTGTCATTTATCAGTACTTATATCAGTACTTTCATAGTGCTTTCAGTGGTTACACTGCTTCAGTGTAAACACAACTTCAGTGAGATACCACTTCAGTGGAAACACTGATCTTGCTGAAGTACTGCTTCAGTGGAAACACTGATAATCAGTGTTAACCACAACAGTACTTTCACCAAGCACTACCAATACATACCACTATTAGAGTCAGGGTGTTCATGGACCTTATGGGTGTACACTCCGTACCTCCTAACCCATTACAAGGTGTGAACCATCCCACAAGTGCACTAAATTTTCCAACAATCCTCCCCAAATTTAGTTCACTCCCTTTCCACGTAAAATAAACATCAAGCAAAACATGTGCATAAACGAAAATGTCCTGAGAATTGAATTTCCATCTTAGTAATTACACGTTCAAATATTAGAGAATCAGGGTGTTCTAAGAATTGAACCCTTCAACCCATTTGAATACCTGAAGATAACTACACACAAGTTTTCTAACACTTAAAAGCTCCTGACACTATACAAGCCATGTGTCCATATCCAAATTCATAAATGTTGTAAAAGCTAAAAGTCCAAAGCTTCCTGAAGCGGCAAAACTTCAACATTTACATAGGTGGTTCCTCTTTAGTCATGCTCCTGCCAAGCACTTTTTCAAAGAAAATTAACCATTAAGAAGTAAAGACTTCATCCTCCTTTCAGCAGGTTCCGAGCACAACCTTGGGATGTAAATAAAACATGTGCTCCAGTCCACTGAATGTTTAGCTTTCCACATTGAACTCAGCTCCCAAGTTTCCTTAGGAGGGAGTTGGGTGTCCTAGCATTCAGTGACTAAGTTGGACTTAAACCCATCCCTTTAGCAGACTTTATAACCAAGTCTCTAGCTAGACCCTTCGTCAAGTGATCGGCTAAGTTCTGTTGAGATCTCACAAACTCTATAGATACCACCCCATTCATGATAAGCTCACGAATCATGCTATGTCTGACACCTAAGTGTCTAGACTTACCATTGTACATCTGGCTATAAGCCTTAGCCAATGTAGCTGCACTATCACACCGGATAGAAATAGGTGCTATAGGTTTAGGCCACAATGGAATCTCAAGAAGCAAGTTTTTCAACCATTCAGCTTCTTTACCAGCAGCTGCTAAAGCCACAAATTCAGATTCCATTGTTGAACTGGTGATGCAAGTTTGCTTCTTGGATGCCCAAGAAATTGCACCTCCACCAAGTAGGAATACCCAGCCACTGGTAGACGAATTGTCTTCAGTGTTACTAATCCAACTTGCATCAGTGTAACCTTCCAACACTGATGGGTAACCAGTATATGAGAGACTATAATCCATAGTTCTCTTCAAATACTTCAGTACCCTCTGAACTGCTTGCCAGTGATGAGCACTAGGATTACTAGTATACCTGCTCAATTTTCCCACTGCAAAACCAATATCAGGCCTTGTACAAGTCATGGCATACATCAGGCAGCCAATTACCCTAGAATACTCAAGTTGAGATACAGCCTTGCCATGATTAGGCATCAGCTTCTCACAAGTATCCATAGGTGTACTCACTGGAGTACAATCAAAGTAATTGAATTTCCTCAGTACCTTCTCAATATGATGAGACTGAGATATCGAAATTCTATTACTTTCATGTTTAATCCTTATACCAAGGATAACATCAGCCTCCCCCATGTCTTTCATGGAGAACCTTGATGACAAAAATTCCTTTGTCAGGTCAACCTGATTTTGGTCAGTGCCAAAGATCAACATGTCATCAACATATAGACAAATGATGACTCCTTTACCAGATTCATCAAATTTGCTATATACACATTTGTCAGCTTGGTTAAGAACATAACCACTAGACAAAACCACTTCATCAAACTTTTGATGCCATTGCTTAGGTGCCTGCTTAAGTCCATAAAGAGACTTAATCAGTTTACACACCTTGTTTTCATTTCCAGGCATGATGAAGCCCTGAGGTTGGTTCATGTAAACTTCCTCTTCCAATTCACCATTCAAGAAAGCTGTTTTCACATCCATCTGATGAATAACCAGATTGTGAATAGATGCCATAGCAATCAGCAGTATTATGGTACTGATACGAGCCACAGGGGCATAAGTATCAAAATAGTCTATTCCTGACTTTTGTTTAAAGCCCTGAATGACTAGTCTAGCCTTGAACTTTTCAATAGTTCCATCTACCTTCATTTTCCTTTTGAAAATCCATTTGCAACCCAAAGGTTTGCAACCAGGAGGTAGATCAACCAACACCCAAGTGTTGTTGCCCATGATGGAATCCATCTCATCATTGATTGCTTCTTTCCAGAAAGCAATATCCTGGGACTTCATTGCTTCTTCAAATGTTTTGGGTCATCCTCAACAATGAAGCAATAGGAGTATTGGTCTGAGACCTCATCCCTGGTACCTTCAACTAAGTATAGTTGAAACTCAGGTCCAAATGTCTTTGGAGTCCTGACCCTTTTGCTTTTCCTGAGCACAGGTTCAGGTTGCTGAACCACAACCTCATCAGGGACCACTGATGGTTCATCATCAGGGACCTCTGATACACCAGTGTCATGAGTTCCATTAGGAATCCTCTGACTTGGTCTAGGGACTGATGAGAATCTATTCTCATCAAAATCTGCATCCCTTGATTCAATTATTGTGTTAACTGAAACATGTTCATTAGGTTCAATAACATAGAACCTAAAAGCCTTGGAATGCTCAGCATATCCAACAAAGATGCAGTCAATGCCTCTTTCACCCAAAGTCTTTTGCTTTGGATCAGGGAGTCTTACAACAGCCCTACAACCCCAAACCTTGAGATAATTCAGGTTGGGTTTCTTTTTAGTCCAGAGTTCATAAGGGGTAACCTTGTTCCTTTTGTTGGGAACTCTATTTAGCAAATAGCAAGCTGTTAACATAGCTTCACCCCAGAACCCTTGACTCAGTCCTGAATAGGACAACATGGAATTAACCATCTCCTTCAGCACCCTGTTTTTCCTTTCAGAAATACCATTTTGCTGAGGAGTATAAGGGGCAGTCGTTTCATGGATTATTCCAACAGACTGAAAGTACTGAGTATCCATGTACTCACCTCCCCTATCAGTCCTTAATCTTTTGATTGAAGACCCAAGTTGTAATTCAACTTCAGTTTTAAACACTTTGAATTTATCTAATGCTTCATCCTTGGTATGTAATAAATAGACATAACAAAATCTAGAAGCATCATCAATAAATATCACAAAGTACTTCTTATTCCCCAAAGAAGGAGTGGCATGCAAATCACACAGGTCACTGTGAATAAGCTCCAAGATCTTAGTCTCACGACTAACACCCTGAAAGGGTTTCTTGGTTATCTTGGTCAACATGCAAGTTTTACACTTTTCAGTGTCCATGTCAAAAGCAGGGATTAAACCATCCCTAGACATATCTTGCATTCTTTTATAGTGAACATGACCAAGTCTAGCATGCCAAAGGTTAGAATCACTCTGATCATATGTGGTCACAAAAGCTGAAATAACACTGTCAGTGGTAATATTAAGCCTGAACATTTGATTACATAAATAACCAAAACCAATAAAAACACCACATTTAGAAAGAACAAATTTATCAGATTCAATAACTTGTTTATATCCATGATTATTCAAAACACTACTCGAAACCAAGTTCTTCCTGATGTCAGGAACATGAATAACATTAAACAAAGTTACAATCTTTCCAGAACTAAACCTAAGATCTACACAACCATGACCATGCACCAAGGCTGTTGACTCATTTCCCATGTGAAGAATAGAGCCATCATTCAGTGACTCATAAGTCTTGAACCAGCTTCTATCTTTACACACATGAACTGTTGCACCAGAGTCAACCCACCACGCAACATCATCATCCTGCACATAAAAAGATTCAGATACATATGTAACATAATAAATCTGAAAAGACTTATTAAACATATTCTGACCTTTCAGTGAGTTGGCTGAACCACCACTCCCTGAACCATTAGTGCCTGATCCATTGGCTTTACCACCAACTTTAACACCCTTGCAGTCCCTTTTAATGTGACCAGTCTTGCCACATTTCCAACAAGTAGGTGTTGCCTTCTTGTTAGGATCTGCCCTTGTGTTATCATGAAATTTGCGTTTGCCTTTGTTGTCATTGTACCTGGTGGAGTTGTTATGCTCCACCATATTGACAACAGATGGTCCAGCAACATTGCTACTCTTTGGCTTGTCATTATCCTGCACCTTGAGAGATTCCTCAATGTGCAGATGGCTGCCCAACTCAACAAGAGTTAAATCCTCCTTCATATGTTTCAAGGTATGCTTGAAATCTTTCCATGAAGGAGGGAGTTTGTCAATGACACAAGAGACTTTGATAGCCTCATCCATGTTCATTTGGTGTTGTGTAAACCTTCCAAGTATTCCAAGAAGTTCATTGTATTGTTCCATAACTGGTCTTGAATCAGTCATTTTGTAATTTGTGAAATTACTAACAAGGAACTTCTTACTTGATGCATCCTCAGCCATATATTTGGCATCCAAGGAATCCCACAGTTCTTTGGAAGATTCAAAGTTCTGATAAATATCAAACAGAGAATCAGACATACCATTGAGAATAAGACCTCTGCATATGTAGTCATCATTCTCCCATTTGCTCCTCCTTCTGATCTGCTCCACAGTAGCATCATCCCCATCATCAGGAATAGGTGTAGTAAGCACATACACCACACTCATGCTTGACAGCAAGAAGTGCATCTTCTTCTGCCACCTCCTAAAGTCCACCCCTTCAAACTTGTCCAGCTTAGCAAAGTTTGAAGCCATGTGTTTCATTGCAGCAGTTGCCATTGATTATCACAAGATAGTTTACTTTGATTGTTGGTGTCAGTTGTTCGTCCCAAAGCAGGGTGAAGATAATCAATTCAGCAGAAATGTGCAACTTTTCAGCAGAAACAAACAAACTGTTAGTAGTAACAGATACCACTTGGTGGTTACCGGATATCACTTGGAATCGTGTGATCACTTTCCAAAGTAAACTATTCGACCCTAATGCCTGGGTATCACGAATATCTACTTGGGATAAGACCAAATGCAGTTAGAGAATTAGGCACAATTCTTTAACCCTTGCGCTTATAAGTGTTATGTGTTTTCTGTGTATATTTCATGCATAAACAGATCTCCTATTTATAGGAGGTTACTCTTGACTGTTCCAATGGAATTATGAGTATTAATCGGCCCATTAATAGCCTCATAATTATCCCCATTATAGCCGTTAGTGGTTACATGACCAATTAAACGTGGTCATAATGATGCAGTTGTAACTGTCATTTATCAGTACTTTCATAGTGCTTTCAGTGGTTACACTGCTTCAGTGGAAACGCCACTGCTTCAGTGTAAACACAACTTCAGTGAGATACCACTTCAGTGGAAACACTGATCTTGCTGAAGTACTGCTTCAGTGGAAACACTGATAATCAGTGTTAACCACAACAGTACTTTCACCAAGCACTACCAATACATACCACTATTAGAGTCAGGGTGTTCATGGACCTTATGGGTGTACACTCCGTACCTCCTAACCCATTACAAGGTGTGAACCATCCCACAAGTGCACTAAATTTTCCAACACAGGTTTGGGTTTGATTTTTGGTTTTGATGTTTATTTGTATATGATGATGTCTTTTACTCAACTTCTAATCTAAAACATCTGATAATTGTTTTAGCTTTTTTAAACATTGCTTTATTGCTTTATAAACATTAGTATCTTTTATGGATTATTAGTTTGAGAATGATTATAAAATTACTCATTATTGTAGTGTATTACCTTTAACTTTAGTTAGTAAGTAATCCTTTGTTACATTCATGTAACTATATTTAGATAATAATATATGTGACTAACGACCATAAATAAAAAAGAATTAATTCATACATCACATTTTTTTATATATATATTATAATTTGTGCATTACAGTGATACCATCACCCCTAAATCAAAACAGGCGTGTAACAAACTATCATAAAAGAATATTAGGTAATCATTTGGGCATATGGCCAATTTATCGTGCGAGGTCCACCGTTTTGCTATTGAGTTAACCATATAGTTGTTGAAAAAGACTGAAACCAAAGAACAAACCAAACCGTGGTTAAAACTTAAAACTAATGGTGAATTCGGTAATACCCACATGAATCGAAAACAAAAATCGAACATAATCGAAAATCAAACCAAATTTGTAATCAAACTGAATTTGTCAAAAACGAACTGAACCGAATTAAATATTCAATTTTCGGTTTGGATATGATTTTGACAATCTAAACCAAAAACTGAACCGAAAACTGAATTCATATAAATATATATTTTTTAGGGCTAATAACCTATTAAAGCACTATACTTGTCACAAATATCAGTTCGACGTAGCGAACTAAAAAAATAGCTCTTTTAGACATTAAACTTGACATTTTTGTCTTCCTTTAAGTATTATGACCAAATTATGACCATTTTACCCTTCGAAAAATATTTCAAAAAAAAAAAGAAATTCGAAAAAAATTTCAGAAATTTCGAAAAAAAAGTATTTCAAAATAAAAAATTCAAAAAAAAAATTTGGAAAAAAAATTTCGAAAAAAAAAGTATTTCGAAAAAATTTTTGAAAGGGTAAAATGGTCATAATTTGATCATAATACTTAAAGGAAGACAAAAATGCCAAGTTTAATGTCTAAAATAGCTATTTTTTTAGTTCGCTACGTCGAACTGATATTTGTGACAAGCATAATGCTTTAAAAGGTTATTAACCCTATTTTTTATATATTTATATGCGTAAAATGACCATTAAAACACTTCTAAAGTATAAATATAATATTTTTTAAGCTTCAAAACTTTTTAAAATTATATATATATAAATAAAATTAGGTAATTCGGGTTATTTCATTCGGTTTTCGGTTCAATTTAATTAGATTTAAATCTGGTTCGGTTCGGTTCGTTTCGGTTCGGTTTTCGGTTTTACCTAGAAAACAATTAAACAAATTAACCGAACCGAATAAACCGAAAAAGCTGATGACCGAACCGATGTACACCTAGTTAAATCGGTTTTACATCTTAGGGCCTTGTAGTAAAATTTTTGGGTCCGACCCAGTTGAATATGTATTCAGATTAGTTAAGTTATTGGGCTCGTCATTCGCCCTGCTTTTCCAGCCATCGCTAGTCTTGCCCGACCTTCTCATTTACTCAGAGAGTCTTCCAAGTAAAGTAATTTCAAAAGAAAAAAAAATGTTGAGAAGTTGAGAGAAAATAATAAAGCAGGAAAAGTTGTTGTATTTCACTTAAAATAAAATTGGGTACAGAGTGAGTATTTATACAAAGAAAGTCAAAAGTCAAACTAGCTAAAACTACAACTACACTTTAACCAACTACTGATTAACAATCTATCTATTGCGAATTACAACATTTACATTCCTTTACAATCTCTGTGGACTTTGAGAAGCAGTAGTAACTTGTTTGGTTGTTGTAGCTTGATCAAAGACTTTACATTGTTGACTTTGTGCTCTGCTCTGTATTTCACTTGATTAGCTTGTGTGGCTTGAGCTTGATCAACTTATATGACTGCTTCCTTAGTTCCTTTACCCCCTACAAGTTGGCATTGTGAATGGATCACAAATGCCAAACTTGGACAGACAATTATAATGCAATGTTTTTGGAATGCCATTGTTGAGAACATGTGCTTGCAGTCTAGTAGGAACAAAGATAGGAAGAACTCGATTGCTTCTAATTTTGTCTCTGACAAAGTGGCAGTCTATCTCAATATGCTTTATCCTGGCATGATGAATGGGATTAAAAGCCAAAGCTATAGTTGATGCACTGCCACAATATATAATGGGATAGGAACTTGCACATTGAGATCTTTGAAGAGACATTGAAGGCATGTGAGTTCACAAGTGCAATCAGCAAGGACTTTATATTCTGCTTCAGTGGAACTTCTGGATACATGATGCAGGTTTTACTGACCAGGTTTTAATATTTATAAAGTCTCGTTATACCTATGGTCTACCCTAATGCACTAACGGGCAGTGTACCCGGTCGTGTGTAGTGTAGTAATCGGTAAAGCCGAGGTCGTCCCAAGAGCTATGTGTGTTGGATTATTACTAAGTCTAGGTGTCACAGATTAATAATAGTTTCGATAGGGATTTAATTAATTAAACTACTAAAACAGAATAAAGCAAATAAATGATGAAGGGAAATCAATAGAGGAAAGTGGTGCTAACCTAGTTAATCCTCCTAGCTAGTTATGTCTACGTCTACTTACTTCCAATTACTTCAGGTGGGGTCAAAGTCGAGAGGACAGCATTTGGTCAATTTGCCCTAACCTATCAGCAAAGATGCCACCACAGGAGAAGTCAGGTGTCCCCTCATAAGTCCTGTTGTTCCTGGTCCCTTAAGCCAAGTCATTAAGTACCGCTACATGCTAGATTTATAATAGTGAGTTCCCGGCCGTTAGGAACTTAGACACTCACCCCCTAATTCTTAAGTTCATCCAAACGATAGGTGATCAGTTGGTTAAATCGCACAAGTAGAAAGGGTCTTCAGTTGGTCATATCTTACCCTTCCCATCTCAGTCCGCTCACCCAGGGTCAGTTGGTCATATCTCCTAGGCAATTGGCCTCTACCGCCATTCAAAACTACCTAGCCAAGGGTGGCTACCAATAAACTATGCATGCATACACTTAGAAATAATTGTACGAAAGCAATATAAACGCAAACAAAACAATTAAGGAATCATAACTAGGCCAGCACCAAGAGGTGCTTAGTCGCTCTTATTAATCATGCAAACCAATTCAATATTCAAAGGTACGAAATACATGCATTGAAAGTAAAAGAAATATAAAACGCTAATGCTTATCGTAGGGGAGTGATTTCTCCCTTGGAGACAACTCCGTATGCTCCTCTAGACCTGCCTAGAGCTTTTTCCCACGTTCTCTGATTGTTGTGCATGGAATGGGATGATTAGAAATGCTGGAATTCGTGGAATGGGATAATATAAGAGTTACGCCGTAACCTTCTATTTCATCGTATTTTACACTAGATCTGCTGGTTACGGCGTAACCTAATAAGTGGTTACGCCGTAGTCTTCAATAAACTTGGTTACGTCGTAGTTGATGGAGTAGTTACGGCGTAAGTATCAGCGGCGTGGAACCTCATTTGACCTAATATAGTTACGTCGTAACCTTTGGGAAGAGTTACACTGTAACCTTCTGATAAGATGGTTTTCTGAGTCACGCAATAGTTACGGTGTAATGTGAGAGACGAGTTACGCCGCAACTTCTTCAAAGTAGCATATTGTGATAAATCTTTAGATATTTCTCCAGTTCCACGTCTCTTTAGCTCCAATGCTCGTAATTTACCTGAAAGTGGAAAACAATGGAAAACAAGCGTAAATCCATATAAATGATATAAATTACAAGCATTATCGGGGGAAATTGACACTTAATATTCAGGACTATTTGATGTTATCAATACAACTGTTTGCTTCTTTGAAATCCAAGAGATGAGACTTTATATTCTGCCACAATATATAGTCCACGCCTCATAAAGGGTTTCGCCTTGACGTTATTGGAACATCAAGATATCATTCCTAAGCTTAGTGGCTCTCCCCGGTGGGAAAAATTGGGCGAGAAAACGGGTGGTGAGATCATCCCAACTTGAGATGGATCTCGCGGGAAGACGCTCAAGCCAATTATTAGCTTGGCCCCATAGAGAGAATTGGAAGAGACGCAATCGCGTGGTCTCCCGAGTGGTAGCATCAAGGTCAATTGAATCAAAGATTTTTAAGAAATTCTTGATATGCTGATTAGGATCTTCGGAACGAAGTCCATGGAATGCACATCCGTTTTGCACCAACCGGATGGTGTCGGATCACAGGGCCGTAGTTTGAGCTAAACGGGGAAGCTCAATGGTGTTCCTATAGCCTTGATGGCTCGGTCTAGAGGATTCACCAAGAGTACGATCTCTTGGCTGGTCTTGTGGTGGTGGATTTGGAGGTGGTAGTGGATGGTGTGGTGGATCATTGTTGGGTGGATTATCACCTTCGATGATGAAAAGTTCCAAGGTTACAAAAAAAACACGAAGAAGGGGGATAGACTACAAGAAAGCTAACAAAGAAGAAAAAAAGCTCACTTGATAGGAATCAAGTGAGTAAACCTAATCAAGATAGAAAACTAACTAGTTATTCTATTCCCCGGCAGCGGCGCCATGCGTGAGTTCGGGGTCGAAAGACTTCCTTTTCTACGAGCAAGCTTTAAAACCTACTAGGCAGTGTACCTAATCGTTGCAGTGTAGTATGGGTAAGCCCAGGGGGTTGATCGTTCTCTAGAGGAATAGAGATGCTAGTAGAGATGTATGACGAAAAGGTGAGGTGATGAAGATTGTTTTTTATCTTTTTTTATTTTTTAATAAAAGCAAGTAAAATCTCGGGGTTTGAAGAGTAGGGGTGGTAATTCTACCAATTAAACTACTTAAAAATTAAAATTAAAAACTAATTAAACTACTTAATGGTAAAGCTATGGATTGATTGAGTGTGTTTCTTATGATAATTAAAAACATGTTTACTTAGATTTTCTTACTCCCTAGTTATCTTTTATTGGTCGGTTTAATTGTTGCATCCTCATTCTAATTGGTGCGTTGTATTCCGTGTTAGTCACAGGGGGTGCCTAATTCCCTAATTCTATGAATCGTAACTCTCATCTAGAACATCCGGGATCGCCAAGTACTGAAGTATCTCTCCCGAATACCCTATTATCCTTAAGCTAAAACTCACGCAAAAACACAGCGATGGCCTAAGTGCACTCTTAATTTTTTTGCTATTTAGGACGTTCAAGCTCGTAACAATTAAAGAAGAAGCCAGTTTTCCTTACTCTAGCGTCTACCAATTAAAACAAGAGACAACCTAACAATAATCAACAACTAGATTTCATTGGATCTAAGCAAACACTAGATTAATTTAGTTAAGCATGGTAGATAAGCAAGAACACAAACAAACAATTGAACATAGATCAAATATGGTGATATATTGGATAAACAAACTTATGTTTAAGTTTACAAGAGGGTTTGGAACCCTAAAATGCTGCCCAAGTCGAACTCTTAACGAACTAGCTTTTGCTCTCCAAAATAATGCACACGAAATACATAAAATTTGAAGTCTATATATAGATTTCACTCGCGACGGTGTCGCCTTTTGATGGTGATGCCTTCTGATCGCCGTCATTAGGGTTTCGTTTTGGACAAGTCATCTTTGGGATGGCGTTAGATGAGAAAATGTGACGCCGTCTGGCTTGCTTGAGGACGTCGTCTGGGAAGGATCTTGGTCGTCTGGTGAAGAAAGTAAGGGGGACGCCCTTCTTGAATAAGGCGTGACACCGTCAGGTGTTAGGACCAAAATATGACCTGAGCTGTAGCTTGAGACTTTTTAGAAAACCTTGTGAGCGACGGCATCGCCCTTGGAGTTGGGACGCGGTCAGGCTTGTGAAAATAGCCTTGTATCTTGACTTTGTCGTTTTCTTCATGTTTTCGCTCTTTTTCGTCCAAATATGATTGATTCCATCATTTTGCTTCCAAAAGACCTAAAATGTGAAAAGGAACTATTTTAGGCAGTAACGGATATAAAATGTAACGATTTAGGGCTTAAATGACCCCCTAAAAACGTATGCTTTAAATCATTATCATATTTGCAATCTGCTAATGGCAATTGCTAGTGTGTTTTTTATTTGCAATTTGTTAGTGTGTTTGTTATTTGCTAGTGTGTCTTGTATGTTTGGTATTTTCAATATGCTAATGGCTTATTTTAGATGTTAGGTCTTGTATATTTGGTATGACGGTTTTTGCAACTACAAACACACCCATTTGACATGTTAAAAAATTCAACTACAACAAATTTAAATGAAAACACAAAAGAGAATTTATTCAAGTTGCATTAACTTCAACTTACACCCATTATACCAACTACTGAGATTGCGGCCATTACATTCAATTGAAACCAACAATCACCAACTTCATTTAAGAAGAAAATACAACACAAAAAACAACTAACTAAACCCTAACATCATCTTCAATCTTCTTGATTCACCTTGGTATCTTGAAACCCTAGCTTGTAAACCATTCATCTTTCGTAAAAGCCCAGGAATAATTTGAACAGCTCTTGCACACATTAGTGGGTCGTACCAATCAACAATACCACAATTAGCAAATTATAGAAAGTATGTGATATTTAAAAGATGACATAATTAATGCTTTACCCGCCTAGAACAACTATAGAAACGCCTTTTTGGATTAAAATCAATCCATGAAGTTCGAACAACTGCTCTTGAGTGACAAGTGGGACACTCAACCATGGTTTTGTGTTTTTCTTGTGTATGTTAAGTGTTTGTGTTTACCTAGTGAATGAATTAAAAAAAGAAAGGGACTCAATATTTAAAGAGGATAAAAATGGAATAACAAATTTGCCCTCACATTTTTGTCTCATGTTTGAGTTAACGATTCAATGTTAACGGGAGTGTTAAATTTGGACCAAACCCGTTAAGGGTCATCCATAATAGGACAAGATCCATCACATTTTAAGCTATTGGACTACACTGTTATACCAGGTAAACCACAAAGACCAAAAATGTAGTTAACTCTAATAAGTATTTATGTTTTAGTTAACAATTTATTTATGCATGGTTAAATTTTGAATAATAAAGGACTTGGTAAAAGTATATGACTGACTCAAAGGATATGCACGTTGGAGAATTGGATGGAGTGTTGGATGGTAAACTTGATTTAGTCCAATAAAGATTGGACTATCCATAAAAGATTGAGCTCATATTGAAAAGCTTCTAGAAAGTCGTAGAATGGTCATAGAAATATATTTATAGAAGTATCTAGAAAATTGTAATAGATGACATCTACTAGAAGTATCTTACTAGTTGTGGTAAAATATCTAGTAGAAAAATATAGAGATCAATGAAATATATTTCTATCTAGAATGTTCCATATAATAGTATAAATAACTAATGGTGCAAGCATTTGTAATAAAAAAAAGCATAAGCAATAAAAAAACATTGTAAACTTTCTCTTAAGCGTTCATCTCTTCGTAAGCCTAAAAAGCCCACGTATTTTCAACAAATTGGTATTAGAGCTAGAAGATCGAGATTTCAAGTGTAATGAACTCATTCCAATTTTCGCGTCCTAGTAAAGATAAATATGATAGTTGGTGCATTTGGATGAAGGGTAGAATTGCAAAAGGCAAGAAAGAATGATCAAAGTGCTCTTACAGTATCTATCAATGTCTTAATGATTCGATGTTTGAGAAAGTTGCAAATGAAACCACTTCTAAGGAAGAATGGGATATCCTTCAAAATGCTTTCTAAGAAATTGATAAGGTGAAAAGGTACGTCTTCAAACTCTTAGAAGAAAGTTCGAAAAACTCCAATTGGAGGAATCCGAAAATCAATTTGGATTATTTTACTCTTGTCTTGACCATTTCAAATGAAATGAAGAGAAATGGTGAAAGCTTTAGTGACAAAAGGGTGATAGAAAAAATTCTTCGCTCTTTGCCACCAAGATGTGATTATACTGTTGTGGCCTGATGTGCTTACCGTGTGCAAGTTTTAAAAATTTATTAACATGATTTTATCCGTCTAATACTATAAACACATACAAGCAAGTATACTAGTTCGCGATAGCAAAGGTGGGTAAGTCGAGATCGTCCCAAGAGATTTTGTGTTTGAAATTGTTTTAAAAGATTAGTAACAAGAAAGCTTTGTCAAGGCTTCTTCCAAAAGTGATGTTTTAGTGAAATTCAATATAAAGAAATATATATACTTGTGTGTAGTCTATAGGCAATCACAGGTAGCGTTCATGAAGGCTTGGTGTAAACTCTTGATGTGATGCACAAATCATAAGCAAATGATTTCCAACCATGGTTTATGTTTGCAAAAATCATTCTAAGAACAAAAACATATAGGTAATCTTTTCGGTCCTTATCCTAATGATTATCCTTTAGAAAATCCATTTGTTTGTAAAATGTTCTTTTTAAACTCGTTCCTACGAATCTTTCGACCTTTTGTGATGAAAATGTTTCTAGTATTGTTTTAATAAGTAAACATGGTGGTTGTCAATCACCATATCCCCATACTAGTTTGTCACTTAACTTTTTGGAATAAAACACAAGAGAAATCCTTTCGGTCCTTTTTCTTAAAACATGTTTTACCGACAAATCAAACAAGACTAGTATTTTTCCAGCAAACTCATTTAAACAAGATCATATATACATGCATCACATATGAGAACACTAGTATGATTTCCTACATCCCCACACACAAGTATATTCAAAAACTACTCCATGATAATAATAACAAAACACAAGAAATAACAAAGTAATTCCAATAACTCAAGAGAATAGAAATCCATAACAAAGTTCATAGAATACCTAAACTTTTGCGATTACAAGAACTAGAAATCGTGGCTTATAGCAACCACACGCCTCCAATCACCTAGCTTAACCGTATAACTCCGGATAACCAAAACAATGGATGAGAATTGCTCTCTCCAACCTCCTAGACATTTTACAGTGAATACTAAACTTTTGGGATGAATAAAATGGTTGGTAATAGTTTTGGTGTAAACTATTACACTTTGGGTTGTGTCACACCTAGTAAACTAAGTCTAGGTTCAATATGTAGCCAAAGAGACTTTACTAACTGGCCAAAAACGTTCCCAACAAGTTAATAACAAGAAATGATCGGACTCCAATGATTATGGGGAGTTAAGGCAACATTAAATGCGTTTTTGTGTAACTCCAGTCCATGCAACCGAACCGGTTACGATGCAACCGGATCAGTTGCGTTTTGACCATCGCCCAACCGAATCGGTTGCGGGCTCCAACCGAACGGTTGGGCGCTTCAGCTTTGACTTTTGTTGACTTTCTTGATTTGCGCCTCTTTCTTTGTTCTCGCTGATGATTTCCAAGGCGAAACTTGATCTTTCCTTGCTGTAGATACTTAGAAATCATTGCGCTTCCTAATCATTGAGTCCAAAAGCTTCCTTGCTCGACTTCCTTCCTTGGGAATCCTCCAAATGTGCATAAAAACTTCATTTCTTCATCATTTGTGATACCTGGCTACAAATACATACACAATACGCATCTTTTGCACTTTTGCAACAGTTATGAGTAAATATAGCCGATTATCATGCACAAAACCAACAATAACGTTACTAAAAACATGTTCATTTTAGGCGTTATCAAATTCCCCCATACTTAAGTTCTACTCGCCCTCGAGTACGTCTAACATTTGCAAAAATCGAATTCAATGGTCTTGATACCGTGGTTCCGAAAAATTTAACAATCATCCCAAAAGAGATAATCATTAATTTGCTTTTAATATGTGAAAAACTTTTAAAATGAACCAAACACTTTAGATAACATAACTAGAACACCTCACGAATGATTTTAAGAATTCACTTAACACTCATATATTGGTGGGTATATGTAAATCACTCAATGCCTAGTCATGATCAATGCTTTTTACCATAAGCTTGTACAAGTATCAAAACAAAGAAAATAAATTCATCAAAGAGGGCTTTTATTCGGGTTATATCGTTAACGCTTCGGGTTTATAAAAGGTATGGATAAGGCATGGGATGGTTTGTGAAATTGGTGTTAAAAGAAAAATAAAGTCAAGTCTAAACCTCCATGTTGCTAGCCAAACCACAATCCCGAAAATGACTATACCTTCTTCGTCTTCACATATCGATCTCCAAATATATGTATAACTCAATTTAGCTCATTGGCTAATCAATATTCTTCATATAGCTCATTGGCTATAACCACTTTTTTTTTCAAGTTTCCCCACACTTAGTGTAAGCATACACCACAAAAAATACAAATGAGAAAGACGTCTCCTTCGTCTTTGTTGGAGAATGGTACACACTATAGACAAAGCGTAGCTTATTCATAATCATCAAAAACAATCCAACACTCCAAACAACTAGCAACAAACCGATAGACATGACATGGGTTGGCTAAGGTTTAAGGTGTAAAATATTTTTGTATTTTTCTGGATTTAACAAAGAGAAAAGAATGGCTCAAAGGGTGTAACTAAGGGTATCTAGCGCTAAAAATGAGCGCTAACAAATGGGTACATGTAAGGGTGGTTAACTAACCGATGTGGTTAGCTAATATATCATTAGATGTAAAATGGAAGGCCATTTGGGTTAAATCCTACGATGCCTCTTATCACTTGAACATATTTTTATCACTCAAGAGTGATCTTAACCGTAATGCATAACTAGTACAAGTTCTAGAATCGACATAATCACCGGCACACTCATAGAAAATATAAAACAAAAGATGTGTTTTATACAAAAAGAAACCTCACAATTAAGTGGAAAAAGGCTATAACGCGCGCTAGAAAATGCTATCGAATCTAAAATGAATTACTTCCGTAATTTGGTTCAAATCAAAAAAATTTTAAAAACCTCATTTTACCATTGAAATACCCAAGTTGTTTTTAATATATCCCAAAAATGTGTGAAAACAACTAGACAATCAAGGGCGATCTCCTGCTAATTACTTGCATCCAAAAGTTATCTAAAAATAAGACTAAAAGCTAAAAATTTAAAAATCGTATCATTTTTCCTATTTTCTTCCCTCCCCCATACTTAAGTGTTGCATTGTCCTCAATGTAATAAAAATGAACTTCAAAGTAAAGAAAATGGGAAAAAGAAATAGTCAAAAGATACCACGGGATAGAATATGCAATACGCATATTGGGTCATAAGCAAGCATGTGAGTTATCCAACTCCAAATATATGACCATCAATAAGCTTCCGACAAATCCATCCTGCAAACAAAACTGCAATACACAATACACAAAACAGAACAAAACAAAACAATCCAATTGCTACTAAAAATATGAAAAATAAACAAAGTATGTTAATCATCCTAGAGAAATAGTTAAGAGATAGAGATAATATTGTTTAACACATGATAACCATTGTTTTTGAAACCATAAATCAAGAATGATCCACGATCATTCGTCATCCTCACTCATCTCATCACCTCCTTCATCATCATCATCACTCTCGGACACATAGTGCTCATCCACAAACTCCGAATGAACTCTCCTCTTCTTCTTCGTTCCTCCAACTCCTGATGAAGATCCTCCAACATCATAGCTTGATCCACCAACCTCGGGTAATCTACCATATGCGGGTACTGGGTCAGAAAATGGTGCATAACCAGGATATGGGTACGGATATGGTCCAGGATAAGAAGTGCAGGGGAAAGGATATGGTGGAACATTGGGTGGATTGTAGGGTGGCAACTCGTAGTTGGCTTCTTGAGCCATGTGTTGAAAAATAGGCATTGAATAATCATTGATGTAATTGTTTCTCAACATCATCGAGTCTCTCCAAACTTCCCTACACTCAATTTCATTCAAATGTTGGTTCCACTCTCCCCAACCTGAGTCAAAACTACTAGACGTACTCGTTTGCACGTTCCCCATCGGTATATTGCCCATTGGCACATTTCCTCGCTGATGTGGTGGTTGTTGTTGTGGTTGTGGTTGTTGCGGTTCAATCCATGCTCCTAATGTTTTCAATTTCTTATTCAAAGCATTCCCGAAACCACTCGCACTCCAAATCTCACTAAACTTTGGCTCTCCACACTTAGCCAACTCACTACTATTGTAATACCCAAGATTTCTTGCCAACCTTGTAACAAAATGGCCTCCACAAATGTTGCTATTACCTTTGATTCCCGGGGCCCTCCTAGACAAATACTCGGCTATTAGCCAAGCCGCATTTCCGTCCTTAGATTCCTCCAATAACATCATAACCCACAAGTCCGGCTTCTGACATTTGTCCCTACTTCCAAATCTATGAAACGGCCCAGTCACTAGCAACTTGTGTAGTATTCTCATCAACGGATTCCAAATGGTTGCAGCATTCCTCCTAGTACAAGAAGGATCTCCCACTCGATTCCAATAAGCGGGTACACTAGGGTATTCTTTTTCAAACCTTCGAAGCCTCGAAAAGTGAGCTTCAAATAATCGATGCTTAACCTCATGTGGTTTATACAAGCCAAGAGCAACAGCGAAATCCGGCAGAGTGTAGGCGTGATCCTGCCCACAAAGCCTAAACCAAACACAAACTTCTTCCATCAAGTTCCGAACATTGATCTTCCTCTCAAAATACATAGTCGAAAAGAACTCCATACACCACTCACGATAAACCTCTTCATTTATGCTAAATGCTCTTTCCCATGACAAATCATCAAACGAATCCCCTTTAGCCGGATACACATAAGTTGTCCGCATCATTTTTCGTAACTCCTCTTCACACACATATTCGGCAAACAAATCCCAATCAATCACCCTCGGGACCAAACATGTCCTATTTTGCAATTTTGACATTCGTTCCCCGAAATCATGTTTCTCCTCGTTGGTGAGATCTTTGAACTTCAGGTTGGCATTTGCTTCCATCTTCACACTATACGTGACTTTCTTCCTTTCGTTCCTTTGGCAAAACTTGGTAACAATCGGGTTAATTGGAACCTGTGCCGAGCTTGAACTACCTACAACAATTATCTGTAGAAATCATAAATATAAGTCAATATAAGAGTGTTAGAACAAACGGGAAGGTCTATGGAAGCCCCTAAGGTCCACTTCAAAAATTCGAAAAATTCCAAAACAGAACGTGGAACCGGATTCGGTTGCAGGGCAACCGGATCGGTTCCTCTGTTGACATACTCCAACCGTTAGGTTTCGCTTCGCAACCGGATCGGTTCCTCAACCTGCTTAAGGCTTTGCCTTCTAATCCATTTCCCACTCGATTTTTCTAAGTTCAATTCACTCCAAGACTGCATTCTAACATCCCCAATGGTTTCTACATCCTCAAATTACACTAAAATTCACTTTCCAAACCTCTAATCATCATATATTCATTTGTTTAGAACTCAACAAATTAGACCTCAATTCTTTCAATTACTAGTTCTAATCAACAATGTGGCATCTATTATTCATTAAGAACGCATCATCTACCAACTAGGAATCACCAATTGCAACTTAATTTGATTCAATGGCATAACCTAATTAAATCCGAAAATTCAATCATCTAATACTCATTCCATGTTGAATCAATCACTACAATTCTTTTTGCAATGCATTCCTATATCAATTACCCACTTAATCCTAAAAGATTACAACTTAATTCGAATTCTATCAAAAACCCCCAAATTAGTGACCTAATTTGCAATTCGAATCAAATGCTCTATTAAACCTTAATTGAGTTAATTGAATGCAGATGCTTACTTGTTTGGGTGCCATGATGATCTTCTACAACTTATTCAATCTTCAAATAGCTTCTATTGGTCGAATTTTGCGAAACCCAGTTGGAGGATTAGTGTGTGTGTGTGTGTGTTTTTCTGGAAAAAATGAATTTTTGGTATATATACTTGTATGCAACCGGTTCAGTCATGGACACAACCGTTTCGGTTTGCATTTTTGCCAAATTTTGCATTTTTCTCGTTACTTAGGCATTTTACCTTCCAAGCAACAATTGTTTACTCAAAAATCCTATTAAAGATGCACACAACATTCATCCACCATTTGGAAATTTCAACAATCATCTAATCTCAAAACTTGGTCGAATTTTGCGAAACCCAGTTGGAGGATTAGTGTGTGTGTGTGTGTGTTTTTCTGGAAAAAATGAATTTTTGGTATATATACTTGTATGCAACCGGTTCAGTCATGGACACAACCGTTTCGGTTTGCATTTTTGCCAAATTTTGCATTTTTCTCGTTACTTAGGCATTTTACCTTCCAAGCAACAATTGTTTACTCAAAAATCCTATTAAAGATGCACACAACATTCATCCACCATTTGGAAATTTCAACAATCATCTAATCTCAAAACTCAAATCATCATACTCATAAACTAAAACTCAAACTCATAATGCATTAATCAAATAACATCAACATAATAATAAGATAAAACTTAAATGAAAAACAAGAAATCCTAAATGCATAAAATTAAAAAGAAGTTCATGAAATTCAAGCAAACAATTGCTTGTTTATTATGGTGCCTTGTTTCTCCTTAGAATTCCTCAAAATACTCATGCCTTAAGATGTCCTCACTTAGAAATTTCCCGGTCAATTCACAGTGTGTTTCATAAGTTTTGAACTTCCTTATAAATCTTCTCCCATCCAGACATAGTATATCAAATTTGACGTGCCATTCTCCATCCCCATTCTGTCTCTCGTAAATACCCGACCCCTCGGGTCTCCATTCCAAATTCTTGAGTTGAACCGGTAAAGAACCTAAGAAATCGGTTAGCTTCTTGTAAACAAGGATGTTTTTGAATGGATTGTAAAATGTTTCCACCGCTAGTGCGCGTTCCATCTCATCCTCAATATCAAAGTATGGTGGAGCTAGTGGTCCATACATCGGGTTTCCTTGGACATCACGTCCTACTTCAAAACAAGTCAAGTCCTCATCCGCTTCCATCAATTCTAAATCTTCCATGAATTCCTCAACTGGTCCCCTCGGTTTGGGATAATAGGTTTGTTTTGAGATTCCATCATCGATAGTCATCGTACCTCGACCCATGTCTATGATGGCACCACATGTGTGTAGGAATGGTCTTCCTAGTAGAAGTGGTAAACTCTTATCCACCGGAATGTCTAGGACTAGAAAATCAGCCAAATAGGGTTGATAACCAATTTGAACTCTTACGTTTTTCACCTCCCCCATCGCTTTTGCTTGGGAATTATCCGCCATGGTAAGTTTTGAATGATTTGGTTGTGGCTTACTAAGACCCAACGTCTTAAACAATGGATAGGGCATAACATTAACGCTTGAACCCGTATCGGCTAAGGCATACACTGGTGTGGTCCCGTTCACTTTAATTGGCAAAACAAAATTCCCCGGATCTTTCTCCTTTCGTGGCATACCTCTAAACAAAATCCTATCTCTATCCTCCTCCGATAAATCTTTATCCTCCAATCTTGCTCTTGCTAGCATCACCGCATCTAGTTTCTTGCGGTAGAGAACGTAATCTTGTAGTACCTCAATCACCGGCTTTTTCTCATTTAGCTCAAGAAACTTTTGTTCAAGGTTTTCCAAAATAACTTCTTTTTGTTCTTGGGTTAATGGTTTGAAAGTGTTTGGTGTAGTAGGTGGTGAAGGTGTGTAGTCATTTGTTTTATTGGTGGATGTGGTAGGAGTTAATTTGTTGGATGAGGTTTTCTTCCTATTTGCCTTCCCCATCTTTATGACTTCCACATCTTCCTTTTCCATATTAGCACATAACTCTACAAGCATCTCATTCACCCCCTTTTCTATTTCCAAATCGGTGATATTGATCCTCATTTCCCCCAAGGCAAAATCCACTTGGCATTGACGTTCCCTTCTTCCAAGACAACAAAATCCATTTCAAAAATGTGACCATGAATGTTAACCTTAAGATTCTTAACCATTCTTCTTCCGTAAGCTTCGTAATCCAAACGCACATGACCAATTTGATCAAGAACTTTTTCCACAATGTAATTTTCACCATAGGCCATGTTCAGTTGCGCGTCCCAAGCACTCACCCCTTCTACACTACAAGGTGTACCGAACCTCATGAGTGGCGAATCATACTCCGTTAGCGGTGCTTGTGTGAATACCACAACTCTTCCATTCTTAGGAAGTTGAACTTTGTTTTCACCCGTTTCTTCCATACAAGCCGTATCAATCCCCAAATCCTTCTTAATCCCTTCTGAGATATTTCCAATCTTCTCCAACGAACTTCCGGTGTCTTTGAACATCTCATCCAAGTTACGAAGGTACTCAGAAATTCCGCTTAAACTATCCAAAATAACTATCTAACAAGACAAAACAAAACCAAAAACAAAAATCCAAATCATTAGCGTTAGAGTTAGTAAAAACAAAAGCAAACTATAGAAACATATACTAAGCAAGTAAAGACACTTAACAAAACTGAAAACACAAGCTAAAACTCAAAATTTAAAAAGTAGAAATTTTTTTACCGAGAGCTCCAACCGGATCGGTTGGATCACCAACCGATTCGGTTGGTGGTAAACTTCTTAACCAAAACGTCCAACTGATCCGGTTGCGGGTTGCAACCGAACGGTTGGATTGATTTCCTAATTTATTTATTTTTTATATATAAAACCTGTAAATTAATTAAAATTAAAAGCTATTAAGTGTACTTAAACTCTTAATTAATTGAGACTACTCATTATCCTTATTAATTATAAAATTAATTAAGTTATTAAATGAAAACTATATTAACTAATCTATTAAACCACTCATTAAGACTACTAAAACCATAAAAACTGAAAATTAACTATTTCTAATTACTGTAATTAAGACAATTAACTAAAAAGTAAATAAAACTAAAAATAACTAAAATAAGAGAAAAGCTAAAAATCTAAGAAAAGCATAAACAACCCAAGATATAATCTATAAAAATCAGAAATGACGAGAATTAATCTATAAACTATAACACAAATCACTAGATAAACTAAAACTATGAAAATCAAAAAGACAAAAATTTTCCGAGAGCACTAACCGGATAGGTTGTAGGCGCAACCGGATCGGTTAGCCTCTAAACCAAAAACCTTTTTTTTCTTTCACGAAATTCAATTTTAAAATCTACCAATTTTACAGAATCTTAACAAAATCAAATTGCTTAAAATATCCAAAATCCCCCGCAGCGGCGCCAAAAACTTGATGTGCTTACCGTGTGCAAGTTTTAAAAATTTATTAACACGATTTTATCCGTCTAATACTATAAACACATACGAGCAAGTATACTCGTTCGCGATAGCAAAGGTGGGTAAGTCTAGATCGTCCCAAGAGATTTTGTGTTTGAAATTGTTTTAAAAGATTAGTAACAAGAAAGCTTTGTCAAGGCTTCTTCCAAAAGTGATGTTATAGTGAAATTCAATATAAAGAAATATATATACTTGTGTGTAGTCTATAGGCAATCATAGGTAGTGTTCATGAAGGCTTGGTGTAAACTCTTGATGTGATGCACAAATCATAAGCAAATGATTTCCAACCATGGTTTATGTTTGCAAAAATCATTCTAAGAACAAAAACATATAGGTAATCCTTTCGGTCCTTATCCTAATGATTATCCTTTAGAAAATCCATTTGTTTGTAAAATGTTCTTATTAAACTCGTTCCTACGAATCTTTAGACCTTTCGTGATGAAAATGTTTCTAGTCTTGTTTTAATAAGTAAACATGGTGGTTGTCAATCACCATATCCCCATACTAGTTTGTCACTTAACTTTTTTGGAATAAAACACAAGAGAAATCCTTTCGGTCCTTTTTCTTAAAACATGTTTTACCGACAAATCAAACAAGACTAGTATTTTTCCAACAAACTCATTTAAACAATATCATATATACATGCATCACATATGAGAACACTAGTATGATTTCCTACATCCCCACACACAAGTATATTCAAAAACTACTCCATGATAATAATAACAAAACACAAGAAATAACGAAGTAATTCCAATAACTCAAGAGAATAGAAATCCATAACAAAATTCATAGAATACCTAAACTTTTGCGATTACAAGAACTAGAAATGGTGGCTCATAGCAACCACACGCCTCCAATCACCTAGCTTAACCGTATAACTCCGAATAACCAAAACAATGGATGAGAGTTGCTCTCTCCAACCTCCTGGACGTTTTAAAGTGAATACTAAACTTTTGGGATGAATAAAATGGTTGGTAATAGTTTTGGTGTAAACTATTACACTTTGGGTTGTGTCACACCTAGTAAACTAAGTCTAGGTTCAATATATAGCCAAAGAGACTTTACTAACTGGCCAAAAACGTTCCCAACAAGTTAATAACAAGAAATGATCGGACTCCAATGATTATGGGGAGTTAAGGCAATATTAAATGCGTTTTTGTGTAACTCCACTCCATGCAACCGAACCGGTTACGATGCAACCGGATCGGTTGCGTTTTGACCATCGCCCAACCGAATCGGTTGCGGGCTCCAACCGAACGGTTGGGCGCCTCAGCTTTGACTTTTGTTGACTTTCTTGATTTGCGCCTCTTTCTTTGTTCTCGCTGATGATTTCCAAGGCGAAACTTGATCTTTCCTTGCTGTAGATACTTAGAAATCATTGCGCTTCCTAATCATTGAGTCCAAAAGCTTCCTTGCTCGACTTCCTTCCTTGGGAATCCTCCAAATGTGCATAAAAACTTCATTTCTTCATCATTTGTGATACCTGGCTACAAATACATACACAATACGCATCTTTTGCACTTTTGCAACAGTTATGAGTAAATATAGCCGATTATCATGCAAAAAACCAACAATAACGTTACTAAAAACATGTTCATTTTAGGCGTTATCATGGCCATAGAGCAGTCAAAAGACATAGACTCTATGGCCATTGATAAACTCATGGGGTCCTTACAAGCCCATAAAGAGAAGTTGAAGAAATGGAGGGGGAAAGAACCCTTGGAGCAAGTACTATACTCAAAGGTCTATTTCAAAGAAAGTGAAAAGATATTTCTACATGGAAAGGAGAAAGGACGAGGGCACAATACTTTTCGAGGTCGTGGTGGTTTCCAAGGCCGGGGAAGAGAAATAGGAAGAGAAGATGAGAAACAATGCTCTCATATAGAAGAGGTCGTAGGTGAGGCTTTCAATCTCAAATAGGAGGTAAGCCCTAAATACAATGTTACAATTATCGCAAATGTGGTCATTATGCCAATGAGTGTACTAGCTCAAGACAAGTGGCAGAATAAACTAATTTTGTAGAGGTAGAAATCGAAGATGAGCTTACTTTCCTAATGGTGAGATATGACGAACAAATAGAGAGGATAGAGCCATTGCATATATATACTATTGTGAGTAACCATATAATGGGTGAAGATGAATTTTTCGAGGAGATGGATAAAAGTAAAGGTAATGTCATATTTGGAGACGAATCAAAGTCACTGATGAAAGGAAAAGGTAAGATACTTATCCGAGCTAAAGATGAAAGTCACCAATATATTTCGAACATATAAAATGTACCCAACCTAATAAGTAACATTTTAATTGTGGGAAAATTTTTAGAGAAAAGATATGGTTTCCATTTCAAAGATCATAGTGCTATACAATAGGAAATCACGTAGGAAAGCCCATAGCAAAAGTGCCTAAGACTAAAAACCGAATGTTCCTTCTAAACAGTCAACACGATGAAGCTAAGTGCTTAAAATTTTGTTTGATGGATCAACCATGGATTTGGCACATGAGATACGGACACTTAAACTTTGGTGACTTAAAGTTATTATCTTCTAAAGGAATGGTGAAAGGGTTAGATCAAATTGATCATCCTAATAAAGTGTATGTAGGATGCCTTCTTGGGAAACATGCTAGGATTTCATTCCCGAAATAAGCGACATCAAGGGCTATTGAGCTTCTATAACAAAATCATACAGATTTGTGCGGTCCCATTACTCCACCCTTTCATGGTAAGAATCTTTACTTCATGCTCTTTATTGATGACATTTAAGAAATACTTTGGTATAGTTTTAAAAGAAAATTCCAAAGCTTTTGAAGCTTTTAAGATATTTAAAGTTATGGATGAAAACGAGAAAAAAATTAAATTCATGGGATCCGATAGAGGTGGATAATTTTTATTAAAAGAATTTAAGCAAATTTTGTGAGGATAATGGGATCCAGATTTTTCTGACGGATCCTTACTCCCCAAGATAAAATGGATCGTGGAAAGAAAGAATAGAACCATTCTCAATATGGTCCGAACCATGTTGAAAAGTAAGAAGATGCCAAAGAATTTTTGGGCCGAGGTGGTTGATTGTGTGGTATATCTACTGAACCGGTGTCCGTCAAAGAGTTTAGATAACAAGACTCCACAAGAAGCATGGAATGGGTTAAAGCTTATCATGTCCCACCTAAGGGTATTCAAAAGTATAGCGTATGTCCGTGTTCCAAGCCAAAGGCTGTCCAAGCTTGATGTAGAAGTGAGAAGCATGTGTTCATTGGCTACGACAAGCAGTCCAAATCTTATAAGATCTATAATTCAATCACATGAAAGGTGGTAGTGAGTAGAGACATGGAGTTTGATGAAGAAGCATGGGATTTGAGTATTAAGGAAAATGAAATGTATGACTTTCTTCCTATGACTGACAAAGAAGAGACGAGTGTAGTGAAGAAGTCCAACAACTTCAAAGTCCAACTCCAACCCAAGACTCAGCTTCAAGGTTTAATGAAGGAGAACAAAAGACAAGAATTTTGTAGGAGCTATACGAGGTAACTGGTGAGATACACCCCTTCTTTGTTTATACGCTGACTGTAAACCTTTAGTGTTTAAGGAAGCTACGAAAAGCAAGAAATCGAGACAAGCCACAGATGAGGAGATAAAGTCAATAGAAAAGAATGATACGTGGGAGTTGACGACCCTTCCGAAAGGCCAAAAGAATATTGGAGTCAAGTGTGTATACAAGGCCAAGAAAAATGCCAAAATTGAAGTAAAGAAGTACAAGGCAAGGCTTGTGGAAAAAGGTTACAAGCAGAAGCATGGGATCGACTACAAAGAGGTATTTTCTCATATTGCTCGCTTAGAAACTATAATAATGGTTATTGCTATTGTTGCTCGATATAAGTGGCAAAATCCACCAAATGGATGTGAAATCTGCCTTTCTAAATAGACTTCTCAAAGAAGAAGTATATGTGGAACAACCAGAGAGATATGTTGCCAAAGGGTAAGAAGGTAAAGTGCTAAGGTTGAAGAAGGCCTTATATAGTCTAAAGCAGGCGCCACTTGTTTGGAGAACTAGAATTGACAAGTATTTCCCAGAATATGGTTTTACAAAATGCCTAAGTGAATATGCAATTTATGTGAAATTGCAAATAGAAGTATACTGCTCGTCTACTTGTACATGGATAAATTGATCTTTACCGGAGATTCTACAAGTATGATTAATGTGTATGGTTCTGGTGGTCACTCGCACGACTATAAAACATGCACAAGGAAAATAAACACATGAAGTCGTGCAGACCAAAACCTTAATAATCAGATCTTATAATCAGGGATATAAGCTAATCTAGCACGTATAAAGGGTGTTTAGGATTACTTAATTGTTATTCTACTGGCGTAAGCTCCTTTGACCTTTTCTTGATCAACATGGAACGCCTTCTTCACCTTTTTTATGCTTCAAGATTTTGTCTTAGGGTTTCTTAAATATCACCACTTGGACAGCGTCAGGTATCCACCAGTACTGCACAAGTAGAACTAGGGCTTCGAACCTATGCAAGTTAGACGAGCAAGAAACTGAGCTAAAACTCTAGATCGACTAGTAGTCGACTAGGGAAGTCGATAAGGATCGAATTTGAGTTGATCGACCAAAGGGACAAACCACACTCGGTTCGAAAACCCTTTTGGGTTTTGGGTCTATCGCATACGAGATGGAGAGAGGAAATGAAAGGGATTATTATGGTTATGAGGAGAGTTATGAAATCTCTTAGGAAGCCTTTGTATTTATGGACTCCTAAGAAGGTTTTTAGAATACTTGTAGAACAAGTATTCGAGTTTGACAAAAAGTCAACGCCCCCCCCCCCCCCAGGGGATTTGGTCGAACCGACCTTTTGGGTTTGTTTTTTGTCTTTTGTCGTTTATCACCCTCTAATATTTTTCTCAGATAAATATTATACTTTGGGTAATTACCGTTTAACCTTTAAATGCAAATAACATTATATTTACATTTCCTTGTTACTTTCATTTCATTTCGTGGCTCGTTTCTCATTTCAACTTGCATGTTCTATTTAGTGTGCACTGGTGTGACTCTTCTGCATTTAGGTGAAGACAAGCGTGAAAGCCGTTGTGTTGTTTGCACATAATCCTTTCAGACTCCTACTTGTGCAAACACAACAACATATGGATAACTTTCACTGTACTCAACGGTCTCGAGCATGACAATGAAGCATCTCATTCACAGAAACCGATTTAATACCCTCGTAGTGATTTCCTCTGGCATAAGCTATACTAATTTTAGTTCGACTTAAGCTTCACAAAGCTAAGTCCGGGTATGTGACTATATCCCTTCACACTTTATCGATATTTTTAGAAAGTACCAGACATTGATGTATATTCTCGTAATACTTTCCTTCTTTCTTGTTATCGTGATAATCGATTTGTTCACCCACAGAGTTCCAGACACTTAGTCGCATGGCCATGCATTACACAAGGGGCTCAAGGAAAATATCCTTCTCTCCAGTTTAAATTTAAATCCATATGAATTAAATACATTTTTTTTTTATCTGAAAACTTGAAACTTGGAGAATACATCTTAACAAATATCTTAAAATTACTTGTTATTGATAATCATCTTAATAACAAAGAGTTGAGTTAAAAATAGATTCGAAATTTTCTAAAGATCCAATGAACAAATCCTAATCACTAATTTTTTATCAAAACAAAAATAAATAAATAACCATTTTTCACTTTTTTCTGAAAATAAAATATCTTGCAAAACGGTAAATCATTAAGCGACAACAAATACACCATCACGACGAGAATTTTTTTTATCTTTCAGTAGACGGACACTTCGATATACTTTCGACCATTTTTTATTTTATTTTTGTCTTAGTATTAAAATCTGCGTCTGAAAAAATCACATGTGATTTCGTAAATCACATATGAATTCATAAATCACATGTGATATTAAAATAACAAAACGCATGTGATTCTTCCTGGCGTAATTTTCAACGCTCACAAAAAAGTCTAAATAAAAGTTTGTCGAAAGTATATAGAAGTGGCACTTTACAAAAATATGATTTAATTCTCTTCAAGATTTTATGATTTTTTTTGTGTAACGATTAACAGTTTATAAGATATTTAACTTTTTTTAAAATAGATAAAAATGGGTTTTGTTATTTAATAGAAAAATAAGTGACTAATATCTGTTCATTGGTATCTTGTATTAAAAATTGAGTATATAGCAAGGGTGTAAGGGCAATTACTTAATCGATGAAGTTAACGTAATTATAAAAAACGTAGGCTAAAAAAGGGTTAATCCTAATATCCCTTATCATTTAGTAAATCCTAACAACACGAATGTGATCACATTAGTGATCTCAATGCATCACTAAAGCAAGTTCTAGAATCTAATGCACTACCTTTACACTTTAAGCATTAAAGATGAATGCTTCCTAAATAACTAAAAGCGATCCTCACATTTTTTGGGTGGAATTTGAGTGGTAAGATTTTGTGCTAGTTATATAAATCTTACCCATGAGACGCTTTGTTAAAACTAAAGTTTCACTACTAAATGCAATAAAAGAAATTTAATTTGGTACTAAAATTACCTTAACAAATTTTCCTTTCGGTTTATAACACAATTTAATTAAGGACAATGGCTAGTTTCAAAGGTGTTCATTTTCACCCTCCCTACGCTTAAATTGAACATTGTCCCCAATGTTGTAAAACTACCAAAAACGGTAAAGGGGAAAACAAAAAGACATGAAAGAAACTAGTACTCCTCAATTTTGCTCGGTATGGATGAAAAACGGAAGTACGGTTAAATCCTTATCTAAGAATGTATGATAGTCCAATGATGCACTTCTTGTCTAATATAACCTGTAAATCTTAAGAAAAAAATATAAAAAAAAAAAAAATAAAATAAAAAAAAAAACTCGTGTAAAATCGGCGGCAAGTAAATATACTGCTTGAATTCATTATTAATAAACTAAAAAGCAAAATAAGATATAATACTAGCAAAAATAAATTATATAGGAAACTGAAAATTTTCAAAAAAATTAATTTTGAGCATAACACAAAAATCTGGAAAAAAAAGTTGTGCTACAGTACCTATCTGACGCCGTCAGGAAAACTTGACAGATTTGTTTTGTTTTATAATTCTAGAAAACACTAACTTTCAAAACCTGTGTTTCCTGCACAAATTTATTTTGACTTTATACGAGCATTTGACTCTAACAAACACACAAACAAAATATAATATATGATAATTATGAATTGTAAACTTTTTATTTTTGAATTTCATTTTTTAAACTAATAAAACATTTCCCTACATTTATCTTTTTGTAAATACTTTTATATGCAATTAAGACAAAGTTAAAAACAAAATTAATCCTTTTTCACAAATTATTCGAAGCATGAAAAATTAAACAATTATAATAAAACATATATGTGACACAAACAAAATGAAAATATAAAAACAAGTAAACGTGGAATGCTTCCCACATAGCGCTTTTCTTTATTTACAAGTCTTGTAGCTAGACTCAAAGTCAATCCTATTAAGCACTATGGATAAGATCCATATCGAGAATATCATTGGGATCATTTTTCTTAGACAGCTTTCTCTTAGTAGGTATCGTCTGGTAAGACCTTTCAAACTTCTCTCCATCGGGGTCTATCAATTCCATCTTAATATGCCACAATCAATCTCCTTCCTTCGGTGGTTTTTCTCTATCCCAATTATCATACAAGTCTTTTGAATCCCATTTGTTTCCCTAAAAGTTAAGTGGTATAGCTCATAGGAATTCATTCATATTTCTAAACACTAAAGGATCCTTAAATGGGTTGATTTTCAACTTTCTAGCTAATTTCCATTCTCCGCAAGGTGTATTTTCACAAATCATCTTCTATGAAAAAAGGGCGTTGGGTACCTATGATTTGATCTTCTATGAAAAATTAGCAAATAGAAGTATATTGCTCATCTACTTGTACGTGGATGATTTGATCTTTACAGGAAATTCTTCAAGTATGATAATGTGTAGGGTTCTGGTGGTGACTCACACGGCTATAAAACATGTACAGGGAAAATAAGCACACAAAGCCGTGCAGACCAAAACCTTAATAGTCAGATCTTCTAACCAGGGATATAACCTAATCCAACATGTATAAAGGGTGTTTACGATTACTTACTTGTTATTACTAGCTCTTTTGACCTTTTCTTGATCAACACGGAACACCTTCTTCACTTTCTTGATGCTTTACGATCTCGCCTTAGGGTTTCTTGAATATCACCACTCAAACAGTGTCAGGTATCCACCGGTACTGTACAGGTAGAAATATGGCTCCGAACCTATGCAAGTTAGGAGAGCAAGAAACCCGGGTAAAACCCTAGATCGACTAGGGAAGTCAATTGGGATTGCCTTTGGGTCGATTGACCAAAGGGACGAATGAAACTCTGTTCGAAAACCCTTTTGGGTTTTGGGACGATCGCACACGAGATGGAGAGAGTAAAGGAGAAGGATTTTATGGTTATGAGGAGAGTTATAAAATCCCTTAGGAAGTCTTTATATTTATAGGCTCTGAAAGAGGTTTCTAGAATAATTGAAGAATAAGTATTCGAGTTTGGCAAAAAGTTAAACTCCCCTTCCTAAGGGTGGTGGCAACCATGCCTAAGGTTTTTTTTCATGCCTAATCACCCACCAATAATATTCTTCCATCTCATCTCATACCAATTTCATACCTAACAATAGATTTTTAGTGGCAACCATGCCTAACCCATACCTCAATTTTTATTTTTATTTTTAGTGGCATTAATACTCCAACGGGTACATTTTTTCTTCCAACGTTCATATTTCCTTCATGCCAAATCGGGGTATATTGCCGATTCTAGTTTCCCTCCCACCAAACCGCATGATGCCGATTTCAAGGCAATGCCAATGCCGATCGGCATTCATCAAACCGAACCCCATGCCGCATCGATTGCCAGTACCCTAAGGGATTTGGTCGAACAAACCAAACAAATCCAAATAGTTTTTTCTTTTTTTAATCTTTCGTCGTTCATTACCCTCTAATATTTATCCCGAGTAAATATTATACTTTGAAAAATTATCGTTTAACCCCTAAATGCAAATAACACTATATTTTCATTTCCTCAATATTCTTATTTCATTTTGTGACTCATTTCTCATTTCCACTTGCATTAACTATTTAGTGTGTACCGGTCATGAACATTCGACATTTTCGTGAAAACAAGTGTGAAAGCCGTTGTATTGTTTGCACATAATCCTTTTAGATCTTCACTTGTGCAAACACAACAACATAGGGATAACTTTCACTGTACCCTGTGGTGACAATGAAGCACCTCGTTCACAGAAATCGATTCAATACCCTCGTAGTGATTCCTGTGACATAAGCTATACCAAGTTAGTCCGACTTAAGCTCCAAAAAGCTAAGTTCGGGTACGTGACTATATCCCTTCGCATTTTATCGATTTTTTGGAAAGTACTAGACATGGATGTATATTCTCGTAATACTTTCGTCATTTCTTGTTATCGTGATAATTGATTTGTTCTCCCAAAGTGTCCTACACTTAGTCGCATGGCCATGCATTTCACAAATGTTTTTCACACAAGGCGCCCAGGAAAAATATAATTCTTTCTTGTTGAAATTTAAATCCATATGATTTAAATACAGTTTCTTTTATTTAACTGAAAATTTGGAACTTGAAGAATACATCTTAACAAATATCTTAAAATTACTTGTTATTCATAATCATATTAATAACTATGAGTTGAGTTTAATATAGATCTCAAAATTTATAAAGATCCAATGAACAAATCCTAATTATTAATTTTTCATCAAAATTAGAAAGAAAGAAAAAAAGATCCATTTTTCACATTTTTCCCCTCCAATAGAATATCTTGCAAAACGGTAAATCGTTAAGCGACAAAATATACACCATCACATATGATTTCATAAATCGTTCACAGAGAATCCTTTTTATCTTTCAGTAGACGGGCAATTCGATATATTTTCGATGAACTTTTTTTTAGAGTTTTATTTTAGTGTTAGAATTTTCTTCTGGAAAAATTACATGTAATTTCACAAATCACATGTGATATTAAAATAACAAATCGCATTTGATTCTTCTTGGCGTAATTTTCAACGCTCACAAAAAAGTCCAAATAAAAGTTGTCGGAAGTATATAGAAGTGGCACTTTACAAAAATATGATTTAATTCTCTTCAAAATTTTATGATTTTTTTCATGTAACGATTAACAGTTTGTAAGCTATTTAACTTTTTTTTTTAAATAGATAAAAATGGGTTTTGTTATTTAATAGAAAAATAAGTGACTAATATCTGTTCATTGCATCTTTAAATAATATGTGATATATATTGAACTTTCCTCTAATAACTAAAACTAACAAAACATTCCATACATTTTAAATAAGGTTACAAATGTCAAATATTGGTGACGTGGTTCAACATCCGGTTTCTGTGTGAACATTACAAAGGTCAATTGAATTTTGGTCGGTCGAAAGTGTACGAAATGGACCATTCATGCTTAAACGAATCGGTTTACTTAACGAACCGGGTCTTGATAGGGTTCATTAACTAGGTCATTTTTCCCCAAATCAACCTGTCAAAACACACACAACTTAAAAAACTCTGTCTATGGCTTTGGTTCCTAATGAATCTGAGGACGTTCACGAAGATTATGAGCATATCGTAGCTCAACAGACGTCCGATTTTGTCTATTTGCCTAGTTTTAATCTGAGCATGTTTCACTACAACCATGTTCTTCCGACTGGTGAGTGGACCGAGATCAACAACTGTTATATGTTTTATTATATCTCTCGAGTAATTATTTACTAGCTTGCATGTGTGAACTTTTTTTAACTTTTAAAAATTAGACCTTTATCTGAACTCTTAGATCTGAGTCAATCAGAATCTTTTCTATATTTTGCTTAAGATTTTGTGTTAATGAACCACTTATATGGAGAGTCATTAGCCTTGATATTAATATATCTTAGCTTTTTAATGCAATAATTAGGTTATATTTTATTTTAGGCTTTAATCCTAGATATTAATATTTTGTACCAACTACAGATTCTTTATGTCATTTAATCATTGAGAATCTTGTAAAAGAAGGTAATTCAATATATCTTCCCCACCAAAACCTCTTTCCGACCAAAAACAAGATTTGTTCAACTATGTGGGTATTGAGTTTAGTGTCGAAATTTGATCAAAGGGTGTGTGTGGCGGCAGTGGTTAGATTAGTGGTAGTGTGGAGGTTGCCAAGTCATCAAATGTAACAAGACAAACCAGTTAGCAGTTGCAAGTCAACCTTCTTATATACTTTTGTACAAACATAAAAAAGTCATGGACTAAGAAAATTTCTATTTTGGGCGATTTGCCCAAAAATCATTGCTACATGCTTGTTCATTGTTTATCCTGATTTGGAGTTTGTGTCTTGCAGATAATCCTTATCATAGGATTTGCCATGCGCTTTCAACTATATCCTTCTGTGACCAATTTGTGTTTGCCCAATTTTGGGCTGCAATATGTTTTGGGGCTTGTACTGTACTTACCACAAGAGGTCAGCCATTCGGTCTTTGTGTCTACACAAATGGATTTTGGTCATACCGTATGGCGTGTTTAGACCACAATTCTTATGCATATCATAAGGAACTTGAGCAAATAGTCTGCCTCGGGGTTCCTGCCCGTGTGTTTCTTAATCGTTCCCCTGAATGGACTCCAGATGTGAGTCTATACAACGATAAAGTCTATCCTCAGCGACAAGATGCATTGCGTTGTGGCATACAAGGGTCCTTAGTAATGCCGGTTATTGAAGCTGGTCAAGGTATTGGTGTAGTGGAGATTGTCATGGCTAATGGCAAGGATAACTATTGCTACGAAATGGCTCAAGTTTGCAGGGCGTTTGAGGTTAGGCGTCCTCTCCTCTTTATGCTCCGTATAACTAATATAAATCATGATATCTTAGTGTCATATATGTGTGGAGTAGTTTAAGTAAAATCTTCAGTGTAAGAATATTTGGTACACAGCAATCCCAAACACTTCCTAAGTAAATACGGATATACTGATAGAGCGACACCATGTTAGCGTATTTTTATGTGCAAATACCTATGTTAATAGTAATGATTTGGGGTTTCTTGATTTGAATGTTAGAAGTTAAGGGGGGCTTACTTAGTTGTTGAAGATGAGTTACCCCTCTTTGTTGAAGAAGTACTAGAAGATGGATCAGTAGAATGCTTAGAAGTCTCCGCCTACACCTTCGGTTCCATGTTACACATAGGCTGATCTTGTGACCCCTTACCATTATTATCAAAACCAAGAACGTCCTCATCCACCAATGACTCCAAGAAACCAAAAGAATTAGAAGACTTTGAATTCGTACCAGATATACCATTAGAAGTAGAAGCCTGCATAGGATTCTTAGGATCTGAATCTTTATTGGTAGCTCCTTGATTTGTAGTTGTCGTCTCTTTTGGTCTCCTGAATTTAGGTTTTGGCTTAGAAAGCTTAACACCTCCGACTGGCCTAGCTTGAGACGAAGAAACCACATTCTTCCCTTTATTCTTACGATTCCTTACCTCTATGAACCCCTCATCATTCTTATCCACCTGAATCGATGCACTAGTAGCCACATTAGAATCCTTATGAACCACCTTTTTCACATGTTTTGGACACTCACTAAGTGTATGCCCAAAGATCTTACATACATTACACTGAGGAGGAGTCCATTCGTATTCGACACGAATGATTTCCGTCAAATAACCACTATCACCATCTTCTTGTGAGTGTGCCTACCAACCAAGACGTTGTGAGTGTGCCCTCTGGATACTTAAGGCGGAGCTAGGATTCTAAGTTAAGGGTGGGGGGGGGGGGGGGGGCTTACTTAGTTGTTGGTTTGGCCTAGTGGTATGTGAATGTGCCCACCAACCAAGACGTTGTAGATTCAAGTCTCATTGGAGAGATTTGTGATATATATGGGTGGTATAGGGGTTATGTATTCAAAATGTCTAAAGTTATGAAAATCTTAAATTCTTGAAATGTTAATGTATAACACCAGGTATTATAATTCAACCTGAAAGGTTTATGGATAATTATTAATATATGTATGACCGGATTCGAACTCGAGACTTCGGGATTGCACACATTACGTATGAGAATCAGTGTATAAATAATTAATATATAAAATGTTATATTTAATTATTTGATCACGAAATAAATACTTAATGATATTTAATATTTGACGAGTTTTGATTATCGGTCATTAAATGTCAACGGGATATGAAGAAAAGTTAACAAGTCAAGAGAAGGTTTTAGGAATCCTCTTTTGGGCTTGTGTTTGGCCGAAAACTATAGAATCCCACATGGGATACTATAGCAATCTTGACATCTACCATAAGGCTATAAATACATCCCCATGTATTCATCCTTTGGTACACTAGATTTCAGTAGAAGGCCAAACTTCTTCTTTCTTCCCTCTTGTTCTTAGGTCGACGAAGCAAAACCCCATGTAAGGGATTTTTGAGTGACCTTGAGCATAACAAAGGTGTTTGGTTAATCTATTGTGATCAAGAACCTAGCTTTTCTCATTGATTCGTTACTAATACGTGTGTACAAGAACGAAGAGCAAATACACTTGTGTTTGCATATCTTGGGTATTCGACATCTAAGGTGGTCGAATTATATAAACCCTAATTTATTAGGGTTTAGGGTTTCTTGGTCGTTGATCTTAATTGGGGGTTTTCATAAACCCTAATTGCATTGATTCGCAAAAGGTACGCATATACTTTTAATTCGGTTAATTACTTACATGTATTATTCCTAATTACTTCCGCTGCATGCTTTGATGATGTTTACTTGTTTTATATAATTGTTATGATTAGTAAAACCCAACAGTGGCATCACGAGCCGTTAATATGATGTAATTAATTACCGAAACACATAAAAATTGGATCTTTATGATTATATGCATGCTTTTTATGGTTTCTAGGGTTTTGAATTCGAAACCCGAATTTTATTTATATAGGGTCGATTACCCTTAATTTTATTTAATTAGGTTTTAATTTTGTAAAACTTGTAGAAACCCTTGGATTGCATGCTAATTTTATGTGGTTTATTAATGAATAATTGTTATGTGCCATGTAATATGCGTATCTTGGGTGATAATTGTTATGCGGAATCCATGGTGGAACATGCATGTTTTGCCATGGAGTATTGTTTGTAATAAATTGTTTAGTTGATACACACATGTTCTATTTATTTAATAATTATTGAATTGGGGAAGACCTCAATTATAACTAATAAAAATTCGTTATGTGCTAATTGGTATACTATTAACTTTGGCTTACGCAATCGACTTGTCGATGTATGTGGCTCATCTTCTAGCGAGATGAAAGTCCTAGTTAATGTATACATTTATTTACGCCTAGAATTGTTTATTAGCGTTTATTGAAATAATTATGCATGTGGCTAATTGTTTTTACATATGTTAAATTGTTTAGTTATATGTTTATATTATTTGAGTGTGTTTAATTTTTATTAAAATGCTTTTTTGTTTATATAATTGTTTGACATGTTAGTAAGCAAAAAAAGGGTTTTTATGAATAGAAAATTAAATGGACTAAATAATGGAGAAACTGATTTGTTATCTAAGAATTATTCTTGAACTTTTAATCGATTGATGCGACTGTACTAAATGGTTAGAACGGCTCACCCACTAGAACAAACTATAAAGGGGTATTTAAGAAGTGAGCACAGTCTCACTGAATGGATGTCTAAGGTTATGCTTCAGCGCTTACCTGGTCCTCTGCCCCCTGTGAGTTCGATTGGAGCTACCTGGTATAACCATTCTATGTACGAAGCATCTTAGTGCAAAGTTGTAAGTTTCTCAACGCATCGATTAAAACTTTGTAGAATTTAATCTTAGCAATTAAAATCTTATGTAAGGTTTTCGAAAATTTTGTGTTATAAAGTTGTATGCATGCTTCTTTATACATAAGTTTTGATTACACGTCAAAAATTGTACCCTTTAAATTTAAGTTTATGCCATCTAATGATATGAAACACTTGAAGTTGTAATTTAGTTATGTGAGACCTTGATCTAGATTACAATAACAAGGTGAATTATTTTGTTGTGTGAGACCTCAGCTTTATGATTTGCAGTTTCTAAGTTAGACAACTTAATTAAGTTAGTTAGTGAGACCTATGACTTAAGGCATAAGATGGGATGAAACATGCTTACGTTTTGCATTAATTGTTTTGGCAAAATTGTAAATCCCATATTTTCTAGGAATTGCAAACTTGTTTGTCAATTATTGTTCTTCGACAATTACCTATTCTATACTTTCATCACTAGCAGATCAACTGATGTGGTGAAACTATGATAATGAGGGTCCTAGATTCAAGGAAAATTCTATGGTTAATATGAATATTGACCAAGGGTATTTTATTTTCTTGAAAGATTTAATTATCGAAAATACTAAAAATTGAATTTTGTTAATTCTTTTGATTGTATTAATGCAACATTAAACCGTAAACGTAGTTTGGGCTTTGGTAAATTGATCTAGTTCTGTTTTCAAACGAATGTTTGATCAAGAAAAATTTACTAAAAGACAAACATAAACTCTTTTCCATGGAAGAAAAGTGTGACTCAATCCTATTCCTTTTCATGATTGAGAAAGGTATATTAGGAACATTAGAATTGTCTAAATTCTAATATAACTCATAGCAACTTTAATAGTTAAGAAAATTGCACACCATGTTTTCCTTAAGAGATTTCATTACCCTCTGTTGGTGATTGAATCCATATATGACATTTTGGTCAACCAGAAAACATGTTTGACATTTTATGAGTTATTAAATTAGAAGCTAGACTAATTACCGCAAAATTGGTAAAAGACAAACTAGTATATTTTATCTAGTTGTTTTGATTTGACCAATTAAAGGTGCTACACACCATTGTGGGGATAGTAGACCTATTAAGGAAGAAATTGCATGCTCAATTTTTCAAGTTAATAGCATTGATGGATGATCCATCATCTACAGAGTAGGATACACTCTTTTAGTACCTAAGTAATTGTTACGAATGGTCTTACAAAGGGGTAGTAACGTAATAGCACGCTATTTTCACTGGTTAATGAAACACTTACAATGTTGTCAAATCCAGTGGGAGTATTGTGGTGTATTACTGATTAAGACATTATTGTAACGTTGTCTAATTCAGTGGGAGTTACAAGATTTATTATCTTGGTAGTAACTCAGATTATTTCTAGATTTTCTTGAAATAATACATTACGTTCAAAAATGTAGACATTCATATTCTCAAGGATTGTCATGAACGTTTCCTTGATAATTAAGTGCTCCTACATCTACTTGTAATGCTTATATATCTATGACACTATCATATTGTTCACATAAACAAAATGCAAGTCGTGTTGTTTGTGTGCTATATGGTGTTGTTCTATGCACAAGTGGGAGAAGCATTTATTGTGTGCAAAGGAACAACACATACAAATATGATTAATGGATTCTCTTGATCGTAAGGTAAGAGATTAACGTTCTAATAAGATTGACTTGTTTAGAACATGTGTCAAGATTATAACATAGACTACTTTTATGTCTTATGTCATTAAAATTATAGAAACACTTGAAGTTACATTTTAGGTTAAGTGAGATCTTGGCTAGATTGTAATCTCAAGGTAAATCACCACTTGTTGTGAGATCGGGCGTGGATGCTTTACAGTTTCTTAAGTTGGACACTTCTTGGAATGACATAAATAAATAAAGTAATACTATCTTAAATATTTATGTATTTTTAGAATGACATAAATAGATAGAGTAGTATATTAACTTGAAAATTAATTAATTGAAATCATGGCGTGGTGTTCATAATAACTTTAAATTATACATGGTTATGTGTTTTTGTATAAACTCACAAACATGAAGTCTTTTAAAGACTTATAATATAAAGTAAGATACTATAACTGTTATGTCTTTTGACTTGGTCAAAGAATACTTATGTTATAAAACATGCAATTGGCTTGAATATTCTGTTATACCATTAAGTTGTCTTAGTTGGTAAATAGGTAAGCCAAATGGAATAAGTTTATCTTAAATATTGTTAGATTGTCTTACAATATTAATTCTAATGAAATACTGTATGTATATGGAATGTTCAGTTAGAAGAATCAAACTTTTGTCATATTGTTTGATTCAAGATAACTATATCCTCTTTTCTTCCAAAAGCTATCAAGGTTAGAAAATTGAGTATTGATTGGATATACTTAATAAACTCAAACCTAGAAGATTAATAAGACACCATTTTAGTATGGAATGTGATGAATCACATTGAGTCTTATATATTGAAGTTTTGAATTGTTAAAACTACTTATGGAGTAGGTTATTAACAAACAAGATTTACGAACTGTCAATGAGTTTTGTAATATCCCAAAAGAAAACAATTTAGTGTTGTTCTAATTGCTAAAGTATTTATAGATAGTCTTTAAATTACAAAAGCAAGTGGGAGTTTTGTTTAGATCTTGAAGAGATTAAATTACAATTACAAAACACATAATCTTCTAAAATACACTAGTGAATATCATGATGAGGTCAAATATGATATACCTCAAAATGATGGAATTCTCATTCATAGATCCGCAAGGATATCTCAGATATTTGATATGATGAGAAATATGAATTACAGGATCATGGTAAACCTGTTAATCATGATGATGCATTTACCTAATATTGAATTATGGTAAAATTATTCATACTATGAATGTTAAGATGCTGTTCAAAAAGATAATCAAATTTGGAAACTTGGTTTATCTTAATAAAGATGAGTTTCTTCAAAAGAAGGAAAACCCTAGTGGTTTAAATCTTTTTGTATAAATCATATGGACAATATTGTACATATGTTTAATGCATGACTTGTGAATAGATTATTAATTACACTTAAGCAATTAACTGTGATTGAATATTCTTTCCTAGACACATTAAATATATAATAATTATGATTGTCATGCTTATTTTCATTGATATGAAAAATGACAATGGAATATTAAAACTATTTCTTATGTGATTGCTTTTGCGAGGACGATAAGCAATCGAAAGGAGTTTTATGAATTCACATAAATCTTTGAAAATGTACAAACGGCAAGAATCCATGAATGGATATATGCATGCATCTAGGAGATGATTCTTATGTTTAACTATTAAATCCAAGTTTTGGTTTAAAATTAAAATAAGATAATTTCTAAGTATTCCTGAAAGCTAGTGGGAGTATTGTGTTTATTTTCTTTAAATCTTATATGTTGTGGGTAGTAACATTCCATCTAAGCTAAATGTTAAGTTTGGAATGGAACTTCACATGAAAGATTTAGAAAATAAGACATACAACCTTGGAGTATATGTTTATTGTTAATAAACATGGCGGTATTAAATTAATGAGTCTAATAGAACATGATATATCATTTGGAAAATGGATATGTAGAACATGAATTAAATCTTTGTTTGACATAAGGATTTTTCATGTACATCATGTTATTGTTGTATCATGCTTGAATGCAAGATGATTTGACAACATTGATATCTAATGAAGTTATTAGATAACTAGTGTAATGAATATTCTAATAGAATATGTTTGAATCTAGAATTACATTCCTCAGCCTGGATTTGCTCTCAAAATTCTAAGGATGAGCAATACAGCAATTGTTGCATAATTGTCATGGCCAACAAACTTGAAAGTTTGGAAGGCATCAAACATTACATTGTAGATATTGAAGTTTAAGAAATTTTTAAAGAGCATATTGTTGTATACAATGATGCTGGTATAATTGAGATGACACTCAATACTAGTCATGGGAGGATTTCATCCTTGTAAATGGTCATGTGAACTAGTTGTGCTCAACCAAGAGCATAGTTGCATTATACAATAAAGAATTAGAATGCTTTAAACTTTAAAAATTGTTTGAAAGTTTGATTGTCATAAATTGGTGTTGAGGATGTCACACACTTTATGAAATATATTATGTGGCAATATCAAGATATTTTGAATGCACACATACAAGAACTTCACTAGTTGAATTCTTGAAATAAGTATTCTTAAAATTTCGATAGATCAAAGTTAGTTGAAATTATGCCTTGTCAACAAGTATGATTGTCATTACTTGAGACATAATTCATTAACAAGTATTATCATGCATTGATCTATTTAGTATTTGGATAAGGGATGTTATGAACAAATATTATTTAAATGGAATAAAATATTGGTTATGTTTATTTTTCATTTTCTTAATATTATATCCTATATTTGCATGTTTAATCCGTGAATAACTTATGTTATTCTAAAAGTCCGTTGTCGATCAATGATGTGGGAATGTCATTGAATTAAGACAAATCTGAGTTTTGGTAGAATATACTTTAAGTATATTGATGCGTGGGACATGCCAAATTCACATGATATTCAATGAATTGAATATAGGACATATCCCAACTTTACATGATGATACTTTATGGATTTTTGTCATTAAGTATATCATGAAGTGTTTATCCTCAGACTTGAGATACCAGATAACTGTTATGAATGTAGTGCACTTGTGTAAGATAGTCTAACGCTATCCGTAACTGGTAGTTATAAGGGCTATTTTCGGAAGTGTTACAAAGTTCATGAGTTATGTTTGTAGTCAAGAGAATTTGTTCCTTTGAATTTGTTTCAAAGCATAATACTGTTTGGGCCCCTCGTAGGGTTGACAAGATGTTTGTAAGGCCTTACCCAAGATCTATCTGGAATGCGTTCAGATGATTTGGTAATCTTGTTCAATCAAATACAACGAGAAACAGAATATTAACTTATGAAATGACTTGATCCATATTCATAGTTAATGTAGTATTAGTAACAAAAGGATAAGTAAAAATGATGAATCATTAAATGGTTTTTTCCAGGAGACCATACTCGATTTGATCTGGGGGCATTGGCGTGTTAAAGCTAGACTAACCAATGTCATTACTATATTAAGTAATATCCAAGTGGGAGCTGAAAGGTTTATGGATAATTATTAATATATGTATGACCGGATTCGAACTCGAGACTTCGGGATTGCACACATTACGTATGAGAATCAGTGTATAAATAATTAATATATAAAATGTTATATTTAATTATTTGATCACGAAATAAATACTTAATGATATTTAATATTTGACGAGTTTTGATTATCGGTCATTAAATGTCAACGGGATATGAAGAAAAGTTAACAAGTCAAGAGAAGGTTTTAGGAATCCTCTTTTGGGCTTGTGTTTGGCCGAAAACTATAGAATCCCACATGGGATACTATAGCAATCTTGACATCTACCATAAGGCTATAAATACATCCCCATGTATTCATCCTTTGGTACACTAGATTTCAGTAGAAGGCCAAACTTCTTCTTTCTTCCCTCTTGTTCTTAGGTCGACGAAGCAAAACCCCATGTAAGGGATTTTTGAGTGACCTTGAGCATAACAAAGGTGTTTGGTTAATCTATTGTGATCAAGAACCTAGCTTTTCTCATTGATTCGTTACTAATACGTGTGTACAAGAACGAAGAGCAAATACACTTGTGTTTGCATATCTTGGGTATTCGACATCTAAGGTGGTCGAATTATATAAACCCTAATTTATTAGGGTTTAGGGTTTCTTGGTCGTTGATCTTAATTGGGGGTTTTCATAAACCCTAATTGCATTGATTCGCAAAAGGTACGCATATACTTTTAATTCGGTTAATTACTTACATGTATTATTCCTAATTACTTCCGCTGCATGCTTTGATGATGTTTACTTGTTTTATATAATTGTTATGATTAGTAAAACCCAACACAACCTTGTAGTATATAAGTCAAGGTATTAGTGTTTTCAATCTGTGGTCAGCCAACATTCACACTTGATCCGAAAACAGGCCCGAAAGACCTACTAGTACTTTCTTCCCCTGGTCATATCTTACTGAAATTAAAACTGTATCTCTACATACATGTATAATCCATGAAATTCGGAATTCCTAGTCTCCTAGACCCAGATTCAGGTAAAGGTCAGGTTTTCTAACCCCGGATTTACTTTTTTATGACACACTACAAAACATTGGCAGTAGTGAAGGCATAAAACTGGGGACTCTAACCCTGAATCAAATAGTTTCTAAACAACAAAAATGCAATCAGCCAGTTTTTGTTGACTGATTTGATATATAGGGTTATTAAGAATCCCATATAACAAATCTTTCTTTTGGCCGGCAGGAGGTGGGTTTGCAATCATCAGAACGAAATGGAAACGTCAACGTCGGAACTTATGAATATGATCCCCGCAAAAGGAAACGCGTAACAAGTACATCTTTTATCACTCGTAATGATCTCACCAAGCTTTTTGGACTACCTAAGGACGATGCTGCAAAAATGTGTGGACGTAAGCTTCATTTCCCATTACCTGATTTTACATTCCAAGATATATATTACATAAAGACAGTTGATATGATTTTCATTTTGCAGTTAAATTGGGCGCATTTAGGGATCTCTATCAAGGATACGGAATTAAAGAGTGGCCAGGTAAAGCACGTAACCAAGTCAAAGCACCTGCTCACCTAGCTCTTATCGATGGGAGTGCATCCAATGCTATTTCTGATAACGTTCGACTTGTCATCAAAGATTTAGAATCTTGTCTATTGCAAGATGATGTTGACATCAATTACGAGGGTGATGCAGTGGAGTATTTGATCTCAAATGGTAAATCACTTCAACTTTGTACCACGTATATTTATTTTGGATGTATGTTTCTCGAGTCTATTATAGTACTATCTGACTTGAAGTTGTTTCTCCTTCGGCAACTGCAGATAGTAGTGAACAGCTTAATGAGATTTCCATCCCGGATCTTTTAGAACTGTACGTACCACAATGATAGACAAAAGAGAATTTGAGGTCAAACGTGGAAGTTTTCATATTATGAGGTATTGTAAACTATGAATTATGAAGCTTGGTAGATGTAGCGGTATCTATAATTCAATCAAAACAATGGATTATGAAAACCTTATGTCCTTGTGTAATCTTTACAAGAATGTTTAATCATGAACTGCTTAATTTTGTTCTAGAATAAATGAGTGAGTCTTTGACTCAGTTCTACGCGACCTAATCCAGGTAACCCCGTGACCCTTTCTGACTCTTTCCAGGTTCCAGAGTCACCCCCAACTATGTACCTAGTAAAGTTTGAATCATAGACTTCTTATCAAGGTGTTCGTTGCCTCACTATTTTTTTTTAAATAATTTTAGTTACATAATCAAATAACTAAAAAAATTTGACTCAAGCAAGTCCTTTTTATTACTAAACTTGAGTAGAGGTGTTATTCGAAACCCGGCCCGGAAAAGGGTTATTCGGGTTTTCGAGAAGTAAAACTCACTCGTGCCCGACCCTAATAAGGTTCGGGTTATTCAGGTGCGTGTTGGGTAATACTCCCCCGACCCCGACCCTGATAAGACTGTAGGTTAACCCACACGATGTTTTTTAATCCGTATACATAGTAGCCAACCCGAATAAGCTTGTTCTGGTTGGTGTATCTTTGACATCTCATTCACTACACTTGAGTATAATTATGGTGTTTTAAGTCTAACGTAGTGAAATCAGAGTGAGCGGTGTTTGGAAACGACAATTATACCCAATTTCTAAAACACATTCCAAAAATAAAACAAAAAAAATCCACCATTTGCCAAAAATATGCGAGAAGGTGAAAAGAGTGGTGAAATATTTTTGTTATATTATGAAATGAATTTTAAAAAATTAGGAATGTATATTGTTTTCTAACTAGTGAACCCGTAATCAGGCTTATTTGGCATTTTTTATGCTCGAGTGTTAGCTTATGTGGCATATTTATGCTTATGTGTTAGCTTATATGGCAACCATCATCTTTTCTGACATTTTTACAGCAACCACCATCTTTTCTGACATTTTTTTCAGCAATCACCGTCTTCTCCGACAACCACCATTTTTCCCCGCAACCACCATCTTCTCCGACAACCACACAAAACAAGAAAAAAACCGAACCTAGCTCAAACTAAATAATTAAGGTTAATCACTCAATATATCTTTAAATAAGCAACTCCTAACTAATTAGTATTTCATATAACCATAGACAGTTTACATATATCCCTACACTCAAAGTTTGGTTTTTTACGTTTATCCAGATCCTCAAAATTGTTCCTTTTATTAAATATTCTCTTGTTGCGCTTCCTGTTAGCACAAAGCTTCTATATATAGGTCTTCAATAGAATAAATGGAAAATACCAAATGTAACCGATTTTTAAAACGCATGTCACAAGAAAACTAAAATTATTTTATTTTTTTTCAAAAAAAATTCTAAAATTGGTGTGTTTGGTTGAGGTATATTAGGGGAATTGAATGACACTTGCATTTGAAATTACCATGACTTGCTAAAAAATTGCAATAACAAACATAAGGAGATATTTCAAATTACTATAAATTCATGTCAATCAAACACGTGAAAGTATTTTAAATTCTGAAATTCTAAATCCTCAGGACTTGAAATTTCCCATAATTTAAAATTTCAAAACTTCAATTTCACGAACAAACGCCACTAAGAAATCGCACATGCACGGAGGATACTTTAATATTCTATCCTCCTCTAGTCCTGCTAACTAAATAATCACATGTCGCCATATTACATATTGTGACACTATTCCTCTCTCATTTGTATAGGAGGTGATTTTACACACTCTCATTTCTTATTTGCACACTCTTATATGTGTATTCAACAATTGTGCATTTATTATATGTTGCTTTATCAGTATATACATTTAAATATAAAAAAGGTTAACAGCAAAAAACAATGTCCCTGTGGTTTGTCATTTTTGCGAAAAATGTCCTTGAACAAACTAAATAGCGAAGAATGTACATGTGGTTTGCACTTTTTGCTTTGTTGCAAACCTTCGATTTTGACTAACGAGCGTTAAATATCCGCGTTAGTAGCCCTGTGAAATTGATAGCGTGGGTTCAGGGTCGAAAAGACTTCCTTTTCTATGAGCAAGTTTTTCAACCCTCTAGGCAGTGAACCTAATCGTTGTAGTGTAGTATGTGGTCAGCCCAAGGGACTGATTTCGTTCTCTATGGGAATAGGAATGCTAGAAAGAGATATATGACGAGAAGGTGTGGTTGAGGGAGGTTCTTTGTAGTCTTTTTATGGTTTTTAGAAAGCAAAGGTAAATATCTCGTGGTATAAGATTGGGGGTGGTACTTCTACCGATTTAACTACTTTTACTACTTATCTAATTATCTAATTAACTAGTAGATAGATTATGCTAATTATAGATGTGCTCGTATGATGATTAAAGATGTGTTTACTTAGATGTTATTACTCTCTAGTTATCTCTTATTGGTCGGTTGAATTGTCACTTTCTTTATCTTAATTGATGCATTGTATTCCGTTTGGTCATAGGGCGGTGCCTAATTCTCTAGTTCTATGAATTGCAACTCTCCTCTAGACTACCCGGGATCGGCAAGTACAATGGTATCTCCCCCGAATACTCTACTATCCTTAAGCTACAATTCACGCAATAAACACAACGAATGGCCTAAGTGCACTCTAAGGCTTTTTTGCTATTTAGGACGTTCAAGCTCGTAACAATTAAAGAAGAAGCCAGTTTTCTTTAATCTAGCGTCTACCAATTAAGACAAGAGACAACCTACCAACAATCAACAACTAGGTTTCATAGATCTAAGCAAACACAAGAATAATTTAACTACGCATGTTAAACAAGCAAGCATACACACATACAATTGAACATGAGGTAGTCATAATGATAAATTGGATAAACAAACTTATCTTGTGATGTAAAATAGGGTATGGGGCCCTAGAATACTATCCAAGTCAGACTACAATTGTATTAGGGCTCCAAAGTTCTACCTCCCTTAAAACAGAAAAATCGAATTCTATATATATATATATATATATATATAGTGTAAGGTTATTGTCAGAACCAAAAAAAATGCGAGAACTGCGAGAACCAGCTTTGTACTCCTAATAATGCATGATTTATATCACATCAATGCATGATGGCAATTTTGAAAATATATGTAGCTTAATTTGAAAAATAAAAGTAAATTAGGGGCAAAATGGGAAACTAATTTTTCCATAAAAATAGCATATCAAACCCATAAACCGTTTACACCCCATTTAATTCAATATTCATCTCTTCCTCTCAAACCCTAACAACCATCCTTACAGCCGCCTACCATGATCGATTTCTCCAAATCTTCTGAATCTTCTGTCACAACCTCACTCCGCCGTATCCTCTGTCACAACATATGTGCCATCTACACCGTTACCACCTTATGCCGCCGTCTCTTCCGTCACAACACCACCTTACGCCGTAGCAACCGCCATCACAACCATCACCTCATGCCGCCGTATCCTCCACACAACCACTACTTTACCCAGTCACCAGATGTCGCTATTAACTGGTTTTAATTTTGAGTTATTTGTATTGAAATTGTTTTGATTATATTTTTGGGTCTGGAAAATAATTCATACAATTGTCTTATATGATAACAATTTATGGATATGTAATTAGTAAAAGCATCTGGATTGTTCTAGTTAGATCTATGGATATGTAATTAGTAAAAGTATATTGTTGTTCAGATTGTAACTTATGTTCTAGTTTTGATGAAATAAGCTGAATGTTTGGTGTAGATTTAGGCATAAAGGGATTGATTTGGGTCGATCAGATGGATCCATTGATTTTCGTTTGCATTTTAGAATTTGTGGATAGTGGAAATTGAGGCTTGTTTTTGTTGACTGACCTTTTCTTGACCACTCGTGTCACTGGATTTTTTGTTCAGGTAAACATTTTTTTGTGAAAAAAGGAAGCGTGTGGCTTGTTCTATACAGATCTATGGTTGTATGATTTGTAATTGGTAGTATATTGTTGGTGAGGTTGCGACTTATCTCGTAGTGTCTTTCACTGTTTGATGACATTAGTTGATTCTTTGGTATGTTTTTCATGTTTTTAGGTAGGGATATAGGCTAAAAGGACTAGTTTTGGATAGTTAGATGGCACAGTTGATGTAGTGATGCCAACTATACATATATCTTATCAGTCTTTAAGGATATGTGGATAGTGGAGATGCATGTTTGGATGGGGCTTTAATCTCTCCTTTTCCCGGTATTGATGCGACTTTATACAATTGTCTTATATGATGAACAATTTATGATGAGTTTTTATGTCTAATAAAAATCCGTAAAAATCAGTGAAAGAGGGTTTGCATATGTGTTTTATGGGTGGTTAAAAGTTAATAAAGGATTGCGCATATGTGTTTTAAGGTTCATATAAACCAAAGATGAGGTATGCATAAATGTTTTAAATTTTGCATATATGTTTAGTTTGTACACATGTATTTGCTAGTTGTTTATTTTTTTAAAACAATAACAGTTGCTTGTAATTTGTATGTGTTTCATGAGGTGTGCATATGTGTTATAATTATTTGTGTTATAATTATTTGTATGTGTTTCATGAGGTGTGCATATGTGTTTTAAGAAGGATGCATATTTGTTTTATGGTTGGTATAAATTCAATTAAATTGGTTTGCACATGTGTCTAACAACAAATTGTAACTATATTTATGTTGCAGAAAAAACTGAAGAAAACTTGTCTAGTAGAGAAGAACAATGACGTCGACAACAAAACACATGTACACGAAAGTACTTGTGCACACCTGAAAAAAATGTGAACATGCACGTTTACGAAGAACACTTGTCTATTGGAGAACTTTGACGAACCAGCACAAGACACATGTAGACGAAGATACATTTGCTCAACAAGAAAATACATGTGCACAACAGAAAAATACATGTGCAAAATACATGTGCACAACAGGAAAATACACCATGTACACGAATGCATAGTTGAATCTCATCTATACATTCTCTTTTTTCTATTTGCAATTAAAAGGAAATGTAATATAGGAGTGTAGATTTTTGGGATTTTTGCTAAAGTTTGTATTCTCTATTTTTGTTAAAAGAATGCAAATGTGTATGTGTTAAAAAAAATGCTTATAGAAATTTACTTGTAAATATATACATGTGCAATTATAAGCAATTGAGCACTAAAAACATATGAAAATTTACATTATAAAAAAAAACACATGTAAAATTACATTATTTAAAAAAAACACATGTGCACCTTGACTTATATGAGAAAAAACACATATGCATCTTACCTTTTGAAATCATGAAAAAGAAATTATAAAAAAAAAAAAAAAAAAAAAAAAAAATCCTAAAATTTAGGAACTAAAAAAACGTTTTTATTAAAAAAAAATCAAAATGAAAATAAAAAATGTATTTTTACTATTATGCCCTTTTGAATTAAATAATAAAAATAAATATCCAAAAAAATCTGATTGGTTGATGCTGGTTCTCGCAGTTCTCGCAATTTATTTGGTTCTGAAAATAACCCTTCCCTATATATATATATATATATATATATATATATATATATATATATATATATATATATATATATATATATATATATATATTTACAAGTGCGACGGCGTCACCTTTTGCTAGTGACGTCGTCAGGTTGCCGTCATTAGGATTTCGTTTGGGCCAAGTCATCGTTGGGACGGCGTCTGTTGATAAGTGTGACGCCGTTGGTCTTCATGAAGGACGTCGTTTGAGTCTTGGTTCTTGGGCGTCTGGTGTGAAATTTGTGAGTGACGCCTTCCAGAGTTTAGGCGTGACGCCGTTAGGCTTTAGAACCGGAATTTCCGCTGAGCCCATCACTTGAACTTTTGATCAAAACTTCTATAGAGGGACGGCGTCACCCTTTGGTTGGGACGCCGCCAGGTGTACTGGAGTGCCTTTGATCTTGACTTTGCCATTTTCTTCATGTTTTCGCTCTTTTTCGTCAAAATGTGCTTCATTCCAGCATTTTCTTCCAAAAGACCTAAAATATGAAAAGGAAATATTTTAAGTAGCAACGGAGATAAAATGTGTCGATTTAGAGCTTAAATGACCCTCTAAAAACGTATGTTTTAAATCCTTATTAGAAATGACTAATTTTCCCTCTTTATCTTCAAAATTTTCTATTAACCTCGTTTGTACCTTTCCTGCAAATATACAAAATGATTGATTTACCCTCCAATCCTTGAGGGAAAAAATTTTCGATAAAAGTTTCATATCAAACTGCTTCATTTTAGAGTAGTTTGTTCACCTAAAAACTGACACAAACATAAAAACACTATATATTCATCTAACACACATAAAGATAAACCCTAATTGCTTGTTTAGCGTGCACAAACTCTAATTTTTTTTTTAATATATATGGTGGTGGAACTGGAAGCAGGAATGACGTTGTGGTAAAAAAAACATATGGAGAGGGAGGCCTAGAAAATACGGTCCACTACTTGCGCCTTCGGTTGCATCCTTTAATCAGAGTACACCCACACCACAACAAAAGAGAGGAAGCCTTATTGGTAGTGGAAGTATGCAACGGGTTTCGAATGGTGGTAAGTTTATGTTTTTTAGTTCCTTTATGTGTTTTAAATTAGCTTAGTTTGATTATGCATTCTGGTTTTTGGATGGTGTTCGTCTATTTGCTTTGCTTTGTTTTCTTATGGTGAGGATGGAAGTATTCATGTGCTAGTATTGACTGTGAGTGATGCCAAATTATTATTCAGTGTGTGTATGCTTGTTCTCTATTTGTTGGTGATGCACTGGTAATCCTTGTTTATCTAGTGTAATGCCTTTAAGTAAAATCTATCTCCATAAGTACATCTAGTCTTGTTGAGCATTAGGTGGATAGTTAATAAGAGTGTGCAGTTGCTTATGTTATGTTTCATGTTTCATTTTATATAAGTGATCGCATCTAGTCTTATTGGCTATATTTATAGATGACAATCAAAAGGGAAAGCTTGTTGGGGTACATAACAACACGAGACATGAAAATATGGATAACATTTGTGGTCGTATGGAAAACAAGATCCAAAAACTTGAAGATGTGTTCCACATGGCAAAAATCATGAAAGGTTAATTTATTCAACCTCTTATGATGTAAACGTAAATACTGCTTTTTGGAGTTTGTATTACAGTTTGGCTATCTTGAATAATGTTTTCAGATGTCAAATACAAGGTTGGTCAAAAATTTATTGGAAGTTTGGATGATGCATAAGTATGGTGTAACATGGGCAATAATTTTAATGATGAATTATTTGATCAGATCAAAGCAAGATATGGGCCATACAAAACCATCACAAAGGAAAATCTAGATGTGTTTCTTGATGAGTTATTTATCAGGACAAGGAATGAAATGATAGGGAATAAAGGTAAAAGTATTCAAGCTCTTAACCGGATGTTAGGAGTGACTTTCTCTCTTATGGTTACTTTGAAATAGTCTCTTATTTATTTCATTTTGGCTATCTTTATAGATGACAAAGGGAAAGCCAAAATTGATTGTAGAGGAGAATATGTCTGATATGCAAGTATGGGATAGCATGCCGATCAGTGATGAATTATTGGATAAGATCACAGCAAAATATAGTTCATATAACACCATCACAGAAGAAAATTTAAATGAGTTTCTTAATGAGCTGTTTATCAAGAGAAAGAAGGAAATGCTAGAAGGTAAATATATTCAAGCTCTTAAAGGGGTGTTTGGATTGTCTTTATACCTTATAGATGTTATTGATTTAAATACTGTTTTTGGAAGTGAATATTACATATTGAATTACAGTTTGCCTTTCTTGTATAACCTTTGCAGTTATCAATTCCAAGGGTAAGTAAACTAAAGTGATCATTATATATGATGATGACACTCTTTCTGTGTCATCGGATGGTGATATTGTGTCCTTTGGTAATTTCAGCATTGATGATGACACTCTATTTGTGTAATCAAATGACAGTGAAGTTGATGATATTGATTCTTATAAAGTAACAAGGACATAAACAACAAGGTTAGGGGTACCAGTTGAGGGTACCAGTAGGCAGAGGAAGGGAGGCCAGATGAGGGTACCAGTAAGCAGAGGAAGGAATTTGATGGTAAACAGAGGAAGGCAAGGCCAGCTGAGGGTACCAGTGAAATGGGGATGGTCAAGCCTCTGATGGAATGGGATGTGTCTTTGGCCTAAGTGCAAAGTTGAAAGAACCAACTCCTAAAAGAGGTTCTAATTGTTGTTCATTGCATTCCAAAAAGAGAAATTGAAAGCAGGATAATGGTCCTTGTTTTGTGTTTTCCTTTTGCGTGTAATTCGATATTTTTGGTTGTATTTTTAATTAAGAAATTTAAGACATGTTTATGTAATCTTTAAGACATAATTTGTCTTGTATATTCTTAATTTAACTGGTCTCTTTTAATTAGTCATTTGAATTTTATAGTTTGTGATATTTGTATTTCAAGTTTAGCCTTTTGCATAAGGGGTGTTTGGATTTATCCAGTTTGACTTTTAAAAGTCAACATATACCAAATACTCATGTGATCACAAAATGAACACTCTGTTCATTCCAAAAACATTACAAAAACAGTTTGGTTACTCATTTTGCTTGTCTTTGAATATGCAGTATATGGGGTGTTTGGATTTACCCATTTTGACTTTTAAAATTCAACATATACCAAAAATGAACTTTACAAAACTCTGTTTGGAACTTTTAAAACATCTTTTGTTTTTAGATACAGTTAGCAACTTTATAATGGCATCATTAACTTCTCACACTTACACACAAACCTACCGATTCACTCGTCAAAGGTCTCTCTCTTTATATTCACCACTCTACACTTACATCCTCAACTCTCATCTCATAAACCTTGTTCATCAAATTAAGTCACCATGGATGTACAATCCTCAAACTAAAAAACACACCCTTATGAACAATCAACAAAATCAAAAACACACCCTTATGGTATGAACCGTACAAGGTTCTTCTCTCTCGTATCACAACCGTTTCCATGAACCATCAGTTTCAACCAATTCCAGGACCACATTTCTCTCATTGACAGTATTGCCAAACTACATTTGAAGTTCGTGGGAAATACGGGTGTTTAAGGAAGAGGCGTGCTTCATGTGGACAAGCATTCACAACTATCTCGGGGAACTCATGAAGTAACGAGTCAAAAAACAATGAAACGTTTCCTCTTAAATTTTGATATGGTTGTATTATGTTGTTTTTAATTATGTACTTGGATGGCAGTTGTTGTAACATTTCTTTATCTTTTGTACCCTTTTAGTAATGCAACTTTCTTTTGTTAAATTTGTTATTTTCCCTATTCATTGCATATCAGATTGCTTGCATACTCGTTAGTTGTATGAGCATTTTATAAGATGGGTAAGCGTGTTGAATGTGATTTAAATTGGCCTGCTTAAAAGTAAAGAATTCTACAAAGTTGGTTTTTGTATGCAGATTTTATAAATAAACGATCAACCATGAAATAAGCATTTTATTTATGTCATAAGACCAACAAAAATAGTAACACATTTATCAAAATCCAACAACACTTAAATAATAAAAGACTGAACCTACATGCAGTCTTCTTGTCATGGTTCTTTTTAATGAAGTTTTTTTGCTTGACTTGCTCATACACTTTCTTTTTCTTCACTACTCTCACTAGGTTGGGGAATTTACTTCACGAGTAAGACATACTTTTTATCACCTAGTTTGAAAATAACTCATGGTACCTTTTACGTAGTCAAACATAGTCTGCGTTTATTTTGATATGCTTTGAAATATACTCATTTGGCTTTCATTCTGTGAGATAAAGGAGTATCAACTTCTCAAAATTAACCACAAACCTACCCTTCTCATCTCATCAAATTATTTAATTCTCATAATTACACAAAAACCTACCTATCTCATCTCATAAACCTTGTTCATCAAACTCATTTAAACTCTCAGCTCACCATGGATGCTCAATTCAGAAATTCGACAATAAACAATCACAACCATGTAGTCCGTTACCCATTGAAAGTAGAAGGCTCTCAAGGATGGTATCACTCCGCTGACCCTAAACCACCACTTCAACTAATGCCAGAACCACACGCATCTAACTGTCAATGTTGCAAAAATACATTTCAAGGTCGTGAGAAACTATGCGTGTTTAAGGAAGAGGCGCGCCACATGTGGACATCGATGCCAACTCATGGAGGAACGCGTCAAAAAACTATGAAAGTTGTCTTATCTAGATATAGTTGTATTAATTTCAGTTTTAACTATGTTTATGTAATATGCTTTTAGAACATCCATGAATTTCAAATCTATATGTTTTCATCAGTTTGTTGGAGAAACAATGGGTGATTAAATGTGATTTCTTCTTTGACTGTTTTTCATGCTGCAAATATGAACACAATTATTAATTTAACCCGTAAACTAATACTGCTTCTAAAATTTTATACTAACTCTTCATTTTTCCCATTTTTTTGTATATATATTTGTTCTCTAACCATGTTGTTGCATACCAAATGATCAATCAGACCTGCAATCTTCTTAATGAAATATCAATATCATTTGTATCTGAGTATATCGTATGTAAACAAAAGAGCAAGAGATGATGCAGTTATCAAAACCAATCAAGCATATCAACTCAAGTATGCAAAACTCCCCCTATGCCCTTCAGATGAATTGTTCTATTATGAACTAGAAGCTTTGCAGCAAAAACTTTAGAAGGAGGAAGATGAAAGAGAAGCGAAGTTAAAAAAACATACTGAAGTGGCTAAGGATGTAAAACCCTAAAATCTCAAACGTTTGAAAAGACTGTTTTGCCCTCAATTTAATACTTATAAAACACGTAAGATCCTTTATGCTCATTAAAGTAAATTTAATCTAACTTATAAATTATCGACAAACTTAATGTACAAGGTCCTTAAAAATAATTACGTTTGCGTTTAAAATATAAATCATACGCTACTAAATGTACATGGGCCGAAATTAAATTTGATCTTATAACTTAATTTAGACCCATTTTAAATTGGACTTAGGCTTGGCCTTTTTGGTTCTTTCTTTGACTCGCCTAAAACCGAACCTCATATATCCCTTTTATTTTATTTTTCGTTCTATATCTGCTCTTCCCCCTACAAAGTCTAAAAACCCTAATCCTCCCTAACTTCAAAAGTGACGGCAAACAAATGTTTGTCCCATTCCGTTCAAAAATCAAATCGTGAAAGGTGCTCCAAGAAGGCTTGTGATTATGGGTGACGGATGCGAGGGTGCTGTGATTGTTGCGTTTCGAAAACAACCTTTATCGTGGTGCACCACTGCTTTTCGTGGGTTTGCATTCGAAGGAGGCTGGTCGTGTGCTTTATCACTTGTCGAGGGTATTGCTTGTGTGCTGTCGTGGGGTTTCGAGGCCATCAGGAGACTTGGTTGTGGGTCTTGGTTCCTTCATTCGCGTCTCATCTCGCACACCACCAGGTTGTGTATCTTACATCTCTTTTCTCCATTGTTTTTCTTTTTCCTTGATTCTGTCGTGGGATGCATGCATGAAGCACCACATGAAGAGATAAATATAATCACTTAAAGTATATATCAAATAAGAAAAGGCCATGTATCTTGACACATGAATCTGATTTGGGACCTACTGAGCATGCATGTATACGTTCAATATTCTTCACATGCAAATCATAAATGTAAAAAGCAAGTAACAAATGGGATAGGACTAGCTTTTTGACGCATATACATGCACATGAAAAATCTGTTTTGGACCTTTAAATATTCGACCAGGTTGCTTTATTAATTTGTTGTTGTGGGATGTAGGACTACCTTAGAAACTCATGTATACACTCTTAGTAATCTGCTTGAATCTAAGTCAACCATGTCCATAAAGGATGCAATATGAAGCATGTATTCTTATTAACATATAAGAAATTTTGCAAAGTAAAATAAATTCTTTAAGATGTATTGCATTATAAACCCTCATCTTTGAATGTTGTCGCATGCAAACCTTGAACTATATTGAAATGACACAATACACCCTATGCCTTGAGATATTTACCATGCGAACCCTATAATTTGAAGTATGATCTAATAAAGCCTTAAAATAGGATAATTGTCATAATAAACCTTTAAGTTTACCGTTTATTATTTATAACTAATTCGGTCCATTACTAAAAATGAGAATGCGCTTAATAACTTTAAAAAAAAAATATTAATACGATTCATATAAGCAATAAATCCATTTTGACTTAAATGAGCTAATAACTATTATCAAACCGTAAACCGTGTAGATTCGTTGAAGGAGACGTGACGTTGTGTCTTCGTGTTCACTCATTTGTTTGCTTTCTTTTCATTGGCGTTAAGGTACAGATATTCTGACCTTTTTAGTAAAGGTTTTCTCATGATCTCCTTGTCTTGTCATTTCCTTATACTTATTAGGATTCCCTATGCCATTGCTATGATTCCCTTCTGTTTATATGAATCTCTGTTTGTCTGAACTTCTATTTGTTGAACCTTGCTATGTTTGAGTATGAATTTCTGATTATGAACTTCTGATTATGAACATCTGATTATGAACCTCTGATTATGAGCGTATGATATGTGACTGTGATATGAACTTTTGATTTCTGAACATTTGATATGAACCCTTTCTGATTTGTTTGATCCGTTGCTTCTTTGAAACTTCTGTTTAGTGAACCATGAAATATCTGATTTGGACTTTATGATATTAAACCTCTGATATATATATATATCTGTTGACTTTTATGATGAATTATGATCTGTGTCAATTATGACAATCTGTTTGACCTAAGTTAGTTTGACACCCGAGCCAAATATTTCACTAGTCATGGGGGTTCCATGTCCGTGTCAGTGATGCACCTCTGACATGACTCTAGGGCAGTAGAGTGATGTTCTGCCACGTCCCTATCTGTTATCTGTTATGAGCTCAAATTATGTTATATGACCAATATCTGTCTGTGGGGCGTATGGATGCATCCTAGATCTGATCTGTTATCTGATATGATTTGTCTGGTGAATGATGTCGTGTGCAATACGCGTCTTCACAAATTCTGGGAGCTAGTTACTCCATTTGTTATTGAGGTCTCCCCTCATATTATAAAAGGTATTCTGAGGTCACCCCTCTGAATAAGAAAGTTACTCCTGATATGATATGTTCTGGGCTCGTGGTAGTTAACTAAATCTTTATCTGTTATTTCTATGTTAAGTATTCTGATTATGATTCGGTATGTTCAAGTGTTTATGATTATGTGCTAGGCTTATTATATGTTATTATATGTTTTTATGCTTTTATATGATTATGTAACTACCGTCTACTATGCTAGGTTATGATTAATATGTTTAAATATGATTCGCATACTGTCATCTGATGTTATGTTAGTTTATCGTTATGTGAATTCGTTGATCTGTGAGATGAATGTGATAGTGTGAAGGTAAGTATCCTGAAAGTTAGTAAGTATGATTGTTCAGTTAATCTGGTGAACTTTGCCTATACGTTAGGGTATCCATCTGCTTATGTTTGATATGATATGATAAAACTCTGCTGATGTTAAGATTTGATCTGAGAACTGGCTTAGCTTATGATATCTGTTCTGATAATTGCTAATGGCTATGTTATGTCTTTGTCTATTGAGTTATAGTTTGTCTACTGTGTTTTCTGTCTGTATGTGTAACTTGCCATGTTTAAATTCTGCTTATACTAAGGTTTGATCTGGGAAAACGGTTTAATTTATAATGTCTGGCCTGTTAACTTACTATCTGCTATGTTATGCCTCTAGCTCATTTAATTATAGTTGTTGTAAGGTGTTCTCATTGGTATGTGTGACTACTATGTGTTGACTGTTGTTTTCCGCTGCTACAACACTGGTTAAGTTTATTAAATGTAACTTATCTGATTTGTGTGAATGTCATGTTTACTTCATAGAAATTGTTTCTGTTAGTTTTGATATTTTGTTTGACTTATATGCACTCGAATTTCCTGATTTAGTTAAGGTCTGGTTATTTTAATGTGTTTGCATTTGTGTCAGCAATGTGCTATGTGTTTGTTCTTATTTGTTATTGTTCTTCCGGATTTCTGTGTAATTGTGTTTCCGCAGAATCCTCCATGATTCATTGAATCTCATTCCGTTACAACTTTGTTATTCGTTTCTTTTTTTCAATTTTGTATTTATGTTTTTGTTTAGTTTTTGTTCTGTTATATCTGTTCACTGGGCTTTGTAAGCTCAGCCGCATTTTCTTTTCCTGCGGCAGGTATTAGGCATTCAAGATGAGCTTGTGGGATGGCTGATCTGGGTTGAGAGTAGAACTGAGAGCAAGTTGTGAATATAGAGATCCTAGATTTATTTTGATTATTAAGTTATTATGTTTTCTTTTGATTATTTTGTAAAGGTTTCCGCTATTGTATATTATTTAAAGTTCTCATATGAAACCGTATTGTGATATCTTTACCCTTGTCGGGTTGGGGTGTTACAATTATGGTATCAGAGCTCTAGGTTTTAGGACCCTTAGAGCTTAGGCTATGACCTGTGAGGATTGGGTAGACATTAGGTTTCCGTCTGTTCAGATATTTTTTGATTCCTTTTGATGGTCGTTCAGATTTGACTTCGATATCCTTTTGCCTTCACTGAATTGGCCCTCCTCTGTTCGCATCGAATTTTGTTATTTTGTTTTGTTTTCGCTCGTCCGTTTATCGATCGTTAGATGGAGACTACCCGTGGAGCCGAAGAAGATAGTGCCGACCCTGCGTTGCTGCAACAGTCCCTGTGCTGGAGAGGTTCGTGAAGCAGAAGCCACACCCGACTGCCATGCTGCTGGAGGCATCAGGATGCTGCTGGAGGAAGCAGGACGGACCAACCAAAGACGCAAAAGACGGAGACAAGATTCAACCGGTTGCTGAGAAGATTCATTTACTTCATATGATTTGGGCGCGACTTATGTTACTCTGATTCATTTGTCATGCATTTTGTGACGGTTTGATATTCTGCTAAGTGATTCTGATCCGTATTGCTTTTCTCTGATTTGTTCGGAACTCGGTTTGAATCGTGAAGTTTATCGTCTGGCATTTTGTTAATATCCCAGTTTCTTTTGGATCGTCAGTAATGAGTCACGAGGAACCGTTTTATGCTAGTTGGTGGCCTCCTTTCATTGTGATATGGTAAGTTGTCTGATGTGTTATATGCTGCACGAATGTGTATCTGGTCTGTTTCGGTATGTTACTTGTTACCTATATGTTATCCGTTTTGTTCTGATATTAGTTATGTGGTTTTGTCATGACCCGAGACAGAATATGATGATAATGAGGACTTGTTATATGATGCAAGTATTATGACGCCTGATCAACGTGATAATACCGAGATCATATAATTTGAACTTATTGAAATTATATGACGTCTGGGGAAATACCTGTGGTTGATACGTGATAAGAATATGACTTGTATCCGTTATTTGGCACTCCTTATGTTCGATTGGAATTTTGTACCTCTTTGCGAGATTCTCACTGACAACTGTTATGTGTAAGTTTTGTGCGCTTTGGACCGAAATTGTTATGATTTGTGTGAACTATGGATTGCTATGTTTGCTCTAAATGTGTACGTCTCCGTGTACCCTTATTGTGATCATTGGATATTTCATGAAGTGTTTTAGGAACATTAGATCCTTTTAGTTTGATTATCTGCGACTAGTGAGATCGTTAGGATTCATTCTGTCTATGTATATGTTTGTTCTCATCATTAGAGATCCGAATAAGTTAGAGTCTGTCGTTTGATTTTTCTGCATCGCATCTGTTTTCTGCCACTACCTTGATAAGTACATGGTTATCCGTTATAAGTAGTTGATTATCGATTAGATTTCTGAAAAGTATGAGTTTGAAGATTCTGATAAGAATTCGTTTGTTCTGAGATAAGATTCGCGTTTGCTTTATTTTCCCTGAAATTCTGAAATCCGATTCGTTTTCTGTTCTATTCCGTCTGGTTCAATTTCGATGACGAAATTTTCTTTTTAGAAGGGGAGAGTTGTAAAACCCTAAAATCTCAAACGTTTGAAAAGACTGTTTTTCCCTCAATTTAATACTTATAAAATACGTAAGATCCTTTATGCTCATTAAAGTAAATTTAATCTAACTTATAAATTATCGACAAACTTAATGTACAAGGTCCTTAAAAATAATTACGTTTGCGTTTAAAATATAAATCATACACTACTAAATGTACATGGGCCAAAATTAAATTTGATCTTATAACTTAATTTTGACCCATTTTAAATTGGACTTGGGCTTGGCCTTTTTGGTTCTTTCTTTGACTCGCCTAAAACCGAACCTCATATATCCCTTTTATTTTATTTTTCGTTCTATATCTGCTCTTCCCCCTACAAAGTCTAAAAACCCTAATCCTCCCTAACTTCAAAAGTGACGGCAAACAAATGTTTGTCCCATTCCGTTCAAAAATCAAATCGTGAAAGGTGCTCCAAGAAGGCTTGTGATTATGGGTGACGGATGCGAGGGTGCTGTGATTGTTGCGTTTCGAAAACAACCTTTATCGTGGTGCACCACTGCTTGTCGTGGGTTTGCATTCGAAGGAGGCTGGTCGTGTGCTTTATCACTTGTCGAGGGTCTTGCTTGTGTGCTGTCGTGGGGTTTCGAGGCCATCAGGAGACTTGGTTGTGGGTCTTGGTTCCTTCGTTCGCGTCTCATCTCGCACACCACCAGGTTGTGTATCTTACATCTCTTTTCTCCATTGTTTTTCTTTTTCCTTGATTCTGTCGTGGGATGCATGCATGAAGCACCACATGAAGAGATAAATATAATCACTTAAAGTATATATCAAATAAGAAGGATGATAGTGGTTTTACGACGGCTAGTATCAAGGTTGAATATGAATGGAAACCTCCACATTGCATGGAATGTAAAGTGTTTGGGCATGATAATGCTTGTTGTCCTAAGTCTCCTAAGGAGCATCATGCTGATGCTCACACCTCGAACTTGGATGTGAATGATGATGGTTTTAAGGTGGTGCAGAATCGGAAAGCCAAACCCCAAGGTCCGAAGTTATCTAGCGGTATTAATATGGGTAAGGGTCCTAAATTTGCTCCTAGGAAGCAGGTTTATATCCCAAAGAAGAAGACGCCGGACGTTGCTACTGTTAATGCTACAGGTACTCCTGTTACTACTTCTAACTCTTTTGGGACACTTGAGGTGCATGAGGACACGGGCATTCAAAGTCCTGTGGTTGATTCTAATACTGAGGAGGTTAATGAGGAGGCGATGATTGGGGATTCTACTGGTTGTTCTAAGGAAGCAGATGTGGATAAGGGTCGTACAACGGAGGTTAATGAGGATGTGTTAAATAAGACTGGTTCCACATCACATGTTCCGCTTGTGAGTGATTGATAAGGTTTTAAAAGGTACCATTTTGAGGGGTCGTTTAAGTCCTTATTTGATCACTTTTGTATCCGTTATTGCTTAATATCGTTCCTTTTCACTTTTTAGGTCTCGTGAAGGCAAAATGCTGGAATGGCACTTATTTGGACGAAAAGGCGCGAATATATGAAGAAAATGGCCAAAGTCGAAATCGAGACACTCACAGTTGCTGAATGTAGAAGGCGACAGCGTCAGGTGCTATTGGCGACGCCGTCCCAAAATTATTGTGACGGGACAGAACCCAAAACTCGTATTTTCAAGAGACGGCGTCTAGTGGTGAAAGAGTAGGCCGTTGCTACTCAGACGGCCTAGATGCAATCCAGACGACGTCAGAAGCTGAAGAGGACGGCGTCACGGACATAAGGTGACGCCGTCGCAAGGTTAAAGTGGCCAAGACGAAACCCTAATGGCGGCGACACGACGGTGTCACTAAACATAAGGTGACGCCGTCGCAATTGTAATCTTATATATAGAATCCGAATTTTTCAGTCTTTGTGTGGAGAGTCTTTGGAGTAAAAACCTAAAACCGAACCTAAGGTGTCTTGTACAGTATTTTAGGGTTTTAAACCCTATCTTACATCAAGATAAGTCTTTACTTCATTAATTCAATTATGTCTTTGATTATTTGTGTGTATGCTTGCATGTTCTCCATGTCCGGCTAATTTATTTATGTGTTTGCTTAGGAAGTATGAAACTTAATTATTGAATATTGATTGGTTGTTTCTTATCTTAGTTGATTAATGATCTAGTAATGCGATAGGTCATTCGTTGTGTACTTAATGCTTGATTCATCTTTGTGAACCTTAGAGTATAATTACCTGAGTAATTGTAGGCTAAACCATCCGAAGAGCGCCTTAGAGTAGGAGTCTATAATCTCTAGTGGGTTTTGTAGACGAGACCCTTTGGTAAGTTCAAAGAGTTAGGGAGAAACGCATACCCTACAACTTTAGACACACAACGCAACTAGGAATAAGACGTGACACTCAACCATCAATAGGAGATAATTAAGGAGTAATACAAACTAAGTAAACACATCTTTAAACTATCATACGAGCACACATTAATTAGACATAGATTCCCACAACCTTAGTTTAGATAATTAGATAATAGTAGAGTAATCGGTAGAAATACCAACCCCCCAAATCCAATACCCGAGATTCGTACCTTTCCATTTTCATAAAATATAAAAAGATAAAAAATAATCTTCCTCAACCTTAACCTTAGCGTAGTAACTCCCTACTAGCATTCCTATTCCCCTAGAGAACGATATCAATACCCGTGGCTTACCCTAAGTACTACACTACAACGATTAGGTTCACTGCCTAGGGTGTTATAAAACTTGCTCGAAGAAAAGGAAGTTCCTTTGACCCCGAACGACGCGTGTAGCGTTATCAAGTTTTTGGCGCCGCTGCCGGGGAATAGAATAGCTAGTTAGTAGTCCACCTCGTTTAGGTTTCTTTGCTTGATTCCTATCAAGTAAACTTTTTTCTCATTTTTAGATTTCTCTTAGTCTATCCCCCTTCTTCGTGACCTTTGTTAGTAATTCCATCACTTTTCATCATGGAAGGTGATAACCCACTACCCTTCATCAACCCACCACCAAATGACTCGCCAAGAGCCCGTACTCTTGGTGAATACTCAAGACCAAGCCACCTAGGCTATAGGAACACCATTGAGCTTCCCGACCAAGCCCAAACTACGGCCCTGCGATCCGACACCATCCGGTTGGTGCAAAACGGATGTGCATTCCATGGACTTCGTTCCGAAGATCCAAATCAGCATCTGAGGGATTTCCTCAAAATCGTCGATTCCATCGACCTTGATGCTACTACTCGGGAGACCACGCGCCTGCGTCTCTTCCAATTCTCTCTACGGGACCAAGCTAGTAATTGGCTTGAGCGACTTCCCGCCGGCTCCATCTCAAGTTGGGATGATCTTACTTCTCGCTTCCTTGCTCAATTTTTCCCACCGGGGAGAACCACTAAGCTTAGGAATGACATCTTGATGTTCCAACAACGTCAAGGTGAATATCTCTACGAAGCATGGACCCGATTCAAGGACTTACTTCATAAAGTCCCTCATCACGGCATTGATCTTTGGCTCCAAGTCCAAATCTTTTATGATCATGTCAACTTTCCCACTAAGCGATCCATTGACCAAGCGGCCGGTGGAAAACTTAGTGATTTCACCGCAGAAGAATCATGGGAAATAATAGAGGACCTCGCCCTCTATGACAACGAAAGTTGGGATGACCCCCGTGAGCTGCCCAAAACCGTCAAGGCAATCTCCTTGCCTCCTCCCGACCGTAGGATGATCGAACTTGAAGATCAAGTTAAATTCCTCATGAGTTCCTACGAAAATCCTAAATCTTCACACCATGAGAACAAAGCTTCTTCCTCGTGCGAGCCGTTTTGTGATCCTCATAACACGCGCACTAGCACCCGATCCCCCGAACACGCTTCTGTTGACTACGCATCCTCGCGTATTAATGGAGCGGGAGGAAGATTCCCTACAACACCCGGACCTAGGAATTTCAATGAAACCCGTGAAGCATGGAAAAACAAGCCCGACTTTTATTGGGGACAAACCAAAGAATTCACTTCTAATGATTTCTCATGGCCCCCACCTAACGGTCCTAACCAACAAAACATCGAAGGGATGTTGCAAAACCTAGTTGCATCTCAAGAAACCCAAATGGCTAAGCTCTCGGACCGCTTTAATAATCAACAAGCCGAGATGGATAGGAAAATAGACAATCTTTTGAAAGCCATAGCTAGTGATAAAAAGATTAGTGCTATCTCAACTCCCGAGCCTTCAGGCATAGAGATTAAGGATCCAAGCAAGCTAAAGTATGTCCAATTCGTCAATACCATCGCCTTAGTTGAACCCGATGAAACAAATGACGAAGAGGACTATACACTTGTGGATGAGGAAATACCCGAGGAAGTAGATGAAGTAGACGTTGACTATTTCAACAAATTTCCTACGGAAGAAGAACTATCTCGCCATCCTCACTTAGTACGTGACCTCCGTCACATGTATGTTAGGAAAAGTCCTCGAATTAAGTTTGGGAACCCTTGGAATCTTAACATACCATGTGTCATAGGACACCTTTTTGTGGCAAAAGCTTACATTGATCGCAAGTCCCCAATCAACATAATGACTAGCACCTACTACAATTGGATATTGAAGAAGCCTATTCCAACTAGGCAAGACCCCAATGATCCTAATGTCAGTTGCAATTTTCTTGGTAGAGTTAAGGGATTGCCCGTCTATGTAGGTAGTTTCACGTTTCCTACGGACTTCATAATTGTGGATGATATTAGCACGGCCATAGACCCTAGCTTGTCCCATGTTATTCTCGGAAAACTTTTCATAGAAAGCACCGGGATGACCTATGACCCCTCATTAGGAGTAGTGCGATTCAAGAATAAGACCGATGACATAGCTTACCAAATGCCGTTTAAGATTGAGAAGTTTTCATCACTCTCTAATGATGAAAAGGAACTTAAACTATCGGTCTATTATAGGAATGATGAGGATAGGGAGAAAGGTGTTGATTATGTTATGGCTAAGATTTTCGGATTCTACAAGGATTGCTTGAGCCTAGGACCGGAATACAGGACCGATTGGGGAGAGGATGAACTCTTAGAGAAGCGCATTTTAGGGCACTTCTACAACATGGAATCCCCCATTAGAGGCCGTCAAGAGGGCGGTGGTGAGGAAACGTAGGAGCACGACTACGAGTCTAGCTACAAGACTCTTTAATAAAGAAAAGCGCTTCGTGGGAGGCAACCCATGCTTAATTGTTTGCTTGTTAGTGTCATATATCTTTTATTAATTGTTTATCCTCATGTTTAAATTTGTAAAAATGCTTTATTTTGTTTTTAACTTCGTCTTAATTGCATATAAAGGTATTTTACATAAGGGATAAGTGTAGGGAGGATTACACACGTTTTCAAAAGAAACGTAAACATGAGAATAACAATTAACTAAAAGATATTTATGTTTGTTTGTTTGAGTCAAATGCTTGTATCGAGTCATAATGGATGTTTTGCAGAAATTTTTCCAGATTCTAAAGATGTAAAATTTTCCAGAATTTTTTCCAGAAAATCGCAGACCAGTTTTTGTCAGGATAACCTGACGGCGTCGGGATTGCAACCTGACGGCGTCAGGAAGGAGTAAAAACATCAGATTACTTTTTCTCGTTTTCTGAGCTACTTATAAATTTTTGGAATTTTCCAGGTCTTAATTTTCTTAGAAATTCTGTAAACATCCATTCCACAAGCATTATATCCTAGTTTAAATCGAGTCTTATATATATTATTACCGCCGATTTTACGTGAAGGTTTCGTTTGTTTTCTTCAAGTGTGCAGGTTTAGTTTGTCAAGAAGAAGTTACATAAGATTGGAAGGAGCTTTTCACGCAATAATTCTTCTTGGAAAAGAGTTTAACCACCACTTTACACGGATCATACCGAGCTAATCAGGGGAGTACTAGTTTCTTTCGTTTTTAATTACCTTCTTTTATCATAACTTTGATACTTTCGGGGAACATTGGGGACAATGTTCAGTTTAAGTGTAGGGAGGGAAAATAAAACGGGAACTTTGAAACTATGCTTATCCTTGATTATTTGCTTTGTCCAATTGTGATTGTGTAATAAACCATGAGACAATGTCGGTTAGGGTAATTTTGGCACCAAATTTAAAATTTTTCATAATATATAGGAGTGGGCCATTAGTCTTAACAAAAGCGTCTCACGGATAGGAAGTTGCATGACTAGCACAAAAACCCTTACCACCCAAATTCCACCCAAAATGTGAGGATCGCCCTTAGATTAGTAGGAATTAAAAGCATTCATCTTTAATGCTTAGAGTGTGAACCGGTAGTATATTAGATTCTAGAACTTGTTTTGTGATGCATTCCGAGATCGCAAGTGAGGCTACACTTGTGTAGTTAGGAATAACTAAATGATAAGAGGCATTAGGATAACCCTTGTTTGATACCTGTAATAAAATTACTTCTTCCACATCGGTTGAGTAATTCCCCCATACCCTTTGCGTTGTACTCATTTTTAGTACATGATACCCCTAGTTAACCCCTCAGAGCCTATCCTTTTCGCGGTTCTCGTGATGTTTCGGTTTTTCCGGAATATCAATGAAGAGCATTGTTTACACCCCACCCCCAAATATACACCCAAATCGCCTTAGCCTACCCCTTATGCACTCACTTTTAGTGCAAATATTTGTTATCACTTAACCCTTAGTTCAATTATCTGGTTGCTTGCATAAGTTGCTAAGTCGAGTCATATCCTTTGTATACAGTTTTGGGATGATTGGGATTCATGGGAAAAGTTAAAGTTTATGAAATGACGGGAAGGGAACGCTAAATTCAAATTCCCTTTGTTTGCGTAATAATGTACCCCAAGTGTTTTGATCTTTTCAAATCGGGTCAAATTAGTATTAGAATAATAAAAAAACTCAAGTGTAGGGATATGCTTATAAATCCCTAGTATTTTGATGTTATCTTAGAGGATGGTAGAGTAAAAGTGTATGTAAAGAAAGAAAAAAAAAAAAAATCGAAAAAAAAATAGAAAAAGAGAAAAAGAAAAAAATAGAGTGATGAAAAAAAAAAAAAAAAAAAAAAAAAAAAAAAAAAAAAACATACGGGCTACCATCCTACATCTATCCTTTAAATTTATGTTTGTTTATTTCAGTTATCTAGAGTTTAGAGTGTCGAGTATTGGCTTAACAACGCCATTCTTCATATGCATTTAACATAGAGATTTTTGACTTACCACCACTTAATAACCTATACCACCAAACCCTTATTTCCTTACCGTAAGCCTAACGTTACAACCCTTTAAAGACCTCTTTGATAGTCTTTCCTAGGTGCTTACGCCAAAGCGAAGGAGGTTTGATCTATTCTCAAGCCTATGGTAATCTATGTACTAGGACCGGTTAATGAGTGTTTATCTTCCATTTCCTATATTGTTATATTTCATTTATACACCCGAGAGAGATGTGAGTATCCAAACACCCCATGTGAGGTGCTAGTATGTAATTTTCATGCTTGTTATGACTTTTGCGGGGCTTATATGTGTTGTGGACTGTTTCGAATTAATGCTTCATGACCCCTAACTTATAAATTAATTGGCTAAAAGCACATTTGCTTGAGGACAAGCAAATAACAAGTGTAGGGATATTTGATAAGGTTTTAAAAGGTACCATTTTGAGGGGTCGTTTAAGTCCTTATTTGATCACTTTTGTATCCGTTATTGCTTAATATCGTTCCTTTTCACTTTTTAGGTCTCGTGAAGGCAAAATGCTGGAATGGCACTTATTTGGACGAAAAGGCGCGAATATATGAAGAAAATGGCCAAAGTCGAAATCGAGACACTCACAGTTGCTGAATGTAGAAGGCGACGGCGTCAGGTGCTATTGGCGACGCCGTCCCAAAATTATTGTAACGGGACAGAACCCAAAACTCGTATTTTCAAGAGACGGCGTCTAGTGGTGAAAGAGTAGGCCGTCGCTACTCAGACGGCCTAGATGCAATCCAGACGACGTCAGAAGCTGAAGAGGACGGCGTCACGGACATAAGGTGACGCCGTCGCAAGGTTAACGTGGCCAAGACGAAACCCTAATGGCGGCGACACGACGGTGTCACTAAACATAAGGTGACGCCGTCGCAATTGTAATCTTATATATAGAATCCGAATTTTTCAGTCTTTGTGTGGAGAGTCTTTGGAGTAAAAACCTAAAACCGAACCTAAGGTGTCTTGTACAGTATTTTAGGGTTTTAAACCCTATCTTACATCAAGATAAGTCTTTACTTCATTAATTCAATTATGTCTTTGATTATTTGTGTGTATGCTTGCATGTTCTCCATGTCCGGCTAATTTATTTATGTGTTTGCTTAGGAAGTATGAAACTTAATTATTGAATATTGATTGGTTGTTTCTTATCTTAGTTGATTAATGATCTAGTAATGCGATAGGTCATTCGTTGTGTACTTAATGCTTGATTCATCTTTGTGAACCTTAGAGTATAATTACCTGAGTAATTGTAGGCTAAACCATCCGAAGAGCGCCTTAGAGTAGGAGTCTATAATCTCTAGTGGGTTTTTTAGACGAGACCCTTTGGTAAGTTCAAAGAGTTAGGGAGAAACGCATACCCTACAACTTTAGACACACAACGCAACTAGGAATAAGACGTGACACTCAACCATCAATAGGAGATAATTAAGGAGTAATACAAACTAAGTAAACACATCTTTAAACTATCATACGAGCACACATTAATTAAACATAGATTCCCACAACCTTAGTTTAGATAATTAGATAATAGTAGAGTAATCGGTAGAAATACCAACCCCCCAAATCCAATACCCGAGATTCGTACCTTTCCATTTTCATAAAATATAAAAAGATAAAAAATAATCTTCCTCAACCTTAACCTTAGCGTAGTAACTCCCTACTAGCATTCCTATTCCCCTAGAGAACGATATCAATACCCGTGGCTTACCCTAATTACTACACTACAACGATTAGGTTCACTGCCTAGGGTGTTATAAAACTTGCTCGAAGAAAAGGAAGTTCCTTTGACCCCGAACGACGCGTGTAGCGTTATCAGTGATTCAATGGGAACAATGGATGTTGGTTCTACTCCCATAGTTGAGAAAATTGGTAAGATTGAAAAACTACTTATTGCTGGGAAAGCTACTCTTGTGGATGATGATGGTCAACCTATTCCGTCTACCTCTTCTACTAAGAGAGCTAACCCTTTTTCTAAAGTGGGAGAGATTGAGGTGTCTGATTCTGAAGATGAGGTTGTTGCTAACCCATTTGATGAGTCTGCTAATATATTTGGTGGTGGCCAAGGGTATGAAGATGAGTATGATGAATATGACTTTGATGATTATGCGAAACAGGTTCGTGATCTTCCTGGGAATTTGGATGCCTTTAATGCCATGTATGGCATAACGTTTCAAGGTCCTAGGAAATAATATTCTTTCGTTGTGTCATATGTTATCATTTGAGTAGTGTTTTGTTTCTTGTTTAGATAATTGGAAGTATCTTGTTATGTAAGCTCTATGCCTATGTAACGGGCTGATATATGGGATCTCACTCATATACATTGTACTTAAACATTTATTTGGTTAATATATTTACCAGGGTGCAGGATTACTCCCCTTTACCCAAAAAAAAAAAGAAAAGGCCATGTATCTTGACACATGAATCTGATTTGGGACCTACTAAGCATGCATGTATACGTTCAATATTCTTCACATGCAAATCATAAATGTAAAAAGCAAGTAACAAATGGGATAGGACTAGCTTTTTAACGCATATACATGCACATGAAAAATCTGTTTTGGACCTTTAAATATTCGACCAGGTTGCTTTATTAATTTGTTGTTGTGGGATGTAGGACTACCTTAGAAACTCATGTATACACTCTTAGTAATCTGCTTGAATCTAAGTCAACCATGTCCATAAAGGATGCAATATGAAGCATGTCTTCTTATTAACATATAAGAAATTTTGCAAAGTAAAATAAATTCTTTAAGATGTATTGCATTATAAACCCTCATCTTTGAATGTTGTCGCATGCAAACCTTGAACTATATTGAAATGACACAATACACCCTATGCCTTGAGATATTTACCATGCGAACCCTATAATTTGAAGTATGATCTAATAAAGCCTTAAAATAGGATAATTGTCATAATAAACCTTTAAGTTTACCGTTTATTATTTATAACTAATTTGGTCCATTACTAAAAATGAGAATGCGCTTAATAACTTTAAAAAAAAATATTAATACGATTCATATAAGCAATAAATCCATTTTGACTTAAATGAGCTAATAACTATTATCAAACCGTAAACCGTGTAGATTCGTTGAAGGAGACGTGACGTTGTGTCTTCGTGTTCACTCATTTGTTTGCTTTCTTTTCATTGGCGTTAAGGTACATATATTCTGACCTTTTTAGTAAAGGTTTTCTCATGATCTCCTTGTCTTGTCATTTCCTTATGCTTATTAGGATTCCCTATGCCATTGCTATGATTCCCTTCTGTTTATATGAATCTCTGTTTGTCTGAACTTCTGTTTGTTGAACCTTGCTATGTTTGAGTATGAATTTCTGATTATGAACTTCTGATTATGAACATCTGATTATGAACCTCTGATTATGAGCGTATGATATGTGACTGTGATATGAACTTTTGATTTCTGAACATTTGATATGAACCCTTTCTGATTTTTTTGATCCGTTGCTTCTCTGAAACTTCTGTTTAGTGAACCATGAAATATCTGATTTGGACTTTATGATATGAAACCTCTGATATATATATATATATCTGTTGACTTTTATGATGAATTATGATATGTGTCAATTATGACAATCTGTTTGACCTAAGTTAGTTTGACACCCGAGCCAAATATTTCACTAGTCATGGGGGTTCCATGTCCGTGTCAGTGATGCACCTCTGACATGACTCTAGGGCAGTAGAGTGATGTTCTGCCACGTCCCTATCTGTTATCTGTTATGAGCTCAAATTATGTTATATGACCAATATCTGTCTGTGGGGCGTATGGATGCATCCTAGATCTGATCTGTTATCTGATATGATTTGTCTGGTGAATGATGTCGTGTGTAATACGCGTCTTCACAAATTCTGGGAGCTAGTTACTCCATTTGTTATTGAGGTCTCCCCTCATATTATAAAAGGTATAACGAGGTCACCCCTCTGAATAAGAAAGTTACTCCTGATATGATATGTTCTGGGCTCTTGGTAGTTAACTAAATCTTTATCTGTTATTTCTATGTTAAGTATTTTGATTATGATTCGGTATGTTCAAATGTTTATGATTATGTGCTAGGCTTATTATATGTTATTATATGTTTTTATGCTTTTATATGATTATGTAACTACCGTCTACTATGCTAGGTTATGATTAATATGTTTAAATATGATTCGCATACTGTCATCTGATGTTATGTTAGTTTATCGTTATGTGAATTCGTTGATCTGTGAGATGAATGTGATAGTGTGAAGGTAAGTATCCTGAAAGTTAGTAAGTATGATTGTTCAGTTAATCTGGTGAACTTTGCCTATACGTTAGGGTATCCATCTGCTTATGTTTGATCTGATATGTTAAAACTCTGCTGATGTTAAGATTTGATCTTAGAACTGGCTTAGCTTATGATATCTGTTCTGATAATTGCTAATGGCTATGTTATGTCTTTATCTATTGAGTTATAGTTTGTCTACTGTGTTTTCTGTCTGTATGTGTAGCCTGCCATGTTTAAATTCTGCTTATACTAAGATTTGATCTGGGAAAACGGTTTAATTTATAATGTCTGGCCTGTTAACTTACTATCTGCTATGTTATGCCTCTAGTTCATTTAATTATAGTTGTTGTAAGGTGTTCTCATTGGTATGTGTGACTACTATGTGTTGACTATTGTTTTCCGCTGCTACAACACTGGTTAAGTTTATTAAATGTAACTTATCTTATTTGTGTGAATGTCATGTTTACTTCATAGAAATTGTTTCTGTTAGTTTTGATATTTCGTTTGACTTATATGCACTCGAATTTCCTGATTTAGTTAAGGTCTGGTTATTTTAATGTGTTTGCATTTGTGTCAGCAATGTGCTATGTGTTTGTTCTTATTTGTTATTGTTCTTCCGGATTTCTGTGTAATTGTGTTTCCGCAGAATCCTCCATGATTCATTGAATCTCATTCCGTTACAACTTTGTTATTCGTTTCTTTGTTTCAATTTTGTATTTATGTTTTTGTTTAGTTTTTGTTCTGTTATTTCTGTTCACTGGGCTTTGTAAGCTCAGCCGCATTTTCTTTTCCTGCGGCAGGTATTAGGCATTCAAGATGAGCTTGTGGGATGGCTGATCTGGGTTGAGAGTAGAACTGAGAGCAAGTTGTGAATATAGAGATCCTAGATTTATTTTGATTATTAAGTTATTATGTTTTCTTTTGATTATTTTGTAAAGGTTTCCGCTATTGTATATTATTTAAAGTTCTGATATGAAACCGTATTGTGATATCTTTACCCTTGTCGGGTTGGGGTGTTATAAAGGAGCATTTGAAAAAGGTGACCACTCTTAGAAAATTAGCAAAACATGAACCTGGTGAAACTAAAATTGATAGTGAAGATGAATGTTTAGAAACATTCTCTTACGTTAATTTTTATTTGGCATACACTTTCGATTAATTGCCTTAATTTCAGTTTTTACTATGTTTATGTAATATGTATTTGAAACATCTATGAATTTTAAATCTAGATGTTTTCATTAGTTTGATGAAGAAACAATGGATGATTAGATGTGATTTTTTCTTTGACTGTGTTTCTTGAAGTGGTTGTGCTAATTCCTACCATTTTTTATTTTGTAAAAATTTGAAGTTATAAATTGAAGTAAATTTACTTGATAATTGTGATCTTGATGTTTCCATTTTCACTTGCAGTTTGCAGTTGCATTTGTAGTTCAGGGGTTTTTTGGATTTACCCAGTTTGACTTTTAAAAGTCAATATATATTGCAAAAATTGAATAACTAAGTAACCAAATTGGCATGCTATTGCATTTTTGTCTTTTGGTTACTATGTTAGTCAAAAACCAAATTGTCATACTGTTGCATTTTTGTCTTTCGCACTTACAGTTTTCATTTCATTCTTATCTCAATACTTACATTGTCTTCCGTTTAACTTCAAAATGGACGATGATCTGGTCATTCATAATTGTGACAAAATCCACCTCTCTAAGTTAACTTATGAAGAGCTAGAAGATTTGATTGTAGCACTATTACCAAGTGAAGGGCCAAGTGAACAAAATGTTGTTGCAGCAAAAGGTAACCAAGCTAAGAGGACAGTTGCAGAGCCTTTAGTTGTTGGCTTACAAGTTGTTGCATTCAATGGTAAAGATAGGTTGCAGACACGAAAAGGCAAGGAAAGGATGGTAAAGAGGCCATAGTCTGAATGGTTATATGTTTTTATAATTTTGTTGTGCTTTGTAATTGATGGTTAAGACATTGAAGTTGTTTGAATTTGTGGCATGCAACTGTTAAACACAATCAAGTTATGTTTGGAACTGCATTTTATATATGCAGTATTACTTTGACATATAAAAGTCAACTTATACAAATTCAGTGTTAACATGTGTTGAGCGGATACAATGTCAACATTTTCAGATACTAGTTCGACTTTCATTAGTCAACATTTTATAGCTTTTTGAACTAAAACTAACAACCAAAAGAATCAGTGGCGGATCGAGCCGCAAATCCAAGGTGGTTCATTCATTTGGTCAAGTTGAAAAATGCAATGAGTCAACCAACCAACTGACCAATTTTTCGGGTCAGGTCAGGACTAATTTAACAAGATGCGACAATGAAGAAAAACAATAAACATAGATTTATAACATAATAGGTAATGAGTTTACAATCTCAATTTCACTTGTCTCTTCTTAGGTTTCATAGCTTGAAAACGAGCATTTCTGAACCTTAAAATCTAAATAATCTAACTATTATATAGTAGGGGAAATCATACCTACATTACAATGTAGGTAATTCCCTACATTTATTTTAGTAAAAGTTTTAATTATGTACAGTTCAGTCCCTGCGGTAAGTCTTTGATACATGTTTTCCCCCTGTCCCTACCCTTTTTATCAAAGGAAATGTAGGAAATTGCCTACATTGTAATGTAGGTATGATTTCCCTTATATAGTAACATACTTTATACTCTTTTAATTAGTCATAAAAATAGTTAAAGAATAAATAAACTAAAATTAAATAACTTACAAGTTACAATTAGATAGTTAGATGAAATCTGATAAGTCACAAACTCTCTGTCGCTTATTCGACCACAACTGTCGAGCAATGGCCTAATTTTTTTTAAACCTTTTATGCCTTTTTTTCTAAGTTAATTATGATTTATTAAATGGGTTCATTTTTTGGGGGCTAATTGGGTTTGGGGATAAAAATATCTTATATGTATCCATAAAGTTACGTATGGGCGGCCTATTATTGATAGGGATTTGACCGATGCTGAAGGTAGCTTGCTTACCAAGCCACCCACTTGATAAGTTGGTCGCTAGAAAGCCCAAATCAGTCTCAAAGTTTGGGCTAGGCCGTAGTACCTACAGAGGAAGGGGCACTACCCGACTTATTTCGGTATTGCATATAGTACAAGTTTAGATGTGGCCATCTAGACCAGAGTAGCCACAAATAAAAAAAGATTTTAACCCATATTAGGTTTGCTATATCTAGAGTATAACCGACTCTAGTAAGATTGCTATATCCAAACTAACCAAATTCGCTAGATCCAAAACAAAAGCAACTTTGTGTATCTAATAAAAGACTTTGACCAAAGTCATTCATCTTCTTCACCAGTTTACTCCGATCTTCATCTCTGTCGAGATTCTCTTTCATTTTCTATTTTTCTTTTTCCATACTATTGGATCCAAGCTTTTAAGGTGGTTCCTTATGTTTTTTCAAAGTGGTTTTTAAAAAAAAATAGCACTTGTGAAAGGAAAAAAATTACAAGATGGTTCTCGGGCACTACCTAGGTGTACCTAGGTCCGCCCCTAAAAAGAATACCAATTTGACTTTCATTATTCAAAAACAAACATATAGTTAATGTACAAATTATTCTGATTTCGAAGCAGATTCCAAGCCAAATTCTAACAAAAACCTTTCCTTTTCCTCTCGTTCATGCTTAATTTTGTCATCTCACTCTTGTTCAGCCCTTGGGTCTTCTGCTGGTTTTTATGCCAATGCTTTTGATCTAATCTCAGTTGTTGTTTGATGACGTCAAATAATCCCGATATTTTAGTGTCAATTCCCCCCTAAAATGCTCACTATTTGTGTAGTTTTGCATTGATCTATACTCCTATTACGTATTATTTCATTTCAGGGTATAAGTGAGCATTGGAACAAAAAAACGCAGATTTGGAAGGAAAACTAACGAAGTTATACAAGAGTTTGCTGACCAGAAGAAGGTTACGGCGTAGAAGGCATTTACAAGCTATGACATAACAAAGGTTATCACTAAAATACTAAAGTCAATGTTGCTCAAGGTTACGGATAACTCCATCGTCATGGTTACGCCGTATGAATCCAAATACTTAACCAATTTTAGTGATCAAGAAGGTTACTGCGTAACCTCGGCAGAAGGTTACGGAGCAGAAACAATGAAAATGTTAACGAGCGTTCTGCGGGCGTAACCTATTCTTAAGGTTACGCCGTAGAGAGATTACAGGCAGTGGATAATACATGCTGAAGAAGACTTACGGCATAAATCAATCGATGGACTTACGTCGTAAATAATACCTTGGGCGCAAAGGAGTTAAAGACCAGGGGCTGAAGCGGTAAATTCTATTAAGTTTATATTGATCACATGGACTAAAAGTAAAACGTCGAGAACGAGGGAGGACTGAAGTTGGATGATTGTTATGATGTTTTCATATTGCTTGAGGACTAGATTTAAAAATAACAAGAGCGATGGAGGGCCAAAATCGGACAAGTCATGAATGATTATAATATCAATTCAAGTAAAAGATAAAAGGGGTGCGTTGGTTTTTGTCGAGAAGAAGAAAAAGAAACACAAGGACTGTTAATGAAACTGAATGGAATCTAAGGGGCCTTTTACGTACAAGTTAATAGTCATTATAATATGCGTATAAAATACGAATGATAGATTGTATTCATTCATCTTTTTGGGGTAAACCCGTCAGGGTTTTGCCCCGGTACTCAACTAAGGGATCAATAGCGTTAATTAAGCATGATTTGTAAATGATTTTTCAACACTTTTATTTAATTTCAATTAATTATTTATTTGAGATTTGGTTGCGGTTGATATTTATTGTGCTTTAATCATTGTTTGTCGTTATTTAATTGATTTATTATCTTTTTAGTAATTGTGTGATTTAATTATTGATTTGTGTAGTATGTTTGGCGACCCTCGTGTTTCTGAGTTAGGTATATAGAAAATAGGGTTGATTGTGTATTGGTAGTACTTGACCATCCAAACCCAATATGCATGATTGACTAATGATGATCATTCCTTATTTGTTGGAATTGACCATAGGACAACCCCTAGTATGAAAACCTAGCTAGAAGTGCGAGCTACGTTGGTAGGTAATAACTTCTTAGCCTGACGTACTCTTCTGTGAACCCTTGCATTCACCATATGCAAGCTATTTTATGACTGAACCAAGGCGTATTAATAGGTGTAAGTGATGCGCACATGAGTGCTAAAGGATTTTACTAAAGCATATCTCTCGAATAAGTAGATATTCCCTTAGCCTATCATTGAATCCCGCGTTTTGGTAGTGTTGAAGCTAGGTAGTACCTATTAGGCTGGTTAGTATTGATCATAGAAAGCTAGCCGAGTAGGTTGCGAGGGTGTGTAAGAATTGACCATAAGACTACGTCACCCTTGTGTAAGGCTAGTCCCAGTCGTGACCTGGGACGACCTGAGTCATCCAGCGCCACGTCAGCTTTCTCTCACCAGCGACCTGACATGACCCGGCTGCCCCAGTCAATGACCCAAGGATTTTTTTTTAATTATTTTTTTTTAATTCAAACATTTTAAACAACAAATTTAAAATTCATTAAAATTTAAAAAAAAATATTACATTACGAAATTCAAATAAACATTAAAAACATTACGTAACTTATTCAAATAACATTAAAAACATTACAAAAACTCTTCATCGTCTTCGTCATCGTCACTATCGACTTGATTCACTGCTTCGACATGATGTCGAAGATTTCTCTAAATGTGTTCGACCAAATCAGATTTTAAGTTTTGATGAGTTGATGAATCCATTAGCTCCTGAGTAACCACCAACGATTCTTCATGCGTTCTTAAAGGATCATGATCTTGGTGTCCCTTTCAAACCATGTAGGACATATCGCCCGCTGCTTGTGTCGGATGATCATATTATGTAATATGATACATGTATACATAATATCTTGGATATCATTTTTAAAAAACCCTCGAGCAGGAACTTTGTAGGATCGTGTATTTTGTGTTGTTTAGATGATTCGGGTGGTCTTGGATGATGGAAATACATGTTAGCCATTTCGAGAGAGAAAGATAAGAGATGGGTGTTCTTGGTAGAGACTTGCTTTACAAAAATGAAAGGTTAGATTGAAAGAAGCACCACCCCTTCCAAGGATGGAAGGGGTATTTATAGTTACAGACTACACGACCTCCTGACGGCCTGTGGATCAGGTATACAGTGGGTAAAGACCCGTCCTTCCTCCACGGTGTTACACTAAACTAAACTACGCTACAAAATAACTAATTAACTACTTAATAACGTAAATAAAGACAAGCCTACGAGCTAACATATGCTAGACAATAATTGGGGTGACCGACACTTTCTCATGGAATTTCCAATTCCTAACAATCTGCCCCTAAGGGAGGTCACCCCACGAAATACATTTTGCATCCTAGCATTCTATCTTTGACTTCGTTCTTGAGCTCGTAGACTTTAATTCTTCAACATCTGCATCTTTGTGCTTTAGCAGTGATTCTTCAAAGTCCGCATACTTTGTACTTTTAGTGGAGGTCTTTGAACTGATCCACATCTTGATGATCTTCGAGCTTTAATTGAGATCATCAGCCACAGTAAATCTCGGGATCACCTTTGTAGTGTTGCCTTTATGTGATGTTGTGACTTTCGGACCGACATGCTCACACTTCCTGGATCATGACATCTTTTCATCAGAGTAGCGGAAGCTTTTACTGGTTCAAGATATTTGCAGCAGCGTAGCAGAAGCATAGTATAAAAATATCTGAGCCAGGTTCTGTAGATATGCACAAGTCATGATTACTTTAAATTAAGTGTGGATGTTGTGAGCATGCGGCTTTGGATTGACTTCTCAATTCTGATCAGCTGCAACCGTCCAAATGTACCTGCAAACAACAGTCAGAAATAAAACACACAAAAGTGTCTTTGATCATTTTTGTTGAATTGAGGTACACGGCCCACGGTTCCCAGTTGATCAGAACATTTACTGCCTGTGATCAGGTACAATTCCGAAGAATCTCCTTGACAGGGTTTCGCAGTTGTTCTAGCTGTTCTCAAACCGGAACGTCTCAAAGAAGACAACACGGAGTGAGTGAACCAGTGAATTGAGATCCACTGATTGATGAAAAATTGATTTGAAAACAATCGCGTATTGCTTGAAGAAAGAGTTTTGCAATACGACGAAGGTTTTATGAGAAAGATCAATTTTCAATCATAAATACTTTTTGTATTTGAAAAGAGTACACATTCGATGTGCTAGAGAAAAGAAGAGATTTGCACATCGAACGGTTTTTCCAAAAGTAATTTTTCAATCAGAGATATTATTTGTGTTTGAAATATGAATACACATTCGACGTGCTAGAGAAAAGAAGGTTTGCACATCGAACGGTTTTTCCAAAAGTATTCGTCAATTCATTTCCTGGACCAAGGTTGATTCAAGAGTGAATCTCCCAATCGTTTCTGTCCAGATGTCACAAGCTTGATCTTTAGAAAAGATCTCACATGTCACCCACCAAGAGCTTGCTTGATGTTGGCTCTAGAAGGATTTCCATCTTCATTGTTAATATGTTTGTATATCACTCAGATGTTCTGGCAATACCACAAGGATAATGCGTAGGACTCTTAAGATATAATCTTACTTTCCACATTGTGTGAAACAGCAAGTCTTCATTAATTTTGTGTCCTAATGAGATATTGTGGATGATCTCTTGGCTCTAGACTCAATTGTGCACATTTGGTTCCTATGCCGGAGGCTAGGGAGAGGGTCTCCTTCTTCAATATCAACAATCTCTAAGAGAAAGTCGATAGATTATGTAGGTTCCCCGTGAGAATGAAACAAGCCCTTTTAAGAGGAACTTGAGTAGTTTGGGAAGTTTAGTGCAATGCGACACTGGGTCCATGCCGTCTTTTCTTCAATACCAGTGTTACCTTGGTAACAGCTAGTAGCATATTGTATTGAACCCGGTTACTGCCCTAAGGTTGAATTATTGGGGGGCTATTTCTTTTCACCGTTTTTCACATTCATTTCTTTTTCATTCTTCAACCCCTTCACTGCTTATCGAGACTTCATAACTAGAACCTTGTTGGGTTTATTCCAGTTCTAGCTCTATCTCAGTCCGCACTCTTCCCATATTCTCATTTTTTCTCCTTTTTTTCATCATACCTAAGGACTCTACACTATCAAGTGGATTATCCCTGGGTAGATCCCTCAGGTTCTGGCGGGATCGAGGGAACTAATACCTAACCTAACCATCCTTATAACACCATGCATAAAGTAAATTGGTCGGTCTTTTAGTATTGTTCTTTCCTTCATAAAACCAATTGAAAAATCATTTGGAAAATTAATCAAGGTACTTGTGATATAAAATCAAAACATTTTGTACCTTAATTGTTTTGATCATTTAGAAATGCTCCCTCTCAACATGTGCATATGATTTTGAAATTGTTTCGCACATGGAGGCAAGAGTTCTTTGAAATATATTCTTGATCACAATTTCCATGGAAAAAGCCATTTGATTTTTTTTTGGTAAATTCTCCCCCTCAATATGTGCATAGGATATTTGAAATCATTTTATCACATAGAGGAAAGAGTTCTTTTGAAGCACATTTACGATCACACAAGCCATTAAGAAACCATTCGCTCCCCCTCAATATGTGCATCAATATATGAAAGAGTTTAGCACATATTAGAGAGAGCCAACACATTGAATCAAATGATCATCATTTATCAGATTTCATAATTAAATCACAAATTCTCCCCCAATCAAAAATATCAAACCCTTTGAGATTTTGGATCTCAAGTGATTTAATCAGGTTTAGAAAACATGGGACAAAATGTGGCCTGGTTTTAAATACTCATCTTATTTTTAGATAAATGCTCCTCCTCAACATGTGCATTGTGTATTTGAAATCGTTTGGCACATGGAGGCAGGAGTGCATATAAAGGACTAAAACCGATTTCATTAAAACAGATTTGAGATTTAAATCACGATCTCTCCCCCGATCAAAAATTTCAAACCTTTTGAGATTTGTGATCCCAATTGATTTAAATCATTTAAAAATGGGCAAATGGCACAAAAAGGTATCAAAGTTAGGGTCCATTTCCAATTAAGGTATTCTACTTTTTTTCTTGCATAAAAAGGTACCCAACTAAATTTTTTGGCGGATTTGGGTTTTTTACTAATGTCCGTTAACTCCTTCGTTAGTATATTACATATTTGGTCCCTGATTTTGTAGAGTCTTTTTATGCATCATCCCTCCTCCTCCACCGTCCACCACCACCCTCCTCCTCCACCAACACCGTCCGCCACCATCACCCGCCAACACCACCACCGTCCACCACCACTACCACCCGCCACCACCAGAAAACTCACAAACCCCGTAATAACCCAAACCCATTTCCAATTCCGTACAATCACCCAATCCAATTCCACTAAGTTGCTATGTCAAAAATTCCTCAGAAAAGCAATTTTCGGAATCTGTTGAGGTTGTGAATCTGCTGAAGTTTTGATTCTGAAGTTGTGATGCTGAGGTTGGGAAAACCTACAAACATCTAACTAAAATATATGTTTTGCCCATAAATATGCCCATGCTTACCTTGGACATTACTTCAGCAGAAGCACGGCTTCACTTCAGCAGCAACACTGCTTCGCTACTTCAGCAGGAACTCTGCTTCGTTACTTCAGCAGAAGCACGGCTTCACTTCAGCAGCAACACTGCTTCGCTACTTCAGCAGGAACTCTGCTTCGTTACTTCAGCAGTCAAAATGTCCCAAAAAGTAGTTTTTGTCAGTTTTAGCATAGCTTTTTAAGTCATTTTAAGTTGTTATAAAAATTTAAAAAAAAATAAAAATAGCAATTTCACTAGCTTATTTAACTTTTGTCAATAGGAAAAAAATCAAAAAAATCTTTTGGTAGGGCTGCTAGTGGTGCAAAGTTGCTGGGTTGAAGCAATAGAACCACATTCTGTCAGTTCTTACACAGTTGTTTGAGTCATTTGAATTTGGATTTAATTCTGGTTTTTAGCTTCTGGAACTTAAAGGTGTAGTTTGTTAGCCAAGTCTGTTAAAATCAAGTAGGTGTGCACTCCGCACCTCCAAACCTAAATGATGTTTTCGTTCAAGCATTTCATCAAACACTGATAAGGTTTTAAAAGGTACCTTTTTGAGGGGTCATTTAAGCCCTTATTCGATCACTTTTGTATCCGTTATTGCTTAATATCGTTCCTTTTCACTTTTTAGGTCTCTTGAAGGCAAAATGCTGGAATGATGCTTATTTGGACGAAAAGGCGCGAATATACGAAGAAAATGGCCAAAGTCAGAATCGAGACACTCAAAGCTGCTGAAACATAAGGCGACGGCGTCACTGCTTATCTGCGACGCCGTCGGTAAGGCATTTTGCGACGGCTCAGAGGCAAAATTGCATGTTTTCAAGGGACGACGTCAGGTTCTAAAGGAATAGGCCGTCGCTACTCAGACGGCCTAGATGCAGCCAAGACGGCGTCAGAGCTGAAGGGGACGGCGTCACAGTCATAAGGTGACGCCGTCGCAAGGTTTACGTGGCCAAGACAAAACCCTAATGACGGCGACACGACGGCGTCACGAAACATAAGGTGACGCCGTCGCAGATGTAATCTTATATATAGAATCCGAATTTTTCAGTTTTTGGTGTGTAGTCTTTTGGAGTAAAAACCTAAAACCGAACCAAGGCTTTCTTGTGCAGTATTTTAGGGTTCTAAACCCTATTATACATCAAGATAAGTATTTACTTCATTAATTTAATTATGTCTTTGATTATTTGTGTGTATGCTTGCATGTTCTCCATGTCCGGCTAATTTATTTGTGTGTTTGCTTAGGGAATATGAAACTTAATTATTGAATATTGATTGGTTGATACTTATCTTAGTTGACTAATGATCTAGAGTGCGCTAGATTATTCGTTGTGTACTTAATGCTTGACATTTCTTTGTGAACTTTAGAATATAATTATCTAGGTAATTGTAGGATAAAGTATTCAAGGACAACCGTAGAGTAGGCGTCTATAAATCACTAGAGGATTTGTAAACAAGACCCTTTGGTAATTTCAAAGAGTTAGGGAAATAAGCACGCCCTATAGCCTTAGAATCACAACGCAACTAGGAATAAGGACGTGACAAATCAACCATCAATAGGAGATAATTAAGGAGTAGTAAAACCTAAGTAAACACATCTTTAAACTATCATACGAGTACACATCAATTAGACATAGACTATCACAACCTTAGCTTAGATAATTAGATAATAGTAGAGTAATCGGTAGCAATACCAACCCCCCAAATCCAATACCCGAGATTCGTACCTTTTCATTTTCTAAAAAACATAAAAAGATAAAAAATAATCTTCCTCAACCTCAACCTTAGCGTAGTAACTTCTCACTAGCATTCCTATTCCCCTAGAGAACGATATCAATACCCGTGGCTTACCCTAATTACTACACTACAACGATTAGGTTCACTGCCTAGGGTGTTATAAAACTTGCTCGAAGAAAAGGAAGTTTCCTTGACCCCGAACGACGCGTGTAGCGTTATCAAGTTTTTGGCGCCGCTGCCGGGGAATAGAATAGCTAGTTAGTAGTCCACCTCGTTTAGGTTTCTTTGCTTGATTCCTATCAAGTAAACTTTTTTTCTCATTTTTAGCTTTCTCTTAGTCTATCCCCCTTCTTCGTGACCTTTGTTCGTAACACCCATCACTTTTCACCATGGAAAATGATAACCAACAACCACGTCTTCATACCAACCCCCTTAAGCAACTTAGAACCCGCAGTTCCACCAAAACTCTTTTTGAACCATTTGCAGAACCAGAAAGAGAACTTAACAAGCGAAGAAATGCCCTCCGCAATTCAGAACATCAAGGTACTTCCATCAATTTTGATGAAGTCACGTCTGATGAAGAGTCACCTCATTCCCCACAATCCCCTGAAACCACCGCCGTTGACGATCGGAGTCAAAATGGCGAGGAAGTTCCTGCCACTCCAGCCAACGGATCCACAAATCCTCCTAAAGCGAAAACCCTCGGGGAATACTCTTCCCCCTCTGCATCTGGTTTCACCAGTGCCATTGTCTATCCTTCGGAACAGGTCAATGAGATATTGCATGCGTCTGACATTTGGTTAATCCAAAAGGCATGTCAATTCCACGGATCCCACAACGAAAACCCAATCCACCATGTCAAACAGTTTTTAAAAATCGTTGATGCTATCTATACCGACGGAGCATCTAAGGAGACATCTAGACTCCGGTTCTTCCCATTTTCTCTTCAAGGGCAAGCCAAGGAATGGTTCGATAAGCTCCCTCCAAGGTCTATTTTCACATGGGAACAACTCTCAACCAAGTTCACAAAAAAGTTCTTTCCCCCTGGAAGAATTGCAGCAGTTAGGAGCAAAATTCTGCACTTCCATCAAACAGATGAAGAATCTATCACCGAATCCTGGAGTCGTTATAAAGATCTTATTCAGCAAGCCCCACACCACGGTATCGACCTCTGGTTGCTTGTTCAAATCTTTTACGACAATGTCTCCCGGAAGGATCAAAAAGGGATTGATTTCTCAACTGGCCGAAGAATAGTGAACCTCACTGCGGAAGAAGGGTGGAACCAAATTGAGGAATACATTCAATACCAGGACAGCCATTGGGACAAACCAACGAATGCGTTAAGCATCTCTACTTTCTCAAGTAAAGAGCTATCCTTCGATGATCGGATCGAGAAAGCACAAAAGAAGTTAGCTTATCTTAATAGATCGCCTGAACCAAAAAGGCTAATTAACCCATACCTCATATGTGACGTTTGTGGAGCGCCACACGAGAGCGATGAATGCGATGACGCCCTCCAAGAGAGCGTACTTCTTTCTAGTCATGACATCTATGATGACCCCTCACTCCTCGCGTTCTATCAAAACGATGAATGTGATCCTTGGGGCAATCTAGAATGGAAAACTGAAGGAAGGGAAGGATCTGAATACTCCACCCATGACCTCTTTGAAGAAGAACTCGGGCAGTTTACCATGGAAGGGAACACACTCTTAAAAGGTCTTGGGGAGTTTATCCGAGAGCAGCAAGCTGAATTAGAAAGTCAATTCACCAACCTTCACGAAAGAATAGGTGGATCTGGCCCAGCCCCTCACGATCCCACTTGCGCAATCACCACTCGGTCAGGAACCACTACCAAGGACCCCCCACATCCTAACCAGACCCCCACCACACAAGGACCCGTGTTAGGAAATGAGACAATTCCTGAACCACTTTCAACTCCTCATGATCCTCCGCCGCAAACACCAGCACCAGCCCAACGACCAACTCTCGCTCGAATTCCCTATCCCTCTCGTCTAAAAAACCAAAAGGCTGAAGAAGACAATGAAAAAATATTGTCTTATTTGAAACAAACATCCGTCAACATACCACTCCTCGATGTATTTTATCACATCCCTAAACATAGTAAATACTTCAAGAAATTGATATCTAATCGGAAGAAGCTTGAAGGGTTGATATCATTAGGAGAAGAATGTTCGGCTATCATCCAGAAAAGCCTGCCCAAGAAGAAGGAAGATCCGGGCAGCTTTACCATTCCTTGCTCTATAGGGGCACTTTCGATGAAAAACGCCTTGGCTGATCTTGGGGCAAGCATTAACCTAATGCCTCACTCCATGTTTCTTAAACTCGGATATCCAGGACTGAAACCCACTAGGATGAGTATCCAATTGGCTGATCGATCAATCAAATATCCCATTGGAGTTTGTGAGAATGTTCTCGTAAGGGTAGGAGAATTCAAGTTCCCAGTCGATTTCGTAATTTTAGAAATGGAGGAAGATAACTCTGTCCCAATAATCCTTGGCAGACCTTTCTTAGCTACAGCTCGTGCCATCATTGATGTTCATGATGGTAAACTCACTTTACGAGTGGGGTCAGAAAGCTTAACCTTTGACATTAAGGATTCTATGAGGCATTCCTCCTCCTGTGGTCATCCGGTATATTTAGTTGAGGAAGTTGATGAATTTGTTGATGACATAGATGGCTGCATTGATGAGCATCTATTAAACGAATTCATGAATAATGATAACAACGAAATATACAACAACCAAGAAATGGAAATGGTCGGAGCTGTTTCTTTTTATCCGCGTCAGGATGAAATTGAACCTATTGAGCTTCAGAAACAGGAAAACAAGCTAAAACCATCAATCAAAGAGCCCCCTACCTTGGAATTAAAAGATCTCCCGAGTCACCTGGAATACGCCTTCCTTCAAGGAGAAGACCAACTTCCTGTCATCATAAGCTCTTCGCTAACCACTAGTCAGAAAGAGAAGCTCTTAGAAGTCTTAAAAGAATACAAGGGGGTGATTGCATGGAGTGTTGCCGACATCAAGGGAATTGATTCTACATTCTGTACTCACAAAATCCTCATGGAGGAAAATTACAAACCAACCGTTCAACCACAAAGACGGGTAAACCCTAACATCAAGGAAGTAGTGAAAAAAGAGGTCATTAAGCTTCTAGACGCAGGTCTCATCTACCCCATATCAGATAGCCCATGGGTCAGCCCGGTCCAAGTGGTTCCAAAAAAGGGAGGAATGACGGTTGTAAAAAATGAGAAGGGCGAGTTGGTGCCGCAAAGAACAGTTACTGGATGGCGTGTCTGTATTGACTACAGAAAGTTGAATGATGCTACTCGAAAAGATCATTTTCCCCTACCATTCATCGACCAAATGCTCGAAAGGTTAGCCGGGCATGAATACTATTGTTTCCTTGATGGCTTTTCAGGATACTTCCAAATTCCCATTACCCCTGAAGATCAGGAAAAAACTACATTTACATGTCCTTACGGGACGTTTGCCTACAAGCGAATGCCCTTCGGGTTATGTAACGCACCCGCTACCTTTCAGCGATGTATGATGGCCATTTTCCACGAACTGATTGAGGACAGCATGGAAGTCTTCATGGACGATTTCTCGGTATTTGGGAATTCATTCGACATCTGTCTTTCCAACCTTAGAAAGATGTTGAAACGGTGCGAGGAAACCAATTTGGTCTTGAATTGGGAGAAATGTCATTTCATGGTAAAAGAAGGAATTGTTTTAGGGCATAAAGTCTCTGGGAGTGGAATTGAGGTCGATAGGGCAAAAATTGAAGCAATTTCCAAACTCCCCTATCCTACTACCGTAAAAGCCATTCGCAGCTTTCTTGGTCACGCAGGTTTTTATCGAAGGTTAATTAAAGACTTCTCAAAAATTGCCCGGCCAATGACACAGCTTCTTGTTAAGGATGCCCCTTTTGATTTTTCTGGAGAATGCAAAGAAGCATTTAACCGACTAAAGAAAGATCTCACTCAAGCACCTATAATGGTCACCCCTGACTGGTCTCAGTCATTCGAAATCATGGGTGACGCTAGTGATTATGCTGTCGGAGCTGTGCTCGGCCAAAGGAAGGAGAAGCATTTTCAACCAATCTACTATGCTAGCAAAACCATGAATGTAGCACAAGAGAATTATACGACCACTGAGAAAGAACTTCTTGCCGTTGTTTTTGCCTTCGACAAGTTCAGGCAATATCTCGTCCTTTCTAAGACTGTCGTTTTCACCGATCACTCCGCCTTACGCTACTTGTTCTCAAAACAAGATGCTAAACCCCGGCTCATTAGGTGGATCTTATTACTTCAAGAATTCGACATTGAAATTCGGGATAAAAAGGGAGCTGAAAATCTCGCTGCTGATCATCTATCACGCTTGGAAAACCCTGATAGAGATGAATTAGACCGCACCGAGATTCGCGATTTTTTTCCCGAGGAACGGCTGATGGCCATTAAGGAGATTGAGCCATGGTATGCGGATTATGCCAACTACCTTTCCAGTAGGGTTTTGCCGAATTACATGACCAAGCAAGATAAAAAAAAAGTTCTTCACTACATTAAAACATTACTTCTGGGATGAACCCTTCCTCTTCCGCATATGTCCCGACCAAATCATTCGACGTTGCGTGGCCGGTAAAGAGATTGATCGAGTTCTGAAAGAATGTCATGCAGGACCATCTGGAGGACATCATGGTGTGAATGTCACGGCACGAAAGGTTTTTGATGCCGGATTCTGTTGGCCTACTATTTTTCGAGATGTTAAGAAATTAGTTCAAACGTGTGATGCATGCCAACGATCAGGAAATATCTCGCGACGGGATGAGTCACCTCAGAACTATATCCAAGTCTGCGAAATATTTGACGTTTGGGGAATAGACTTCATGGGACCTTTTCCATCTTCTGGAGGAAATGAATACATTCTCGTGGCTATCGACTATGTATCCAAATGGGTAGAGGCTCAAGCCCTTAGAACTAATGATGCGAGGGTAGTTATCCACTTTCTAAAAAAACTCTTTGCACGATTCGGGATTCCCAAAGCATTGATCAGTGATAGAGGGACTCACTTTTGCAATGCTCAAATGGAAAAGGTGATGAAGAAGTATGGCGTCCCACATAGGTTTTCTACTGCATATCACCCTCAGACAAATGGGCAAGTAGAAAACACAAATAGGGCATTAAAACGAATACTTGAAAAGACGGTCCACCAGAATAGGAAAGACTGGGCATTCAAGCTAGATGAGGCACTCTGGGCATTCAGAACTGCTTACAAAACACCTATTGGAACAACCCCTTTTCGCTTGGTTTACGGAAAGGCATGCCACCTCCCCATCGAACTGGAGCAAAAAGCATATTAGGCAATTAAGGCCTGCAATATGGATTATTCTGAAGCAGGGTCAAATCGGTTCTTACAACTCCAAGAATTGGATGAACTGAGGCTGGAAGCATACGAATCATCAATCACCTACAAAGAAAGGGCAAAAAGATGGCATGATCAACGAATAAAGAATCCTAAAGAGTTTTTGGAAGGAGATAAGGTGCTCTTGTATAACTCAAGACTAAGATTATTTCCGGGAAAACTCAAATCCAGATGGTATGGGCCCTTTTCAGTAAGAAAGCAGATGAGCAATGGGGCGGTGGTGTTACTAGACCATGAGGGAAGAGAATTCACTGTTAATGGACAACGGGTGAAGCATTATCAATTGGATAATATTGAAATGATGAACGATGAGGACATTGTTTTAGAAGAAGAGGGCGGTGATGCAAAAACGTAGGAGTAGGACTACGAGTCTAGCTACAAGACTCTTAAATAAAGAAAAGCGCTTCGTGGGAGGCAACCCATGCTTAATTGTTTGCTTGTTAGTGTCATATATCTTTTACTAATTGTTTGTCCTCATGTTTGAATTTGTAAAAATGCTTTATTTTGTTTTTAACCTCGTCTTAATTACATATAAAGGTATTTTACATAAAGGATAAGTGTAGGGAGGATTACACACGTTTTCATAAGAAACGTAAACATGAGAATAACAATTAACTAAAAGATATATATGTTTGTTTGTTCGAGTCAAATGCTTGTATCGAGTCATAATGGATGTTTTTGCAGAAGTTTTTCCAGATTCTAAAGAGGTAAATTTTCCAGAATTTTTTCCAGAAAATCGCAGACCAGTTTTTGTCAGGATAACCTGACGGCGTCAGGAAGGAATAAAAACATCAGCTTACTTTTTTCTCGTTTTCTGAGCTACTTGTAAAATTTTGGAATTTTCCAGAACTTAACTTTCAAAACAAATTCTGTAAACATCCATTCCACAAGCATTATATCCTAGTTTAAATCGAGTCTTATGTATATTATTACCGCCGATTTTACGCGAAGGTTTCGTTTGTTTTCTTCTAGTGTGCAGGTTTAGTTTGTCAAGAAGAAGTTACACAAGTTAAGAAGGAGCCTTTCACGCAAAAACTCTTCTTGGAAAAGATTTAACCACCACTTTTTACGGATCCTACCGAGCTAATCAGGGGAGTATTAGTTTCTTTCGTTTTTAATTACCTTCTATTATCATAACTTTGATACTTTCGGGGAACATTGGGGACAATGTTCAGTTTAAGTGTAGGGAGGGAAAATAAACGGGAACTTTGAAACTATGCTTATCCTTGACTGTTTGCTTTGTCCAAGTGTATTTGTGTAATAAACCATGAGAAAATGTAGGTTAGGGTAATTTTAGCCAAATTTAAAATTTTTTCATGACGTATAAGAGTGGGCCATTAGTCTTAACAAAAGCGTCTCATGGATAGGAAGTTGCATGACTAGCACAAAAACCCTTACCACCTAAATTCCACCCAAAATGTGAGGATCGCCCTTAGATTAGTAGGAATTAAAGCATTCATCTTTAATGCTTAGAGTGTGAACCGGTAGTATATTAGATTCTAGAACTTGTTTTGTGATGCATTCCGAGATCGCTAGTGAGACTACACTTGTGTAGTTAGGAATAACTAAATGATAAGAGGCATTAGGATAAACCCTTGTTTGATACCTGTAATATAATTACTTCTTCCATATCGGTTGAGTAATTCCCCCACACCCTTTGCGTTGTACTCATCTTTAGTACACGATACCCCTAGTTAACCCCTCAGAGCCTATCCTTTTCGCGGTTCTCGTGATGTTTCGGTTTTTCCGGAATATCAATGAAGAGCATTGTTTACACCCCACCCCCAAATATACACCCAAATCGCCTTAGCCTACCTTTATTGCACTCACTTTTAGTGCAAATTTATGTTATCACCCAAAACCCTTAGTTCAATTATCTGGTTGCTTGCATGAGTTGCTAAGTCGAGTCATATCCTTTGTATACAGTTTTGGGATGATTGGGATTCATGGGAAAAGTTAAAGTTTATGAAACATAGGAAAGAGAACGTTAAACTCAAATTCCCTTTGTTTGCATAATAATGTACTCCAAGTGTTTTGATCTTTTCAATTCGGGTCAAATTAGTGTTAGAGTAATAAAAACTCAAGTGTAGGGATGTGTCTATAAATCCCTATCATTTTGATGTACCGTAGAGGATGGTAGAGTAAAAGTGTATGCAAAAAAAAAAAAAAAAAAAAAAAAAAAAAAAAAAAAATCGAAAAAAAAAAAAAAAAAAAAAAAAAAAAAACCATACGGGCTACCATCCTACATCTATCTTTTAAATTATGTTTGTTTATTTTCGTTGCCTAGAGTTTTAGAGTGTCGAGTCTTGGCTTAGCAACGCCATTCTTCGTATACTTGCAACATAGAGATTTTTGACTATCCACCACTATATAGCCTATCCCACCAAACCCTTATTTCCATACCGTAAGCCTAACGTTACAACCCTTTAAAGACCTCTTTGATAGTCTTTCCTAGGTGCTTACGCCAAAGCGACGGAGGTTTGATCTATTCTCAAGCCTATGGTAATCTATGTACTAGGACCGGTTAATGAGTGTTTATCTTCCATTTCCGATTTGTTATATTTCATATATACACCCGAGAGAGATGTGAGTATCCAAACACCCCATGTGAGGTGCTAGTATGTAATTTCCGTGCTTGTTATGACTTTTGCGGGGCTTATATCTGTTGTGGACCGTTTTGAATGGATGCTTCATGACCCCTAACTTATAAATTAATTGGCTAAAAGCACATTTGCTTGAGGACAAGCAAATACCAAGTGTAGGGATATTTGATAAGGTTTTAAAAGGTACCTTTTTGAGGGGTCATTTAAGCCCTTATTCGATCACTTTTGTATCCGTTATTGCTTAATATCGTTCCTTTTCACTTTTTAGGTCTCTTGAAGGCAAAATGCTGGAATGATGCTTATTTGGACGAAAAGGCGCGAATATACGAAGAAAATGGCCAAAGTCAGAATCGAGACACTCAAAGCTGCTGAAACATAAGGCGACGGCGTCACTGCTTATCTGCGACGCCGTCGGTAAGGCATTTTGCGACGGCTCAGAGGCAAAATTGCATGTTTTCAAGGGACGACGTCAGGTTCTAAAGGAATAGGTCGTCGCTACTCAGACGGCCTAGATGCAGCCAAGACGGCGTCAGAGCTGAAGGGGACGGCGTCACAGTCATAAGGTGACGCCGTCGCAAGGTTTACGTGGCCAAGACGAAACCCTAATGACGGCGACACGACGGCGTCACGAAACATAAGGTGACGCCGTCGCAGATGTAATCTTATATATAGAATCCGAATTTTTCAGTTTTTGGTGTGTAGTCTTTTGGAGTAAAAACCTAAAACCGAACCAAGGCTTTCTTGTGCAGTATTTTAGGGTTCTAAACCCTATTATACATCAAGATAAGTATTTACTTCATTAATTTAATTATGTCTTTGATTATTTGTGTGTATGCTTGCATGTTCTCCATGTCCGGCTAATTTATTTGTGTGTTTGCTTAGGGAATATGAAACTTAATTATTGAATATTGATTGGTTGATACTTATCTTAGTTGACTAATGATCTAGAGTGCGCTAGATTATTCGTTGTGTACTTAATGCTTGACATTTCTTTGTGAACTTTAGAATATAATTATCTAGGTAATTGTAGGATAAAGTATTCAAGGACAACCGTAGAGTAGGCGTCTATAAATCACTAGAGGATTTGTAAACAAGACCCTTTGGTAATTTCAAAGAGTTAGGGAAATAAGCACGCCCTATAGCCTTAGAATCACAACGCAACTAGGAATAAGGACGTGACAAATCAACCATCAATAGGAGATAATTAAGGAGTAGTAAAACCTAAGTAAACACATCTTTAAACTATCATACGAGTACACATCAATTAGACATAGACTATCACAACCTTAGCTTAGATAATTAGATAATAGTAGAGTAATCGGTAGCAATACCAACCCCCCAAATCCAATACCCAAGATTCGTACCTTTTCATTTTCTAAAAAACATAAAAAGATAAAAAATAATCTTCCTCAACCTCAACCTTAGCGTAGTAACTTCTCACTAGCATTCCTATTCCCCTAGAGAACGATATCAATACCCATGGCTTACCCTAATTACTACACTACAACGATTAGGTTCACTGCCTAGGGTGTTATAAAACTTGCTCGAAGAAAAGGAAGTTTCCTTGACCCCGAACGACGCGTGTAGCGTTATCAAACACCTTAAGTGCATTATCAACCATACCACCTTGGGAATACAACATAGCAATCCTGACCCACATTCCTTCAGTTCCCATTGGATTTGAGATGGGATTTGAGTTCACGAAATGAGGTTTTGGACTTGGGTTTGGGTTTGGGTTTGGGTTTGGATTGGGTGATTGTACGGAATTGGAAATGGGTTTGGGTTATTACGGGGTTTGTGAGTTTTCTGGTGGTGGCGGGTGGTAGTGGTGGTGGACGGTGGTGGTGTTGGCGGGTGATGGTGGCGGACGGTGTTGGTGGAGGAGGAGGGTGGTGGTGGACGGTGGAGGAGGAGGGATGATGCATAAAAAGACTCTACAAAATCAGGGACCAAATATGTAATATACTAACGAAGGGAGTTAACGGACGTTAGTAAAAAACCCAAATCCGCCAAAAAATTTAGTTGGGTACCTTTTTATGCAAGAAAAAAAGTAGAATACCTTAATTGGAAATGGACCCTAACTTTGATACCTTTTTGTGCCATTTGCCCTTTAAAAATTTTAGGGAAAGACGTGGCTTGATTTAATTTTGAAAAATGATCGAAATGGACCAATTTAAGACATTAAATATTGTTAGTGTCAGGTATGATTGTTTTAAGAGATCTTTAAGTAAAATAAAACTATTTCACAATCAAACAAGAACAGAAAAAATTTTATTTTGAAAGATCTTGATTCTAAAGAAAAATCATACCATGACATAACATTAAATCTTTAGATCACCACATTAATACGTACAAACGGACTTTTTGTGAAGAAATATCGATTGAAAATATTGTATTATAAATCACTCTCCCCCTCAATCGATGACCGTAGTCGATGATTGAGTGACTTAAGTTTTGATAAAATGAAGTCCGGTGATTTTCAAAATTAAGTCCAATTAATTTTTAAAACAATATTTTCCATTTTCAAAACACTTTAAAAATGGTATCCTGCACAAAGATACGTTAGGTGGTTGAGAAGCTTCTGTTGTTGCTGTAGGGCTGGAAGAAAACCGTCTGCTGATGCAGTGAGACTTCTTACGTTGCATTTTTTCTAGGGGTGGCAATTTTTGACACGACACGATAAACGACACGAACCTGACACGAAGTTAAACAGGTTTGGTTTGAGGATAAACAGGTTTGGGTCAAAAACGGGTCAACCCCGTCTAACCCGTTTAATAAACGGGTCGTGTTTGGGTTGAGTAAGTATTAAACAGGTCAACCTGTGAACCCGTTTAAGTATATAAGATCTTAAAAATATAATATATAACCTGGTTTTTATGTTGGATGTGGATTAAATGTATTTTGTTATTTACTTATTATGAGTGAATTATAATTTTATACCTTAGATATCATGAAAATTGATGCTTATAATTCAGAAAATTGTCGCATAGTTATTTGCATGTAAGTCTTATCATATTTAAGATCCTTATATCATTTTTTCATTTAAACTAGTTAAATCAACCAACCACCAGCTTTATTACTGCTTGAGATATTTACTTAAATGGGTTAAACGGGTCACAAATGGGTTACACGTGTTATGCAGGTCTGGGTTAGGGTTGAGTTCCTTGACACGATTAATAAATGGGTCGTGTTTGGGTAAAGACTATCCTAACCCGCCAACACGCGAACCCGAATAGGTTAACACGAACACGACTCGATTGCCACCCCTAATTTTTTCATGCCAACTGAGGTCAAATTAAGCTCCGTTTCTTCATTTGATGATGAAGAAAACCATCTGCTGATGCAGTGAGACCTCTTACATTGCATTTCTTCATGCCAACTCTCCATAGAAGTCAAATTAAGCTCCGTTTCTTCATTTGTCAACCCAAGATATAGTTACCCTTTCCTTTCGGCATCCAATCATCTTTATTTGTGGGATCCGGATCGGGAACATTCTTATGAACCATGATATCTGCATACGTTAGTGGACACAAACAGATATATGGTGGTCGACATCACCCAAACAGCAATCGACTAATAAAGGTCAATCCAACATAACAATCAGTTCATATAAGGTATGGGATATATGTGTTCATCAAACTATAATCATCTAATCCTAACAATCTTATCCTAGGCACCTAGTCCTTCAACGTAGGTTAACATCATTTTTCAGTTAAGCATTTAGGATAATTAGATAAGTCCGATAGATGATATAAATTTGAAAAACATTCTCCCCCTCAATCAATGACTCATTTTATGAAAAGATTAAAAGCGCGGAAGTCATTGATTGAGTTTGCAAATTTATGAAAACTCCGATACTGATTGATTTTCAAGCAACTCATTTACCACCATTAACTTAAAACAAATATTTTTCTGAAGAATTTTAGACGGAAAAATATTTGAGTAGGAACAGCAGTCCTTCGACATACTTTCCTCGTTTTGTTTTTAGGATAAGTGCTCGAAATATTTGAAAATTGGTTTAGCGCAGCACTTTCCTTCCTTGAAGAGCGGGTTGCTATCGGAGATAATAGCAAACCATGGTTTTAGCTCGGGTTACAGTCTGAAATAACTGCAAGCCATCATTTGAAGCCTGGGTTACAATCTGAGATAACTGTAAGCCATATTTTGAGACATGTTTTGGAAAAGAATATTTACACCTCCTGCTCGAACTTCATCTATGGTCACGTGCCATTATTGAATGACATTTCTAAGACCGTAGATGTTATCGATACTAGAAGACATGTCTTTGAAAAACAATATTTTTGGTAATTTTCAAATTTTCTAATTTTTATGGGTTTTTGATGGTTTTATATTTTTCTATTTTGTTTTTGATAAATATTTACAATGATAGAGTAGATGATATAGTTTAAGAGAATGATGATACGAGTACCGAGATAAGGATATCGAGCAGCACGTCGTAGAAGATAGAATTCGTCATCTCTTAAACTTCCACCACCAAAGCTTCCGAGGCTCCAGAATAGAAGATAGAACATGAGCCTTTGAGAAAGAGAGACTTTGGCAGCTTCCCCTCAAACCGAAAATCCTTATGTTGAGTAGATTCGAAGCTCTATTTCAAGATTGCTTTAGCCAGGTGCACAAAGAAGCACACCATTATCATTGATCCTGGTGCTCCTTTTAAGAATAATCATCGTGATTCTTCGTTCGAGGTTATATCATCCAATAGAACAACAGCAACGTATCATCCCACATTTAAATAATCTTCTCAAATTCCATACCCACTGAAGTCTGAAGCAATCCATACCAGAAGTTGTCAAGAAACCACTTCCCCCAAGTAGACGAATTGATGTAGTCAGTCTCTTAGACTAGAGCTCACGAACCCGAACACACATATACCCAGAGACAAAGAAACTTATACCATCGAAGTAGCAGATTAAGTCCACTATCCAAAGAATAACCCCGATGTATACTTTTCTCTCCCTCTGAAGAAAGTGTATGAAGCTCAAGAACCCGAAGTACCTGAATGCCCAAAGAGAGAATAACCGATAACATTGAAGAAACAGGCCGAATCACTGATTATCTCTGCGGATGTCCACTCCGGAATAAGTGATTATATCTCTGAATCACTGATTAAGCCCTCAAGTAAAACAGCTGAGCATCCCCAATGTACACAATCTCTCTCCCCTGATGATTGTGATAACATCAAAATCATCACACACTTGTGTACCTCTTTCATCTTCATAAACTAACTCTTCCATCTCTTCCCCCACATAGATGGAATAAGAACACTAAACGCCATGAGTCAAAACTTGAGTTTCTCTGCGGTAATGACAATATTCTTCCCGGGATATCTTCAATCACTTAGAAGTATTAAGCTCATCAAGATTACTCGCGTTTAGATACGTATCTCCTTCCTCCTTGCTGGTTTTGATGCTTCAGAATCAGCAACACATTATACGCCCGTATACTAGAAATTTGTTGAGAAGAACATTAGAAATCTTGTGAGAATCAACTTGCTGAAGAACAGAATGAGCAAGTCTAATTGGGGATTAAATCTGGCTTTTCACTCTCCCCCAATTAGTGCTCTCCCCTAAACCGACAATCTTTAAATAAATGTCATGAATAAGAAGAAGTCTTTGGATAATCAAATGCAACTCGTCTTTAGTCTTCTAACATGCATCAGAAAATGTAGAACAGACTGTAGACTCGACCTTCTTCAAGATTGTCTAGTTGGGGAATAGATAGTTAACATCTTCATATCACCAAAAAAGCATCCCAATTAACTTACATCTTGCAAATCCCCTTAACTAAAATCCCTCCCAGTCAAACAAGAACAGAAAGATGTTCATCAAGGAAATTAGCAATCAGCCCACAACGAACACTTGAAATGGTAACACCAAACAAACAATCACATCAAACAAGAACAGAAGGTTGCCCGGAATCAGCCCTTCGAAGTATACGTGAAGCATTAACTGGAAGCACTTTGTCGTTAAACTCATTAGTCCATGAGGAGATCTCAACCAACGGCTCTTAGAAGAAACTCCATGTAAAGATGACCCAATAAGAAGAAGCTCGGTTCTTACATGAGTTAGGAGCCGCATGACCATATATTCACATATGTCAATCAACCATGCAGATTATCACACTTCTTCTCCCTCTCAAGAATTGCATACGGAGTTGCCATTCTTGATTAAACAAGTTATTATCATCTAAATGTATTCTATTCACACTTCTCCCCCGCAAAATTAGCACATGATGTCGCCATCGTCATTATAGTTGAGCAAGTGGAATAAGAAAACAATCAACAGTAGTTCGGTTCACTTGATGACTGAAAGCACATGGAAAAAGTATGAAGCATGTTGATGAGAATGGTCATTAATGAGAAGATTTCTCTTCTTCCAAAGATAATGCGCACTGAACCGTACACGTTTCTTTTCTTTGAGGAATGAGGCTTGAACTGTTGTGTTCAAACGTCATAAGAAGATTTCTCTTCTTCAAAAATAAAGCGCACTGACATGTACACTTTTCTTTTCTTTAGAGAACGAAGCATGAACTGTTGTGTTCATACGTCATAATCTCTCTCTCTTTTCATCATCTCTTGGCAAACATGTAATCAACCCATTATCATTTAGTAGGCTCTTTGTTGTGACAGCTGATGGAGAAAAACCCAATATGATGAATTTGACCCTGAAGTAAACTAACTCGAACTCGTGACTTAAACTTGCACATATGTAACAAAGAGCGGTGCCGAGACTTCATCCTCCATTGAATCTCTAAGTACTCTATACTCTTCATCTAACCAACCATCAAGTATAAGACGTACATCACCTCTTGAAAATCCACAATTGAATGTGACACTGAGCACTACAACGTAACTCCTTAAAGTGATAGTTATTTTGTGGTGGTAAGAGCCCAATTCCCCCAAGTGGTAAAAGAAAAAGTAAAAGTCACCCAACAATAACTAGATTTCCAAGTCTTCGTTTTTGATAAGAAGCTCGAAAAAGGATCTTGAAGAATCTTCATCCAACCATCCCCGATACCTTCAGATACTAAGTACACTTGCCCGTGATATTTCACTACAACCTCAAATAAATAATAGTGAATTAACCCCGTTGTCACATCTTCTGGTTAAAAGCTCAAATCAAGCCTCCTTTGCGTTTTAAGTGAACTATGATAATGGTTTTCATCCCGACCATGGTTAAAAGCACATAACCCCGTAAAACCTTGTAATAACCAAACTGCCATGACGAATAACCAAACACACATCCAATTCATGAAGTACACCCTTTTATCCCTTCTTCGAAGTAGAAACCATAGCACAAGCATCAGATGAGATCCTGAAATACACTTTCCTTTCTCCAGGATGGTTCCATCATTACGGGATTTTACAATTCTATGGTTTAAACAGAGAAATAGTTTCTTTCGCGGGATTTTACAAAACCAAGAACAAACCGCAAGATAGATCCGGAAATGCACATTACTTTAACCGGGATGTTTTCATTGTCACGGGATTTTACAAGTCTATGATTTAAACCGAGAAATAGATTCTTTCGCGGGATTTTACAAAATCAAGACTAAACCGTAAACAATGTTAGTTTGAACGTGTTATGACAACTTTGGTTTCAGTGAATATCTGTTTTAGGGGAACATGCAGCGGTTCATCAACGGTTCATTATCCAACATCAACAATATCATCAACCATCCAATAAGCACTTTGGTAAACACATCATTCACGCATTCTGTCGGCAATAGCAGTGACAACATGGTGAAGTAAACCCGATATGCCAAACTTGATCACGAAGTAAAATTCCCCAGATTTGTTACTTAAAACTTGTACTAATCCTTGTGAAGAAGAAACGGTGTACCCAATGTACAAAACCTCTTGACGTATCCTCAACTGCCTGAGACACCAAAGTGATAGCTACGTTGTGGGTTAAGCGAGAGAGAATCACAAACGTAACTAAATAGCCAAGTCTTTATCACCCTCTATAAATGCCCAAACAAGTCATTTTCGCGGAAGGGTAGAAAGAAAGAAGACGAAAATAAGTAAATGCGACCGAAAAACGTCACTTCAAATCCAAATAAGAAATACCGAACAAACAACCCCGTAGTTAACTTTGTTCAACCATCAATTCAAGCCGTGACATGATATTCTTTGTGAAAAATGTATATACCAAAGTATCCCACCGCATATCACCATAGATCTCATCATCCAATCTTATATCACAACAAGTCTCATAAAATCCAAATCTCATAAGATCAAAGCTCATATGTACGATCTAATTTTGAGAAGCCTAACCACAACTTTGAATCTGATCCAATTAGAAATTAGCCCCGATCCATTCATTAAATCCAAATATTTATCCCGAGACCACATCTTCTCCCGATACACATCAGTCAAGCCCAATACATTGTAAAGCGCATGTCCATAAAACCTCAAACCATTAGAATGCCCATGACCACATATGCTCATATTTAGGTCCAATAATTAGCTCAAGCCTAAATAATGGTACATGGCTTAAATTCACATTAAACACACTTCATTAATCCAAAATGACTCAAGCCTCACATACTTGCAAATTATATCTGATAACACATGTCGACTCACTTGTATAATGTATATATATAATTACTGATATGCATTTCCACGACCTGTAACATTATAGAATGAATCGGACCCTTCGTACAATAGCAACATAAAATAGCAAGTAGATACATTAATGAAGCGAATGGGGTTTTGATGTGAACGTGTGTGGTATTCTTTGCATGGTGAAAGTGGGACATATTTTATTTATGTCGACCATTCACAAATTCAACCATACGATTAAATATATCACAAAAGATTAAGTGAAGCCCATCCAATAATAAACGTTTAAACCGCATCACCACTTGGCCCATTACCAATTCATTTCAACCATGCTAGACGCCTAGGCCCATGTCTGATCCAAAAAACAAACTACCCTAATCTTTAGGGGATAAAAACGCATACACCTTTACTGGTATCCCTAAATATCAGTTACCAAAACCTAAACTCTCTCATACACAAAATAATCGCCTACCACAAATATACTCCTCTCACCAAACTCAGATCTGGGAAAACAATACTAATTCTCAATAACAAATTCACCCATACGCTTCACAATTATTCAAACATACAACACCTCGAATCTCATCTTCATCATCATCAATTAAACAAATCCGAACCTCAAAAATATCACCCAGATACAATGTATTCTTTTAGTTTACTTCGTTGGAGACACGTACAAGACACACCGAGAAGAATATGTCCTGCTTATGGTAGCTTCAAGATCCGTTATGGGTCTCGGGTAGGTTTGTTTTTGGTTGAATTCGTTTTAAACTATAGTCAACGAAACAAAGGATAGACAATAACATACTTGTTATTTGTCCATATTTACATTCAGATATTATCATGGAACAGTGAAGGTGATGATTCAATTGAAACACTCTTTAAAGAGATTGCAAAAAAGATTCGAGTCGAAGCTGAGATCATGAGTTGTTTTTATGTTTCTTTCGGGACGAGTCTTGATAATTGGCGGAAGAGAGTTGGCATAAGTTGTAAATGTTGATGAGTTTAGTTTAGTTTTGGATGAGGTTTGTTAATGGTCATGATGTGCTTCTTATCCTCGAATGGTTTTGGAATGTTAAGGTGTTTCATGGACCGATGATGTATGTAACTGAGGTCTATGTAGTTTGGTATTAGGTTTTTGATATAGTGGTCGTGGTCTGCTTTCATTCTTCTTCATCATTTTCTGTTAAGTCGCTATTTGTCAAGACAAGTATGACAAGTCGCTACGTAGTTGACAAGTCGCTACTTAGATGACAAGTCGCTACGTAGATGACAAGTCGCTACGTAGTAGACTAGTCGCTACGACAGTTGACTCAATAGTCAAGTCGCTATGAATACACAAGTCGCTAGGTCTGAATACACAAGTTGCTACTTGTTAAATAACAAGTCGCTAGCAAGATTTTTTTTGACTTTTTCCGATAAGTTTTCCGACCAATTTTCCGTCTATCAACATACTTACCCAGAAAAAATGACTACAAAACAGCTTCTTTTTAACCCAAGACTGACTGCAGTTTGACCACCATAACTTTCACTAGACTGGTAACAAAAATATCACAAGAAAAATGATATACAGGACCTTTTGGACAAAGATTTGACACAAAACAGATGTATTACCTTGAATGGACCTGTGACTTTTGACCAAAAAAAAGGATACAAAAACATGTAAAACTGTTTACCCACAGTATTCGAAAAAAAAATTCCGACCACAAAAATACCCAAAACAGTTTGAAACATGTAACAAAACCACTATAAATCATCAAAACACAATAACCATGGCTCTGATACCATTTGTAGGATCGTGTATTTTATGTTGTTTAGATGATTCGGGTGGTCTTGGATGATGGAAATACATGTTAGCCATTTAGAGAGAGAAAGATAAGAGATGGGTGTTCTTGGTAGAGACTTGCTTTATAAAAATGAAAGGTTAAATTGAAAGAAGCACCACCCCTTCCAAGGATGGAAGGGGTATTTATAGTTACAGACTACACGACCTCCTGACGGCCTGTGGATCAGGTATACAGTGGGTAAAGACCCGTCCTTCCTCCACGGTGTTACACTAAACTAAACTACGCTACAAACTAACTAATTAACTACTTAATAACGTAAATAACGACAAGTCTACGAGCTAACATATGCTAGACAATAATTGGGGTGACCGACACTTTCTCATGGAATTTCCAACTCCTAACAAACTTTAAGCATTTTCCACTTTTTCTTCAACACACCAAAAGCCCGTTCCACATCTTTCCTTGCTGCTTCGTGCCTCCTCTTGTACAATATTCTTTTACGATCACCCGTGGGAGGATTTGAAATAGACTTCATAAGAACGGACCATTGTGGATATACCCCATCAGTAAGATAATATCCCCTTTTATAAGCCACATCGTTAGCCTCGAATTCAATGTCTGGTGCTCTCCCAGATTTGATATCATTGAAAGCAGGTGAACGACGTAAAACGTTTACGTCGTTATTCATTCCGGAGACACCAAAGAACGCATGCCAAATCCATAAATCTTGGAAAGCGACCGCTTCCAACAAAATGAATGGATGTGGCCCGTGATCACCCCTACAATGTTGAGCTCTCTCACTATTCGGGCAATTCTCCCACTCCCAACTTGTACAATCAATGCTTCCCATCATCCCAGGAAAGCCATGCTTATGCTCGTGATGAGCATATATACTTTCAAGGTCAGAATACGTGGGCCTTCGCAAATACTCACGACCATATAACTCCATGATAACCTCGCAAAACTTACGAAGACATTCATGGGATGTGGATGCACCAAGTGCCAGACTCTCGTCAAGAGAATCAGGAACGGCCGCGTATCCCAATTGACGAATGGCCGCAGTACACTTGACCAATGGGCTAATATTAGGTACGCCCCTAGCATCAACAGTTTGTCGAAAATAAGTAGAGTGATCGGTTATCTCTCGAACAATTTCTGTGAATAGCTCTCGGCTCATACGGAACCGCCGACAGAATGTTCTTGCGTCGTACTGCGGGTTTTCGGAGAAGTATGCCGCCACTAAACGATTATGAGCACCCTCATGATCCCTATGTATGTACCTTCGTCGGGTTTTTGGCTGTGATGCTTTGTAAGCCATCCAAGCAAAATCCGCAAACTCCACAAACTCACTAAAAACTTATTCATCGTCGGAAGACGAAGAAGAACCGAATAAATGCTCGAATGACGACATATTAAAAATTGTGTTTCGTGGGTATTTCGTTAGAATGGTTGATTGAATATAGATGAGAAATGGTGAGTGGTGAATTGTGTTTGAGGTGAAGTTGGTATTTATGGAGTGGTAAAATTGGTTTTTTTTTTTTTTTTTTTTTTTTTTTTTTTTTTTAAAGTTTAATGACCAAACGGTCAAATTTTTAAAAGTATATTGATTTTAGCCACAAACGGGCAAAATTGCATGCAATATGTGTCTTAAATGTCGGTCGAATTTCCAACCGATTTCATTTTTTTTTACCACGCCCGATGTGACGACCTTGGACCACATCCGTGATAACCGATCTAAACATCGGTTGAGGGAGGAAAATATCGGTGACCAACCGATGTTAAGAGCTCGAATGCGACTAGCCTAAGAATTGACCATAAGACTACCTAGTAAGATTACTTTCTTTACAAGTTCTATTTCCCTTTAAATATAATACTCATTATCATTGTAATTCAGTTTTTGGATTATTAATAAACCTATGTTTTAAAGTTTTATCTTTTATTGGATTTTATTCCTTTGAAGTGCACTCATTGATCTACCTTTTATTTAGGGTTAATAAAATTCGCTTCATCATCCTATGTCACTTAATACTATAATTGTTATTATTAAAATTAGGGTATTATTATAAATAGTGTGATAATTGTTTAAAAATAATAATAATAATAATAATAATAATAATAATAATAATAATAAATAAATTACACGTTTACCAAAAAAATGTGCATTTCAATAATGATCACGTCACTTAAACTCATTGAGTAAGTGAAATGCACATTTTTATTATTTAATGTAAAATAAATAAATAAAATTCTTGTTGTAAAATTAACATTAACAAATCATTTGTCCCAAACTCCGATACGCAGAGTTCATTCTATAGATGTACTACTACTATATAGATATGACCAAAGGATATTTCACTTCGGGTTATGTTATACATACTTCTGGCCCAAAAAGTATAAAAAGGTATAAAATTATTTTATTTTTTTTCAGTTTATAGTACAATGCATTTTTTATTAGTTTTTGCTCCGTACTTTTTATTAGTTTAATATTTTTGACTTGTTAAACTTTATATTTTTTATTTCGCACTTTCCAAACAGAGAGTCCTTATAACATACCCCATTTCAAAAAGAGTAGCTATTAATTTTGTACTACTATTACAAATATGAATAGGGTGGTTATTAAGACCCCATTTTTACAAGTAATACTTGTGGTTTTTTGTTTTTTTTTTTTTTTTTTTTTTTTTTAAAAAATTATAAAACTGTAAGACAAAAAGTGCGAAACAAAAAATATAAAGTTTAACAAATCAAAAGTATTAAATTTCTAAAAGCACTCAGCAAAAATTGATTAAAAAGATAGGTTGTTGGAAGTACAAAACAAGTCAGCCACGGGTAATAATAACACAACCCCCCAAAGATATTTTTTTAGAGTAGCTATGAGCTTTTTCATACACTTGACAAAATTAATGATAAATTTAAAAAGAAATAAATTATGTAATACATATGTTCAACAATGTCTGAATTACACAACCCCCCAAAGATATTTTTTTAGAGTAGCTATGAGCTTTTTCATACACTTGACAAAATTAATGATAAATTTAAAAAGAAATAAATTATGTAATACATATGTTCAACAATGTCTGAATTACACATAAAAACATCCGGATCATTTCTCATTTTCAGAACATTCACAAATCAAATACAATGATTAAAATTAATGAATTCTAATAATTTTTAAGGATCTTTGGGTGATTTTTTCCCCTCACACTGTCTCACACTCATATTTTGTCGCACTCCCCTTCTTCTCTTTTTCTTATCTTGACCGGAGTAGACCATAATATACATTTTCATCCATACATTCGCTGCGAATTTCATGTCCCCTTTATCTAATTGCTTATAAAAACAAACACTCTTCACTAACGTTTGATTCAATGTTGTCAACTAAAAGCATAAGAATCTAACCAAAATATGTATTTTATGGTGCTAGCAAAAAAAAAAGGCTATTACAAGCTTTTACAAACTTAAAGATTTTTATGAAATTAAAAAACATGTACAATATCTTATTCACTTTGATCGTATTTCATAAAAAAAAATAATAATAAATAAAAATTGTTTGGTCAATTTTTTGATCGTATTTCTTAAAAAAAAGAGTGTTTGTTTTGAACATGTTATATTACATCCTTAAACTATTTCTTAATCACGTACAGCATAATTTATACCTTCTATCTTTTATCAACTAATACTTTGCATGAAATTTAAAACTTATTGAGAAAAAAATTGACCAAACAATTTTTATTTAAGAAATACGATCAAAATGAATAAAATATTGTATTATGTTTTTTAATTTCATAAAAATCTTTAAGTTTTTAAAAGCTTGTAATAGTACTTTTTTGTTTTGCTAGCACCATGGAATACATATTTTGGTTAGATTCTTATGCTTTTACTAGTTGACAACATTAAATTTAAAAGTTGAAGAGTGTCTGTTTTTATACGTTTAGCAATTAGATAAAGGGGACATGAATAAGATATACGATCAAAATGAATAAGATATTGTAATATGTTTTAGAGTAAACTACACCATTCGTCCTTGTGTAATACGTTGACCATCAAGTTTCGTCCTTTGACCAAAAAAATTGCATCGTTGGTTCTTAACTGCGAAACGTTAGTCATCGTTGGTCCCTCACACTAACTGGTTGGACTAACGAGCGTTAAGCCTTGTTAAGTGGAGGGTATTTATGTCTTTTCCCACCTACACCACTTTTGTCATTTCCTTCCTTTATCTCCACCAAACCAGCAGAACACATATCTCATCTCTTTCTTAGTTCACACAAATAAACACTCTCTTCTTCTCCATTTTTTCTCTCAATATTCCGGCAACATTTCAGCTGCCTAAGACCACCATTGTCCACCAGCCGGCCATCGCATTCCAGCAACTTCATATCTGCTCCGCCACCACTGTCTCGTGACCAACACACTCGTTTCTATGTTTTCAAACCACCACTAATATCTTCTCCCCGCCACCACCATCATCTTACTCCCATCACCATCATCCCTCCGCCACCACCATCGTGTTTATGGCACCACAATTAACTGACCACCAGTTATATTGGAAACAGTACAAAACCAAAAAATTGAAAAACATATTAGATCAATCTGAGTGGGGAAGATGTGTGAAGGGGTGGTTGAGTGGTGAGAAGGCGTGGGGTTATTTTTTTTGTTGGTTGATTGAATGATATAAATAGAAGCTGAAATGATGTTGAGGTTTTGCCTATGTTGAAAGATGTCCCAATGGCGGACCGACATGTTTTGTTTCTAAAGAAAGTTCAGATTTGTGGGATTGTTTTTGATTTTACGGATGCGGGGAAGAATGTTAAGGAGAAGGAGATTAAGAAGCAGAATTTGTTGGAGCTTGTGGATTTGGTTCAGTCGGGTTCTAGTAAAATGAATGAGATTATGCAGTGTGAGATGGTTAAGATGATACTAGTTGGTGTTATAGTATATCAAAATCTTTTCTGCCTTTTTAGTTTCACACATTCCAAATTGATGGAACCCACCAAGCGCAAAAAGTAAGAAATTGAAGATAAATGCTTTCTCTTTAGTAAAATATATTCCATATTATAATTAAAGCCATAAAAAGAAAAGACAGTGTTCTAAGGATTTGGGGTCAAGGTGGTGTCCAACATAAATACACAAGTTTGAGAAAGATGGGTTAAGGTGGTGGATCTGGAAAAAAGGGTCGAGCACGGTGCGTTGCAGTGGTGGAGCACGATAGGTCGCGGTGGAGCAAAGGGTCGAGCACGGTGGGTTGCGGTGGAACAAAGGGTAGCGCATGGTGGTCGAGCATGTTGATGGTTACTGTGACGGATATGGAGGCGGTGACTAATAGATAAGGTGGACTTTGACTTCCATATTAAAACCTCATTTAAGTTTATTGTTCCTAGTTTTGAATTTATAGTGATGAAAGATCATGGGTTTATTTGTGATTTGGATTTTGTGTTTGAGTTTATGAAGATGAGGTGTTGGTGTTTATATATAATAAGAGAATGAGATGGGTTTTGAACTTTTGATTTTGAGGTTTTTGTTGGTGGAGTGAATAATATTTGTATGATTGGCAGTGGTGGTGAAGATAAAAGAGGAAGAATAAGGGTGGTGAAGATGGGTAGGGATGAGATGAAGAAGAAGGACTTAGGTGAGATGGTGTGGGTGGGAAAAGACAAATATACTCTCCACTTAACAAGGCTTAACGGCCGTTAGTCCAACCAGTTAGAGTGAGAGATCAACGATGACTAACGTTTCGCAGTTAAGGACCAACGGTGCAATTTTTTTGATTAAAGGACGAAACTTGATGGTCAACGTATACCACAAGGACGAATGGTGTAGTTTACTCTATGTTTTATGTGCTTCTCAGCGAATAACTGGATGGAAATGTATATTATGGTCAACTCCGTACAAGATAAGAAAAAGAGAAAAATGGGACGGAGTGCGACAAATTATAAAATTTAAAAAGATACCGGGAAATCCCGAAGTTGGTGAATCCATCCTTCATCACGCTTGTGTCAAAAGTTGATGATCTGATTAATATGAAAATTTCCGTCCTATAAGCCTAATTGGTTACATTTATAAAGTTATAACAAAGGTGTTGGTTTCTTGGTTGGTAAAGGTGTTAGTGAAAATATTACAATATTTAATTTATATAGTTTTGTTTGTTTTGGTGATGATAAACATGTAACTTAGAATTAATTGTAATTTTGGTTTTTGTGGTTTAGATAAATTGCAAATTTAGTCCTCAAAACTTTGAAAGTGCAGCAATAGTTTTCATTTTGAAGTTTGGATTGCATTTTGGTCTATAGATAAAGTTAAATGATTTAAATACTCTTTCTCTTCTTCAGAAAAAGACAAGGGTAATTTGGTCATTTCACACTGATAAGGACAAAAAATGCAACCCAAACTTCAAAATAGAGACTATCGTTGCACTTTCAAAGTTTTAGGGACCAAACCTGCAATTTGACTAAACCACAAGGACCAAAAATGCAATTAACTCTGTAACTTGTAATACATAACGTAAAATGTACAAGTTACTCGTAATAATATTTTTTTCTCAACATTCATTCAACGCCTTTCAACGACTCGAGTCTTCGTATGCTACAACACAGGTTCATACATGTTTATTATTTTGCGTTATGATCAAACCCCTAATAAACCATTAAACACGTCTAGTAAAATAGTTTGTATAAAACCAAAACAATTTTTATAAAACACTTACAAATTAAATAACTTTTGTTACTTACATTTTTATAAAAATACATAGTTGTAAACTAACCAAATAAACATACAAAGTAGTTTGAACTATTCATGACCCGTGGCCCATGCTCAATGCATCATGCATGACATCACAATGGGTAAATCCATCGCCCATGACCGAACTTCATGACGCATGACCCAAAGCCCATAACCCATAAATGTATTGCATCATGCATAACATCATGTTAGGTACTCATAACCCATAATCCATGACCCATAACGCAAAGTCCATTACCCATTTACACACACTTAAACATTTTTGGTTTTTTTTATCTATTAATACCAACCTTTGCACACCTATTTACACACACTTAAACACTCCATTTTCACTTGTGTTTTAGCATACGTTAGTATCCATTAGATCCACCATTAACATCAATCATTCACAATGTAAAACCCTTGATCATAATGCTTCTAACCTTCATTTTATTGTAAGCATACTTTCATTATGATCCACCGAAGCAAGTCTTAAAAGACATTGTCATTTCCATCCACTACATGTACATATATATGAAGATCTACAAGATTGGTGATCTTATCATCTTCATCCATTTGAAGGCTTCTCATCAATAGAAGTTTATTTAGATTAGTCATTTATATCCATTAGAAACATTGTCTTGGATCATCATTTGTAACGTCATCTTGTATCGTTAGATGGTTTATGTGTTTGTGCAATAAAACACAAGGTTTGTTATGTTGAGCCACAAAACATAAAGTGTTTGGTTGTACCCTAAGAAGGACTCGATATTTAGCTTTGTACCGGATAAAGTGTAAGCGACGTAGGTTTGGTTCTACCTTGTGGAAGAACCCGGTATCTAGCTTTGTACCGGATAAAGTGTAAGCGACATAAGTTTGATTCTACCTTGTGGAAGAACCCGATATCTAGCTTTGTAACGGATAGAGTGTAAGCAACGTTGTGTAAGGTTTTCTCCGCCGAGAATGGAGCTTGTTGATCTAGTGAAGTAACTCTCGAGTTGGGTATTCGGGGAGTGGAGTAGGGTGAAGAGGAGCTTCGATACCGAACCACTATAAATCATCATGTCGGTTTACATATCCTTTTTACTTATTGCTTTACTTTTATTATTGCTTTATATTATTGATTGTCTTTGTGTTTGATGTTTATTATTGTGTTGTGTACTTGTCTTATTTTATGCTTTCTAAGTATTCATTTCAAGGTTGTCAAGATCGGGATCCTACCCAGGATCGTTTTCGTCTTTGCAAGATCATGATCGTAAGATTGGATCGGGATCTTAAGATCCTACTTTAATGTTATTTCTTAATACTTTATGTAATTTTATTGAAATCTACAAATTCTAATACATTATAACCATAAAATACTATGAATATTTCATATAAATGTTATCCTAAATTATGATTATAAAATGTTTAAAAATATTAATATGTTGTTTTTTGAATTCTACAAACAAACAACCCATTGTTGTAAATGTATGAACAAGAACACAAGAATGAGAGAGGAATAGAATTCTTACTATTGAGATAATCTTCATAATGTTACAATAGGAGGTATTTATAGGAAAACCCTAACTTGATAATCAAGATTAGGATGAATAGATATAAGCCCATAAGCCCATAATATTTTACAATACTCCTCCTTAGATATTCATCGTTCATCATACTTCATAAACTACCTCATCAAAAACCTTATCAAGAAAAACCCAATGGGATAAAAAAAACTTGATGAAGGAAAAGAGTGTAGTGAGTATAATGCTCCTCCTCCTCAATTTAATGTTTATATTTCAAGCATCGCATGCTAATCTTCTAAACGAGTTGCTCTTATACTTTTGTTGGCAACAACTTTATAATGAAGTCCATCAAATTGATGATGTTACGAATAAGTCCTGCAAAAATGAGAAAAATTATGTGTAGCTTCCCACCCAATATCAAATCAATTGGTTGGAAAGTATACAATGCATGTACAAATATTAAAAGAGAAAAATACAATCTCGTGACGCATATTAATTACAAAATTGGCATCCAAACCTCAATTGTACTTATGTATGGTATTTGAGGACTAATTATTTCTTTGAGACATGTGCAGAAGCAATTTATATAATATGCGTCCAAAATCATTTTGATCCATATATGGATTCATTCAACTTTATCAAATAAAGTTATTGAGAACTTTATTAATCGTATCTAGAAGTTGAAGTTGTAAGCCATGTTTTAGACATTACATATCCTTTATAGAATACGAGAGCTCTAATAAACCAAATTTAAAGGAAACATAGATACTTATCTCATAAAATATCAATAAGATATTTACATCCACCTCGAGATAATTTGTCTCTCAATAATCAACTTATTGTTTTGTGAATTTATTTATTCATAATTCATGCCTTAAAAGACATAACTTCAGAGCTTTTGTGCACAAAGACTGATGTATATCCAATAGATTTTACACAATCATGTGTATGGACTTCCTGTCCCAATACTTCTCGTATTTTCACGAGATTTCATTTTTTT